>PPOZ03000008.1:0-429666 GCA_003708715.3 [Candida] wancherniae | reverse complement strand
TAGTCTGCGCTCGCGGTGGGGCCGGTGTTCCTCCGCAAGAAACCCAGGGGCGCGGCGCGCAGCGGCCCGGCGCCCGCGGTGGAGCGGGCCGAGCACCTCCAGCGCATTGAGGCCAAGGCCGCGGAGGCGGCGCCGTTTGACGGCGTCGACGACGCCGACGACGTGGACCCGCAGCGCGAGTACGAGGCGTGGCGGCGGCGCGAGGCCGCGCGGCGCGAGCGGGACCGGGCGCTTGTCGCGGAGGCCGAGGCGGCCAAGGAGGACGCCGTGCGGCGGAAGCTAGGCGTGGCGCCAGACGCCGCCCCGGACGAGCCCTCGCCCGCGGCCAAGCTCGGCAGCTTCTACGCCGCGGACGAGAAGTTCCTCCGGCGGGACTACAGCGGCGTGGCCGCCGACCACAGCCGGCCGACCAAGTACAAGAGCGGGAAATACAGCTAAGTTTATGTATAGCTAAGTGTTCTTATGTATAGCAGTATGTAATATGATCAGTGGGAGCCCAAGACGGAGCCCTGCCACGAGTAGTACTTGGCCATGTTCACGTGGTGCTTGCGCAGCGTGTCGGCCTCGTACATGGAGCAGCCGTAGAGCGACGCGTAGGGCGGCGTGTACAAGTGCAACGACACGGCGTACTCGTCCGCGGACGCGTTGCTGATCTTGTGGAGGCCGATGGCGTCCAGGATGTAGCCCACCTGGTTGCGCGTCAAGGTGGCCTCCAGCCGCGGCACCATGGCCGAGCCCTCGTGCTGCGGCACGTCGTACAAGCGCTCGGTGAGCAGGCCCTTCAACACCTTCATGCAGCAGTGGGCGTTGGCGTGGTCGTGGATGGCGCTGCCCTTGCCGGGGCTCCACACCAACACGAGCAAGTTGGCGTTGCCGTTGATGTCCACCACGCCGTTGCGCGTGTACGCCCGCGAGCCGTCGCTGAGCGCAAACCGGCCCCACTCGGTCTCGTCCGAGTTGTACTGCGCCATGAGCGCCCGGATCTGCTCCACGTCCACGTCCGCGGACGAGAGCCCGCGCGAGCCCAACGCCTCGCGGAGCCTGTCTATGAGCACGCCGAACTGCGAATCTAGCCGGAGCTCGCTCGGGTCGTCCGGCTCGCGGCCGGTGTTTTTGCACCTCATCGTGGGCACCACGGTGCCGGGGACGGTGAACATGCACGGAATGTTAGATCGGCAAGTGGAAACAGAAAATGTCAGCAGAAGGTAAAGCTCAGAAAAAAGCAAGGTCAACAAAGAGCAAGGTAGCAAAGGGAAGGAAAGTAGGGGCCGTGCCTCGTGGCTATCTGATGCACTGATCGGTTTGTGACCAGATAGCGATACCGCCTGCACAGGACCGGGCCTAGAGAATGCACCCTCGGTAGTGCTACACCTGCCGCATTGGGCGCAGCGCCGCCGGCCCCGCGTGGCTGCCGCCCCCACAGGCACCGCCTCGGCCGGGCTAGAGCTGCCGCTGTGTCCTGGCACGCCTGTGCAACGGCTATCGCGCGTGCCACACCGGCCGTGTGACCGCTGCGCGGTGCCGTGCCCGCCCGCAGCCGGCGGCCCTTGCCCAAATAGGCAAGGGCCGCAACCTCATCACGTTCGGCCGTTTGGGCCCCAGCAACGTTTTCTCGCTCCACCACCCTCTTTTCTCTGCAATGGCCGCCCTGCTGCCCCGTGCCGACCCTGCTCTGGGCGCTGCCCGGCCCGGCGTGGACCTCGCGCCCATACTTCCGCCGCCCGTGGCACTTCCCGTGTCGCCCGCTTCCTCGGCTTCCCCAGTTTTTCTCTCGACGCCACACTTGCCCTCGCGAGAGTCGCTGAACCCTCTGCACTCAGACCCCGACAAGCCGTTCTACGTGCCGCCCGCGCTGGCGTTCGGCCGCTTCTGCCACCTGGTCGAGCACAAGATGGTGGCAGACTTCACGCCGGCCTACTTCGCCCTGGTCATGGGCACCGGCATGAGCGCCAACTTGCTCTACAACTTCCCGTTTCCCGCGCGCTGGCTCCGCGTGTGCGGCGTGGTGATGGGGCTCACCAGCGTGCTGCTCTTCGGCGCCCTCTGCGGCTTCTTCGCCGTGGCGTTGGTGGTGCGCCGCGACCTCCTCGGCCTCATCCACAGGGACACCAAGCTCGCGCCGTACATGGGCTGCTTCGTCATGGGCTACACCACGTTGGTGTCGTTCTTGCACGCGGTGCTCCACACCAGCGGCATCTACGTGGTGTGGGGGCTCTGGTGGGTGGTGGTGGCCATGTCGGTCTACACGGCGTGCGTCACGTTCTTCTTCGGCGTCATCGGCAAGCACCGCTCGCGCGACAACCGCTTGCACCACCTGGCCTTGACGTTGGAGTTCCTCTTGCCCGTGGTGACGTTGACGGTGGCCGCGGCCGTGGGCGGCGCCATCGCCACCGGCTTGCCCAGCACCCGCACGCGCGTGGCCACCATGGTGGTGTGCCTCTTGATGTGGAGCGTGGCCATCTTCTTGGCCTCCATGATCCTCACCATCTGCTTCTGGCGCTTCATGGTGCACAAGATCCCCGCCAGCGACCTGGTCTTCACCATGTTCCTCCCGATCGGGTTCGTGGGCCAGGGCGCGTACGCCATCCTCCTCTTTGGCCAGAACTGCGCGGCCGTGGTGTTGGGCCACCACCAGTCCGTGGCCAGCTCGTCCTACGTGTCGTTCTTGGCCGCCACCGCGGCCCAGCACAGCGTGGCCTTGACCCACTTGCCGCTCATCATCGCCACCACCGTGATGTTCTCCACCGCGCTCGCGGGCGTGTTTCTCATTGCGTTCGGCTACTTCTTGACCTTCACCGCGGCCATGGGCCTCTTCTCCAAGATGCGGCCCTTCTCCGTCAAGCGCAACGAGCCCTACTGCTACTCCACCACCAGCACAAACCCGTTCAAGCGCATGTTTGTGGGCATCCTCAAGTTCCAGCGCGGCTTCTGGTCCATGACCTTCCCCATCGGCACCATGGCCTTGGGCAACTCGCAGTTGGCCGACCTCTACAACGGCTTGCTGGCCTTCCGCTACGTGGGCGCCATCTACGCCGCGCTCTGTATATGCATCTCCACCGGCTGCCTCGCCGCCGTCGCCTACCGCATCTTGAAGATGGCGGCCGACGCACGCCGCCCTTGTACATAGACTAAAGACTTTACGACCCGCCCACACCGTAGCGTGGCGGTGCTGGCGCCGGCGCCGCCGCCAAGCCAACTCCGGCACGTGCGCGCGGCACGTGACATGATCTGTGCCCTTTCGCAGCTCTACGCCAGCTGGGCCCACCGCCAACAGCAGCGCAGAGCGGCACACGATGCCGTTTTCGATAGTGATCCCCGACGACGTGGACTTTGCCGCCGCGAGCGCGCCGCCCGCCGGCGCTAGGGACGGCCCGCGGCGCAGCACGGCCGACTTGGACCGCTTCTACGAGAGGCTCACGCGCTGCGACACCCGGCGGGTCCTCTACTACGAGGAGACCTTCACGGGCTACATCATCCACACGGGCCCGGAGACCACCGCGCCGCCCAGCATCTTGTCGTTGCTGGTGGTGTCGAGGCACAATGCGCCCGACCGCCTGCTGCGGGACAATGTCGCGGTGGAGGTGGCCGGCGAGAACGACCAGGGCGCCGACGCCGACAGCAAAACGCTCCTTGTGCAAGACCTCCTCTTCCAGGCGCCGTCCACGGTCGGCGACGGCACCCAGAAGCTCGTGCTGATATGGCGGTTTGCCGCCTTCGCGGGCCGACCCAAGCGCGACTCCAAAGGGTACACCGACTTGGCGGTGTCGTACGAAAAGCGACAGGAGGAAAGCCGAGAAGAGCCTCGCCAGCACGGCGAGCACCCCACACAGAAGCATTCGGGACCATCCCGCCAGGAAGACCTGGACCACGGCATAGAGGACACAGTCCAGAACCTCACACTCAACGACACACACGGCGAGGACACACACGGAGAGAAAACACACGGCGAGGACGGCGACGACACACTACAGGGCGCCACTACGCTCCGCACTGACGAGGCGCGCGGCGTGGCGCTCGAGGCGTCGTTTGTCGTGGAGGAGAGCGCCACGCTCAGCTTGGAGACCGCGATCCCGCTCCTGCTCAAGCTCCGCACCACCAAGCCGGGCGGCCGCAACGACATCACGCTCTCCACGTTGAGCATAGAAGCGCCCGAGCACGTGGCGCGGCTCGACAGCCGCAGCACCGGGCACCGGTACTGGATCAACGTGTTGCGGCTCGAGGCGGAGTTCAAGGGCGGCGAGATCGCGGTGTTGGGCGACACGCGGTTCCCGTGCCGGTGCTCGCCGCAGGACGTGCTCAACGTCACGTACAAGCTCGTGAACCACGAGCCGCAGGACGCGGGCGCCCACCTGGACGCGGGGCCCAGCTCCAAGCCGGTGCAGTTCCGGGTGTACGCGCAGGTGGAGCGCCAGGACGACTTGAGCGGGCACACGGTGCGGGTGACCAACGAGATCTGCACCACGTGGCAGCCGATCTTCGACTTCGCCGACAACACGGCCATCGCCGCGTCCAAGCGCGGCCCGCCGCTGCCGTTGCTCGGGCAGCCGCAGCGCAACACCGCGTCCAAGTCGTTGCTCAACTACGGCTTGAAGAAGGCCGCCACCACAAACAACGTCAACAGCGTGTTCCCGCTGCTGCCGCGGTCGCCCATGCCCACGTGGGCCAAGCAGCTGCCGTCGCCGGGCACGTTGCGGCCGCCCATGGCCGCGGGCACCGCGTCGTCGCCGGTGTTGTCGATGAACCGCGGCGCGGCCAAGAAGAAGGCGCAGAAGGGCGCGTGGTTGCACCCCAGCGCGACGCTGAGCATCACGGTCAACTTGCAGCTGGGCGACGGCTTCTCGGGCATGAGCGGGCTCCGGCTCACGTTCTCGGGCCCGTCCAGCGTGGCCGAGGGCCAGGTGGTGACGTGGAAGGTGCAGGCGATCAACCAGACGGGCCGCGTGCTCAAGCCGTCGTTGGTGGTGACGCCCGCCCGCAGGCCGAACCCGGTCTACTTGCAGTCGGCGGCGTCCAACGTGGGGCTCCAGAGCGCGTCGGTGGGCAACTTGGCGCCGCGCGACGACCGCAAGCTGAGCCCCGGCGCGTTCGTCCAGCACCGGAACCAGTTGCACGAGCAGTACGGCGCGTTGAAGCCCGGCAGCGCCGGCGTGGTGGTGCTCTCCAACGACGTGAGCCTCGGCGTGTTGGAGGCGAACCAGGTGTTCGAGAGCGAGCTCAAGTTCTTCGGGCTTACAAAGGGCATCCACAACTGCAGCGTGTTGCGGCTCGTGGACGCCAACTCCGGCGACGCCGTGGAGATCGGCCGCTTCATGGAGTTTTTTGTTACATAGCATAGCATCAGGGCCTACCCCGGGTTTCGCGTGCGCGAACGCACACCCAATACAGAAAAAGTACCCAGTACATGCCCAGCATAGCGCACACCACGCCCCGTCTCTTGCTCTTCCTGGCCGTGTTCTGTCTCGTGTGTCTCTTTGCCAACCCGCCAATGCCCTCGCCCGACTTCGCCCAATTGACCGCGGCCCAAGCGTCGCCCCGCTGGACCTTGACGCCGGACCAGATCCGCCAGGCCGCAAAAGACTTGGTGGCAGAAAACGTCCGCTTCAACGACAGGATCGCCGCCGTGGCCGACCCCACCGTGGACAGCGTGTTGCTCCCCAGCATCAGGTACGACAACGAGAACACCCTCCGCGAGAACTCGCTCACGTTCTACCAGTACGTGTCGCCCGACAAGGCGGTGCGCGACGCCTCGACCGAGGCCGAGCAGTTGATGGACGAGAGCGCCATCGAGCAGAGCTCGCGGGCCGACGTGTTCCGCGTGTACAAGGCGTTGTGGGAGAAGATCAAGGACGAGCCCGCGGCCACCGACGCCGAGTCGCGGCGCTTCTTGGAGAAGACGGTGCGCTACTACACGCGCAACGGCTTGGACTTGCCGCAGGCGGAGCGGGACCAGGTGAAGAAGCTCAAGATCGAGTTGAGCGGCTTGTGCACGCAGTTCGCCAAGAACACCAACGAGGAGAACGGCCACGTGGCGTTCTCCCGCGAGCAGTTGGACGGCGTGCCGGAGCTGGTGCTCGAGCAGTTCGACACCTACGACGACAACGGCACCACCCGCTACAAGGTCACGTTCAAGTACCCGGACATCGTGCCCACGATGAAGTACGCCCGCAACCAGGACACGCGGCGCGCCGCGTACTTGGCCAACGCCAACAAGGTGCCCGAGAACGCGGGCATCCTCGACCAGATCGTGCGCTTGCGCTTCCGCATCGCCAAGCTCTTGCGCTACGACACCTACTCGCAGTTTGTGTTGGAGGAGCGCATGGCCAAGACCCAGGACAACGTGTTGGAGTTCTTGGCGGACTTGAAGCTGAAGCTCCGCCCGTTGGCCAAGGACGAGCTCGCGCACTTGCTCCAGTTCAAGAACGACGACTTGGTGTCGCGCGGCTTGCCGCCCCAGACCGAGTACTACGCGTGGGACCACGCCTTCTACGACAACTTGCTTCTCGAGAAGCTGTACCAGGTGGACCACCAGAAGATCCTGGAGTACTTCCCGCTCGACCAGACCATCGCGAAGATGCTCGGCTTCTACGAGAAGCTCTTTGACGTGAAGTTCGTCAAGGAGGAGAGCCCGGACCCGCGCACCGTGTGGCACCCGGACGTGCAGAAGTTCGCCGTGTACCAGAACATCGAGTTCGGCGCCCCCAAGAACCAGTTCATGGGCTGGATCTTGTTCGACCTCCACCCGCGCGAGGGCAAGTACTCCCACGCGGCGCAGTTCGGCTTGCAGACCGCGTACCTCCGTGCGGACGGCACCCGCGTGCCCACGGTGGCCGCGTTGGTGTGCAACTTCACCAAGCCGTCCAAGACGAAGCCGTCGTTGTTGCGCCACAGCGAGGTCACCACGTTCTTCCACGAGTTGGGCCACGGCGTGCACAGCTTGCTCTCCCAGACGAAGCACGCCATGTTCCAGGGCACGCACGTGCCCCGGGACTTTGTGGAGTGCCCCTCGCAGATGCTCGAGTTCTGGACCTGGTCCAAGAACGAGCTCAAGGCCTTGTCCAGCCACTACCAGTCCGGCGAGCCCATCCCGGACGACTTGATCGACCAGTTGGTCAAGTCCAAGCATGTGAACACCGGCATCTTCAACTCCAGGCAGTTGCATTTTGGCATCTTCGACATGTCCTTGCACACGATCGCCAAGGAGGAGGAGCTCGAGAAGCTCGACATCAAGAAGCTCTGGAACGAGTTGCGCCAGGACGTGACGATGATCTCCAACGGCGGCAACTACAACGTCGACTACGCCACGTTCGGGCACATTGCCGGCGGCTACGAGTCGGGGTACTATGGATACTTGTATTCACAGGTGTTTGCGACGGATATCTACTACACTCACTTCAAGAACGACCCCATGAACCAGGAGAGCGGGCTCAAGTACCGGGACGTGATTTTGCGCAACGGCGGCGCCAAGGAGATCCTCGACATCTTGGAGGAGCTTCTCGGCAGAGCACCCAACCTGGACGCGTTCTTTGCGGAGATTCTCGGGTGAGCATCCAAAACCTAAAATAGATTCAGCCAACTAGTCTCGGCCCTCAGGCCTCGTCCGTAGCGAACGGAGCGAGCTTGGACGTACCCTCGCTCCACGACACGCCGTCGTAGGTGATGGCCTTGATGGCCCGCACGATGTCGTCGAGGTCGCCTCTCACCTGCTTGGTGGAGTCGCGCTCTCTCAAGGTCACGGACGAGTCCTTGACGGTGTCGAAGTCGATGGTGATGCCGAAAGGCGTGCCCAACTCGTCGTTTCTGGCGTACCGCTTGCCGATGGACGCGGACGAGTCGTCCACCTTGAAGGGCACCTGCGCCTTTCTCAAGGCCGCGGTCACCTTCTTGATGAGGGGGGTCAAGTCCGCGTGGTTCGACAACGGCACCACCAAGACCTTGGTGGGCGCCACCAACGGAGGCAACGACAACACGCAGCGGTCCTTGTCGGCGGGCCTGCTCCAGAACTGGTGCTCGAAGATGGAGTAGAGGATACGGCCGATACCGAACGAGGGCTCGATGACGTTGGGCGTGAACTCGCGCACGTGCTCCACCCGCTTGACCTTGGCGATCTTGAGCAACTCGCCCGGCACCTCGACCTTGCCGTCCACGCCGGGCACGGCCACCTCGACCTTGCCGGCGTCGGCCAACTCCTTGGCCAAGTCCTCCAACTCGCACTGCGTGCGCTCGGCAAAGTACTTCTGCACCGCGCCGGCGTCCTTGCGGAAGCGCGGGCCGAACTTCTTCTTGTCGATGTCCACCTCGTACTTCTCCACGGTCACGGGCTCCGGCAACGACTGCCTCACCACCAACTTCTCGTTGGTGCGCGCCGCGTGCACGGACAAGTCGTAGGCCGAGCGGTCTGCGCAGCCCACGCACTCGATCCAGCCGTAGGACGTCTGCAACTCCGCGTCCCAGCAGTCGGACGCGTAGTGGGCCATCTCGTTGGACATGTGCTGTCTGAAGCGCAAGCGGGCGGGGTCCGCGCCGATCTTGGTCAAGAACAAGAAGATGCGCGCGATGAAGTAGCCCAAGGTCTCGTTGTCGACCATGCCGGAGGCCACGGCCTCGCCCACGGTCTTCACCACCAATTCGTTGGAGCCGGCCTCCTGCACGCCCTTGGGCAAGAAGCGCAACTCGATGTGCGCCACCTCGGCGAAGCGGGGGTGCCTCTTGTCGTCGGGGTCGACAAAGTGCTCGATCTCGGCCATCAAGAACTCGCGCACGCGCAACAAGCCCGCGCGGGGCGAGATCTCGTTACGGAACGACTTGCCGATGGACGCGGACGCAAACGGCATGCGCTCGTTGTTGAACTCCAACAACTTGGAGAAGTTCAAGAACTGGCCCTGCGCGGTCTCGGGCCGCAAGTAGCCCTTCAACTGGCCCGAGGGCCCGATGGCGGTCTCGAACATGAGGTTGAACTCCACGGGCGGCTCCAACGCGCCGCCGGTGGCCGGGTTGGTGATGTTGTACTTGGCAATCAACTCGCCCAACTGCGGGCCGGAGAAGCCGTCGATCAGGTTCAACACGTGCTCGTACTCCTGCACCACGCTGTCCTCCAACTTCACGTTCTTGATCTCCTTGACCTTCTTCTTGCGCTTCTTCTTGTCGTCGCTCTCCTCCTCGTCGCCCACGCTCTGGCCCCGCGCCGCCTTGTCGCCCTTCAACCGCGCCTCGAGCACCTCCTCCACCAAGTGGTCCGCCCGGAAGATCTCGCCGGTCTTCAAGTCCCGGCACATCCAGTCGGAGAACTTGTCCACGTGACCGGACGTCTTGAGCACCTCGTGGGGCGTCAACATCGTGCAATCCACCTCCAACATGTCCTCCTCGAGGATGAAGTGCTTGCGCCACGTGTCCACCACGTTGGCCTGGAACGCGCAGCCCGGTGGGCCGTAGTCGTAGAGCCCCGACACTCCGCCGTAGATCTCGAACGCCGGGGCAAAGAAGAACCGTCTCTTCAACACTTGCTCGAGCGCCTCGCGCGAAAAGGGCGTGCTGCTCTTGGTCGACATTCTCGCTATGTGGGTCTGTGCTGCTAGAATCCTCGTGAAAATTCGGGACAGAATCGTGGAAAGTGGGGTTGGAGCTTCCGTCTTTTTCACTTGACTCATGTCGGCCGGAGCGGCCCTGTGTGCAGGCCCCGATGGCTCCAGCGAGCATGGCAGCGAGTACGCAACGAGTACGCAAGCGAATACATTCTTCTATAAGCTTAAATAGTTTTCTTGTCCTCTGCCTTCTCGAACTGCAAGTCGCCGTTCAAGAAGTACCTCAGCGCCAAGAAGTAGTAGCCCTGCGAGTAGGGGTACGCCGTGTAGTTCACGCCGTCCTTGGAGTACCACGACACACAGCCACCAAACTTGGTGCCAAACACAGACGTCTGCAACTTCTGCTGCACCGTCTTCAACCAGTTGTCGTAGGCCTCGTCCTTGACCGCCACAGACTTGTACTCGCCGCTCAAGATCCGGGGGAGCAAGCGCGAGGTAAACGCAACGCCGTTCTCGATGGCCGTCACCACCGACGAGTGGCCCGTGGCCGAGTTGGGGCCACCAATGAGGAACAAGTTGGGGCACTCCTTCACCAAGAAGGTCTTGTAGGCGGACACGCCCTGTGTTCTCCACGACTTCTGCAAGTCGAAGCCGTTGCGCCCCGTCACGTTTATCCCGTGGAACGAGCGGGAAAGGTTGTACCCTGTGCATGCCACAATCACATCGGCCTTGATCTTGCGGCCGTCCGCGAGAATCACAGAGTCCTCGGTGACCTCCGTGATCTGGGAGTCGGTCAACTGGAGCTTGGGGTTGTTCAACGAAGGCACGTACTTGTAGTCAAAGATGAGCCGCTTGCACCCCACCTTGTAGTCGGGTAGCAACAACTTGTGGTACTTCTTGGGTGCGTACTTGGCGATGTACCTTCTCGCGAGGAACTCGTTGACGTACCGCACCAACCGCGAGAGAATGTTGTTGCCCATGTACATGGGGTATCTGGTCTCTGCGATGAAAATCACAAAGTAACGAACAATCAACAAGCCAATACGCGTCAACAGCAACCACTTGTACAACGTGTACAAGATGGGCGGAATGGGGGGCATGATCCAGTGCTTTGACCTGAACACCTGGGTCACGCTGTTGACGTCGAGGTCGTCCATGAGCGCAGGCACAACTTGCGCGGCGGAGCACCCGTTTCCAATCACAACAACATCTTTGCCCTTCATGTCGACGGAGTGGTCCCAGAGTGCCGAGTGCATGAACTTGCCCTTGTATTTGTCCTTGAGACCGGGCAAGTTCGTTTCGTTGGGGTAGACCAAGCCGCCCAAGCACGAGATCACGGCCTTGGCGGTGTGCTCGTATCTCTGGCCGGTCTGGACGTCGGTGGCATGGAGCTTCCAGGTGCCCGTTGCGTCGTCGTACTCGGACGACTTGACAATGGTGCGGAACTTGGTTCTCTCTCTCAAGCCGTACTTCTGCACAACCGTCAAGATGTACTCCTCCATCTCGTACTGGGGAGGTCTCAAGTCGCTCCAGTTGTCGTTGAGCTCGCTGTGGAGAGAGTACCACAAGGCGGGGATGTCACTGGCGCAGCCAGGGTACGTGTTGGCCCACCAGGTGCCGCCCCAGTTGGAGTGCTTCTCGAACACAACAAAGTTGTCTGTCTTGAGCTTTCTCTTC
The DNA here is from genome assembly GCA_003708715.3 of [Candida] wancherniae. Taxonomy (NCBI): domain Eukaryota; kingdom Fungi; phylum Ascomycota; class Pichiomycetes; order Serinales; family Metschnikowiaceae; genus Metschnikowia; species [Candida] wancherniae. The sequence continues at coordinate 418,471 of PPOZ03000008.1, read as the reverse complement.
AACATCACGGCAGAGGCCAAGCCGCCGAAGCCCGCGCCGATGATGGCGACGTCGGACTCGCTGGTGATGACGGGCTTGCTGGAGTCGTCAGGGAACGAGACTCCCTCGAGCAAGATGCGCTCGGAGTCCTTGACGCTGCTTCTGAAGCGCTCGGGGTGCTCGGCAGAGACACCGGTCGTGTGAACAATCGACATAGTGGAGAGGTGAAGATATCCAGCCTGCGAGAATGTCAGCAGGTGTTATATCTTGGACCCTCCATGTGAAAAGCACCACCAGACCATGAGGCTGGCTTTGTGCAGTACGCGACCCTGCCAAGTGCGGAGAGGCATCGCTCGGGTAGGCTCTGTTTGGACCACCCGAGCCGCGCTTCACATATGCAGAGGGCGGAGCGGTGGGGCCATTGCGATCGACCCACTTGCTAAAAACTGCACGTCCGGTGACCTGGGCCCGCACGTGACTTCTCCAACGGCCAAAACGGTGCGCGATGGCTGCGACGGCCAAAACGGTGCGGGCGGCCTCTCGGCGGGCTCACAGCTGCTTGAAGCCCGTGCTGTCCTCGAGGAACATCTCCTCGTCGTAGCCGTTGCCGTAGACGTTGTCGCTGTCGTTCTCGATGTAGATGCGCATGGCCACCACGAAGAAGGTGGCCACGCACGACACGCCAAACACCTTGTCGAACCACGCGTCTATGAAGTTGACCTCGTCGAGCATCTGCGCGGGCGAGGCCGGGTTTGCGCCGGACGACAAAGAGAGGATCTTCAGCATCAGGGCCGCGGCGTCCGGCGGGAGCGTGGAGCGGATGAGGAGCGCGGTGGCGATCACGTACACGGCCAAGAACTCGCTGACGATCAAGTTCTTGAGCCAGCTCTTGACGTTGGCGTCCACGGTGGTGGTGTGCGACGGGAGGAGCCGGCCCACGGACTTGAAGGTGATGAGCACGTTCTGGAACGAGCACACGAAGAGCGAGCCCGAGAGAATGAAGCTCACCTGGTTGATGAGCTGGGTCTCGGAGATGGGCAAGTAGCCGAACACGGCCTGGATGAGCTTGGCGATGGTGATGGCGAGCGCGTCCTTGGTGTTCTTGTTGATGGCGTCGTCCGCGTCCTTGTCGTCGATGAGCGCCGGGTCCGCGTGGAGCTCGCTGTCGCCCCAGAGATAGAGGTACGGGAGCCGCACGAGCAACACGTTGATGATCTTGTAGATACAGTAGAGCGAGAACAACACGTTGAACACGCGGGTGGCCACGTGCCAGTGCCGCCACCGGCCCTGCGGCGCGGCGCCGTGCTTGGCCGTGACGAGGCGCTCGAGCTTCTTGGACAAGTCCACGTAGATCAGGTCCTTGAGCTCGGCCAACGACTCGATCTCGCGCGCGAGCTCCTCCTCCTCGGACGACTCGCCGCCGAGCGCCGGGAGCGACGTGAACGATTGCACGCGGTTCAAGAACTGGCGCCCGCTGCCGCGCAACAGCCGCACCGACGACGCCGGCGGCGCGTTGTACACCTTGCCGCCGGACTCGGCCTGGAGCGCGGCGAGCTCGGCCGCCCGCTTGGCCGCGAGCATGCGCGTGGAGTTGTACGACTGGATGAGCTCGTTGACCTGGAGCTCCTGGACCTCGGCGCCGGCGCCCAGGTGCGCCCGCTCCATCACGCCGTTGGTCCAGAAGTTGCTGACCGGCGTCAGCGCACACCCGACGCCGGACAACACGGCGGTGATGGAGATGCCCGCGAGCACAATCTCGTTCTTCTTGGCGGCGAGAAACGAGCCGGTGGCCTGCGCGCCGGGCGCCAGCGCAATGGCGCCGATGCGGTTGAGGAGCAAGAACCACAACACAAACACGAACACGGTCGCTGCGGTGCGGAGCACGCTCGTGGGCGACGACAAGGCGAGCACCGGCCGCGTGCGCTGGTTCATGTAGAGCATGATCACTAGGAGCGGCTGCACCATGGTGGCTAGCACGACGAGCGAGTTGATCACCACCTGGAACACGAGCAAGTCGACGTCGAAGCCGGCGAAGAGCTGCACCATGAGCAAGAACACCAATTCCACCGAGAGCGTGGTGACCACGGCGAAGATGCCGCCCACCACGTAGTGGAGCGTGGCGGGCCCGTCGGCGGGCGCGTCGTGGGGCGGCAGCGGGCCGGGCGCGTGGCGCGTGCCCGCGTCGCGGTCGTCGTCGCCGTCCACGTCCAAGTGGAGGAGCCGGCAGCCGTGGCCGCTGTTGAGGCCCTCCACCACGGCGTTGACGTCGGCCTTGGAGTAGCGCGGACCGTGCGAGTAGTTGCGGATAATGTCATGGTTGAACACGTACTTGAAGGACCACGCGGACGTGCCGACAAAAAGCACGGCGAGCGGCACGAGCTCGAACGCTAGCGACAGAGTGCCCATGGCGGGCCAGCTCGGGAATGCCGGCGTGGAAGACTAGGTGATGGGTCACGTGCCGCGGGTCGCGTGCGCGCTTGACGGCGGACTACAATCTTTTTTTTTGACACAGTATGGTTGGCACGTGCATCGCAGCACGTGCCTCTCCACACGTGCCGCGCCTACAGCTCGAAAAAAACCATCGTCGCTCAGTCACCACTACGCCAGCATGGGGAGCATGAAGATGAGCGCTGAAAAGCGCATGAGGAAGTTCCTCCTCGAGCAGCTCAAGCAGCGCAAGGTCTTGGGGTACCGGCTCGCGGAGGGCCGCAAGACCGCGGCCGAGCTCCAGCAGCTCAACCTCGCGCCGCAGGTGTTCATGTTCAAGAACTTGTTCTCGGGCCAGGTGCTCTACTCGCAGGTGCCGGGCTACCACCAGCAGCAGATCGACGAGCAGTTCCCGCGGCCCAACTGGGAGAACCGCAAGCCCAGCCGCCGGAACGACCTCTGGCGCATCATGTGCGTGGTGAACTTTGCGTCGTACGACTACGCGGTGGCTGCGTACCACGGCTTGATCCAGTTGCGCAACGCCCGCGACGTGCACTTGCGGGACGACGCCAAGGCCATGCGCCGCAAGAACGACGACGGCAACACCTGGTTCTCGGGCCAGTACCGCCCCACGTACACGCAGGAGGCGGTGGCCGACTTGGCGCACGTCATTGACGAGTTTGAGTTGGAGAACACCACCGCGTTCTGGGAGTCGCTCTGGCGCAAGGGCGACGACAAGCACTGGCGCCACGACTTGGTGCTGCACGACACGCTTCCGCCGTTTGCGCCGCGCTACCAGACGGTGATGTTGGACGAGATGCGGGAGATGGCCTTGGCGGCGTTCGAGGCCGAGCGGCAGGCGGAGAGGCCCACGGAGGAGCAGGTAGCATAACTGTATATACTTAACAGCTGAACAGAAGCGAGCTGAACAGAAGCGACGAGCTGGAAGTAGAGCAGAGGGCACAAGCACGAAGGCATAGACAGCACAAGCACAAGCACAGCACGAGCACAAGCACAGCACAGCACAAACATAATCTCGAAAGACTAGAGTGCCGTGCTGCCTACAATACGGAAGAGGTGAGGTGGTGACGGGCTGAATACGGAGGCGGCTGAGGGTCTAGGCTTGGCGGTGCGGCGTGCGGAAGCGGGCAAGCGCCGGCTATTCCGCTTCTACTTCGTCTCTTTGCCCTTTCGCCTTCTTTCGTCTTCTTTTCTCTGCTCCCGCCTTCCTTATACTTTCCTTTTATTTTCCTTTCGTTTTCCTTTCGTTTCCTTTTCTCCTCCTCCTTCCTTGGCTCCTTTCTTTTTTTCCTTTCCCGTCCCCTGTCGGCCCTCCGGACCGTTGCCTGCTCGCGCTGTGTGCACGCACCCGCGCCGCCTTTCCGCTCTCAGATGAAAGCCGAAACGTCGGCCCCGCTCGCATAAACTTGCATTCTACTACTACTTCACCGGGCCGTTCACCACGACGCACAACACGCCGCTCCCGTGTCCCTGTGTCCCGCCGCTCGCCGTCCGCACGCCTCCCGCCCCGCCGCTCGCCCGCACCCCCGCTCCGCGCTCCCGCCGCCCCGTCTAAGCCGCGCTCCTCGCCACCAAACAACGGCGCCATGGACGTCTACTACAGAAAGCCCATGGGCAACGGCACGGTGGCCTCCAAGTTCAAGCTCGAGTACACCAGCCGGCCCGAGCCCGAGCCCAAGCCCGGCTCCTCGCTGTCGCTGGCGCTGTCCGCAGAGCCCAAGCCCAGCCCGAAGCCCCCGGCCGCCACGTTCCATGTGATCAACTCCATGGCCTCCGACGCCCCGGCCACGCACCACGACTCCAACTGCGTGCGGTGCTACAAGATCAAGAAGAAGTGCTCGCGCACGTACCCGCGGTGCGACTACTGCCTCAAGTCCAACACCACGTGCCAGTACGTGGACCGCAAGAAGAAGATGCCCCAGTCGGGGCTGTCCCCGTTGGGGAGTGGCGACGCAGGCGCCGCCACGCCCCGGCCCGCGGCCGTGCGCCCGCACGAGCCGTCCACGAAGCCCATCTTGATCGCGTCGCTCGTGAACCTGGACGAGGCCGAGCCGCTGTTCCGCAACATCGACCTCCCGTACGAGCCGCTGCCCGCGGCCAAGGCGGCGCCGCCGGCGAAGGCCGAGCCCGCCGCCGGCGCCAAGCGGCCGTTCCTGGCGCTCGGCAACAACATCCTCGCGCTGGGCGCCAAGCGCATCGACACCGAGGACCCGCAGGCGCAGATCTTGAGCGTGCGCCCGTTCGCCGACGCCGGCTTGCCGGCCACGCTCGTGCGCACCTTCTTCGCCAGCTACGAGTGGCAGTACCCGTTCCTCCACCGCGCGCGGTACGTCGAGCGGGTCGCACGCATGTCGTTTGCGGCCGAGACGCTCGTGGACTTGGACGTGTACTTGGTGATGGCCATCGGGTGCATCATCTACGACGCCAGCCGCAAGACGCACCACTTCCGCGAGCACTTCAGCCACCCGCACATCGAGGGCTTGGTGGACAAGATCAGCTACGACATCCGCGGGCCCGACGACGTGCACAAGGCGCACATCCTCTTGCTCCTCAGCATCTACGCGGTCAACGTGGGCGACACGTCGCTCGTGTGGAACGTGCTTGGCTTCCTCGACCGCTTGATCCTCTTCATGACCGACTTCGGCGCCAGCTCCAGCCCGTGCTTCCGCAAGCAGTGCTTCTGGACGGTGTACAACTTGGACAAGGAGCTCTCGCTCGTGTTGGGCAAGCCCTCCCAGTTCCTCCCGCTCGCCATCGTGCCCATCACCGCGGACTTCGCCGACGTGCTCCGCGACGGCGAGCTGCCCGCGGTGGGCGAGTTGGCCACCAAGGCCGTGGAGCTCCGCAAGTTGCACGACCGCATGCTCGCGCACCGCCTCCGGCTCGTGCCCGCCGACGCCGCCGCCTTGACCAAGTTCTCTGCGGACTTGGAGGCGTGGCGCGTCAGCACGCTGCTGCTCGTGCACACGCAGTACGCCGAGCTGCCGCTCTTGCAGGACTACATCGGCTGGGTCAACTTGGACTACTACTACCTCCTCATCGAGCTCGACCAGCTCTCGTCCACCGAGTCGTTCCAGTTCACGCTCCAGTTCTTGTCGAACTCGTTCAGCCTCCTCCTCTCGGACCAGACCGAGGCCGCGGACTGCGGCGGCACCTCCATCTACACGCTCTTCTGGTTCTCCAAGTTCTTCAAGGTGCTCGACTACAACGTGGCGTCCGTGGTGCGCATGTTGACCGCGGACACCGCGCCCGCGGACTTGGCCATGCGCTTGAACGACTTCCGCAGCAACGTGCAGCTCAGCGTCAACTTGGTCAAGTTCTTGCTCTCCTCCGACGCGCGGCCCGACCGCTTCGTGGACCGCCTCGAAACCTACCAGGCGCGCTTGAAGGCGTTGGGCTCCAAGATCCTGGCCTTCAACCCGCTCGGCGCCTCGCCGGAGAGCACCGCCGCGCTCGGCAAGGAGATTGGCGAGATCTTTGCGCCCGCCCACTGAGGCTATGTAATATAATGGATAGGTAATGAACGAGTGCGTAATAAAAAGGTAAATGAACAAGTGCGCTTCCATCTCTCATTTATGGTGCGCGCACGCGTGGCAACATGAGTACGATCGCGCCAACACCCAACTCTCCACCATCATGCCGCCTAAAGCCGACTGGGACAAGTACGTCGCGCCCGACGAGGACGACAAGGACGACAAGGTCGTGCCGCTCAGCGAGGGCGACATCCAGGTGCTCAAGACGTACGGCGCCGCGCCCTACGCCTCCGCGCTCAAAAAGACAGAAAAGGACCTCAAGGAGATCGAGGACCGCATCAAGGAGAACATCGGCATCAAGGAGTCCGACACCGGATTGGCGCCGCTGCACTTGTGGGACGTCATGGGCGACAAGCAGAAGATGTCGCTGGAGCAGCCGTTGCAGGTGGCGCGCTGCACCAAGATCATAGAGGCCACCAACCCGCCGCCACAATTGGACTTCCTCTCCAACGCCGACAACAGGCTGAAGTACGTCATCAACATCAAGCAGATCGCCAAGTTTGTGGTCGGGCTCGGCGAGCGCATCTCCCCCACCGACGTGGAGGAGGGCATGCGTGTGGGCGTCGACAGGCACAAGTACGAGATCCAGTTGCCGTTGCCGCCACGGATCGACCCGTCCGTCACGATGATGACCGTGGAGGAGAAGCCCGACGTCACCTACGGCGACGTGGGCGGCTGCAAGGAGCAGATCGAGAAGTTGCGCGAGGTGGTGGAGCTCCCGCTCCTCTCGCCCGAGCGCTTCGTCAAGTTGGGCATCGACCCGCCCAAGGGCATCTTGCTCTACGGCCCTCCCGGCACGGGAAAGACGCTCTGCGCCCGTGCCGTGGCCAACAGGACCGACGCCACGTTCATCCGCGTGATCGGCTCCGAGTTGGTGCAGAAGTACGTGGGTGAGGGCGCGCGCATGGTGCGTGAGTTGTTTGAGATGGCCCGCACCAAGAAGGCGTGCATCATTTTCTTCGACGAGATCGACGCCATTGGCGGCGCGCGGTTCGACGACGGCGCCGGCGGCGACAACGAGGTGCAGAGAACCATGTTGGAGCTCATCACGCAGTTGGACGGCTTCGACGCCCGAGGCAACATCAAGGTCATGTTCGCAACCAACAGGCCCAACACCTTGGACCCCGCGTTGTTGCGTCCCGGAAGAATCGACAGGAAGGTGGAGTTCTCGTTGCCCGACTTGGAGGGCAGAGCCAACATCTTCCGCATCCACGCCAAGACCATGAGTTGCGAGAAGAACATCCGCTGGGAGTTGATCTCGCGCTTGTGTCCCAATGCCACCGGTGCCGAGTTGCGCTCCGTGTGTACGGAGGCTGGCATGTTTGCCATCCGTGCTAGGAGAAAGGTGGCCAACGAGAAGGACTTCTTGAAGGCCGTGGAGAAGGTCATCAAGGGCAACTTGAAGTTCAGCTCCACGTCGCAGTACATGCAATACAACTAATCGGCACCGTGGGCGGCCGCACGCCTCACTCCAAGGCTGCACTGCAGCCCGAAGTATAGTTCAATCGAACGTGTTATGTAAGTCATCTCCCGACTGTACTGTATTATCTATTTTCTTTTTCGCCGCTAGTCCCACCAGGAAACGCAGCCCATGCCGTCGGTCTGGCACGACGCCACCAAGGCATACGGGGGTGCAGCGTCCTGCTCTGTCTCTTCGGCAGGCTCGTGCAATGCGTTGGGCTTCCCGTTGACAAACACCTCTTCCTCCACTCGGAACCGGATCTTCTCGTTGATGTCAATGTACAACTCCGATTCCTCGTCCGGCTTCCACACCCAGGCTTTCTCCACGGGCTTGAAGATGCAACCCTCGAAAAGGTAGTCCTTGGGGATGAAAATGTCGTCGAAAAACTCCATCCGCACCTTGATGCCCTGCTCCGAGCAGTCAGCTACCCAGCCACAGAGGGTCTCGCCAATGAAAGGCTTCCAGACGACAATGCGGAACTTGACCTCGACGTACGAGCCGCCGTCTCCGGGCCGAAGCGAGCCGTCTTGCACCTCCAGCATGTCCCACACGGCGACCGCGAGCCCCAAGTTTGTGACTACCTTGTTGGCATACTTTTTGTGCAATTCGTCCTTGAGAACTTGGTGTAGCGGTCGGTTGAACAACTCCGGAGGCACCCGCACTAGATCAGACACCAGTGTGAGCACAAACATCCGGGCAGCAGCGTTGTGTGAAAGTCAACTGTGAAGGCTTGATCAGTTGTCTAAGTGATGGGATGTCTGCGCAAAAAGGCCGGCGTTGGCAAAAATCAACCAATATCAAGGCTCTGAAGGGGCACGCTTGACTTTTGAAGGGCCTGTTTGTGCCAAAATCACCGCTAGCAGCTCTGGCAGTCCACTGGTCTTTTGAGATGAGACGGCGTACCCCAAGCAGGATCGGCGATGCGCGGCCACAGCACGCAGCGCATCTCCAGAGATACCTGTTTCAGAACCGTTTCACAGCAGCTTCACAATGGCGCCGGCGTCAAACCCCCCTCAACACAAAAAGCGGTACACGTCCAAGTCGTCCGACCGCCGCATGGCCAGCGGCAGAAACCCAGACTCTTTTCTTCTCAACACGCGCAAGCGCACCACCAACTTGGCGTCAGACGAGAAGTGGAACCCCAAGCACTTCCGCTTGTTTGTGGGCAACTTGGGCAATGACGCCACGGACGAGGTTCTCGCCAACGCCTTTGCCGCCTACCCCAGCGTCAGCAAAGTTAAGGTGCCGGTGGACCCCAAGACGAAGACCAACCGGGGGTACGGGTTTGTTGCGTTTGCGTCCGCCGACGACTACTTGAAGGCATTTAAGGAAATGAACGGGAAGTACGTGGGGCAACGGCCCGTCCAGCTAAAGAGGGCGGAGGGCAAACCGAAATAAGCGGGCGCTAGCGTGGCACTTTGCCCCGTGTTTCGTATCTGTTCCATGTGGGCCGTGCTTCTGTCGCGCCTACAGAGAAAAACCACGAAAAATGCGAGGTGGACTCGCAGTGCCCACAGCCATGTTCCCTTTGCGCTTCAGCCTGGTCTCACGCCTGGCGCTGGTCACGGCTCGCGTGTACCTCCGGGCACGCTACCCCAGCGTGCAGCTCGTGTTTCCGAGGTTCAACTCCAAGCTTCCCGAGTCGTTCGACCCAAAGAAGAACCTACCTTCGCAGGGCGAGTGGAAGCACATCAAGCAGCATATCCCCGGTGAGGGCGAACAGCCGGACCTGTTGAAGGACCGCATCCCGAAATTCCCGTTGGGAAAGGAGAACGTGCCCACGCTATTGCCTCGGCCCGGTGTTCCTAGAGTGGGGCCAAAGATGCCGTTTGCAAGGGTGATCCAGATCCTCAAGAACAAGACCAAGCCTGAGCTCATCTACGAGTCGGAGCCCCACCGGTTTTACTTCTTGGCATCTTTCTGTTGTGCCGTTGTGTTCACAATCTACGGGTGCGTCCTCCTCGAGTTCTCGTGGTTCAACGCCACAAAGAAGTTCAACGAGAACGAGGAAGAGTTGGCGCTACCTTTCAGGAGACGCAAGTGGGCTATAGATCTATTGCTTTACGGTTCCATGGGCGCGGCCGTGCTTGCTGCTGCCTACCATTTCGCTACTTTCCCCACTAGACTCATCCGGAGAATGTGGTACCTTCCTGGCCCCGTTGAACACATCAAGTTTACGTCATACCCTCTACTCCCCGGCAGAGCGACGCCGGTCTACACAGTGCCCTTGAGCTCCTTGGTGAGGAGGGACAAGGCTCGTGTGTGGACTGGAAAGGGCTTCTACGGTACTGCCGACAAGTCGCTTTTCTTCTTTATCTTGAAGGAAACGACTGCCAACAAGAACTGGATTGTCGATAGAAAAGGCTTCTTTTGGTCCGACGGTCGTGTTTTTGATCTTTTGTTCGGCAAGGAGACGCTCGCTGAGGCCGAGGCAGGCATACCCTACGACGAGCAAATAGGAATCGTCAACAGAGAGGTGAAGAGGAAGAAGAAAGAGTTGCGGGAAAAGTACGGTATTTTCTACCAGTACAAGATCGGAGCCCAGGATGCAAAGAAAGACTTGAAAACCCTTCTGAAGCGGGTCAAGGGGTTGGTCTCGCCTGACCAGCCCAAGAGCTTGCCAAAGAACAAGAAATAGATGTAAATAGCAAAGAGTTTTCTTGACCACAATAAGTATCGCTAAGCCGGCGCTCCTTGATTCTCAGCGCGAAAACACAAGTTTATGGGCGTGTGGCGTAGTTGGTAGCGCGTCTGCCTTGCAAGCAGAAGGTCACTGGTTCGAATCCTGTCTCGTCCAATTCTTTTTTTTTTTGCATTCTTTGGACTAGTCCCTTTTCCTACTCTTCACCAATGGGCATTATCCTTGTATTTATAAGTATGTCACACTATCTAAGATTTCTTTTGCTTCTTCAAGTCCTCAATCTCAGCTAGAAGATGGTTGATGTAGATCGCAGCCAACTCCACTGTTGTGGCTTTGGAAGGAACGGCCACTTTCTCGCGATAAGCAGAGGGAATCAAACGGGAGAGCTCATGCACCGCATGGTTCATCCTGTTTCTTCTTCCCTGTTCAGCTATCTTATGAGAAGTCTTTTTCGTGGGCCTGTTTCGCTTTCCACCGCCGTTTTCCAAGTTGTCGCCCTGTGCGTCTAGCACTGGAGAGGTCTCAGAGGAGCTTGAAACAACAGGCATATGCATAGAGTCACCCATTTGTTGATTGTGTACGTCCGCGGGGCGCTGGAATGAGTTTGGTGGCGTGCCTGATGGGTTCTCAGACATGTTGCCCTGCTGTTGAGCGAGTCTGTTCATGGTAAACCCCATGAGCGTGCTTGGCCCAAGGTTACCTGACGACGACGACCCATTTGCATTATAGTTGTAAACATTGTTTGAGTCAATCACAGTACGCTTACCCTGGGGCGGGAGCATTGGCGTTGTTTCGGAGCTGGCTGTGCGAGAATTCTCGTGTGCTCCACCTTCTTTAGGATCAAACTGTGGTGTTTTTCGTAGCGATGGCGAGCGCTTGAGCTTCAGAGAGACGGCTTGGAGGTTTGGCGTCAGGTGTGGTGTTCTTCTCTTTGCAGAGCTGCCGTTGGCGTACTCGTCGCCTCCCAAGAAAGTTGACAGAGAGCGCCGCCTTTCGGAGGTCTGGTTCTGCGCCTTCAAAGCTGGAGACGTCAAAGGCTCGAAATCCGCAGGTGCAGCGGATCCGGCTGACTGAGTGCTGTAGTTTCCCTGCAGATCCAGCGGGGTAACTGCTGGCGAGACCAAGGGCGTGAAGTTCGACTCGTGTTGCTGGTGCGTGTGCATGAGGCCCAGCTTCTGCTGTGCCATCATGGGCGTGCCGTGCCGGGACCTCTGCTGCATCTGTTTCTGGAGTAAGTGTTCTTGGTTGAAAGACTTGGCGTTCTGGCCAGGGAGGATGGGCGACTGGAACGTCATTGGGGCCTGCCCCGGCGCGGGGCCAGTGGTCTTGCGCTGAGCAATGAGGGCAGGGGTGTTTTGAGGAAAGCCCAGCGGCGGAAACGCCCGGGACGTGCTTCCTAGGTCCTCGGGAGCGATGAAATCCATGCCATCAAGATTGAACTCCGACAGGATTGGGGCTTGCGAGTGAGAGGGGCCGCCTTGATAATGATCGTGGTTGTGGAATTGGTTGTCAGCACCGGAGTGGTACTGGGCACCACCCTTGACAGACAGGTTGCTGTTGAGACCTACGCGTTGTAGCTGCTCGTCGTGGTTGTCGCGGGCGAACAAGCCCAGGTCGAGCTGGTCAAGCAAAAAGTCGTGGTCTTGCAGAAACAATTCTGTCTGTCCCGAGGACGCGTGGGCGTCTAATGGAGACATGTGAGTGTCTATGGGCAAGCTTCCGACGTGGGAAGTGGCGTGGGACGGAGCGGAGCTGTGGCTGGACTCCTGATAAGCAAATGCTTCGGGGGGCTGGGTGCTTGCCTTGCCTGGGGGCCCTAGGACAAGACTTGGCGGGATCTTCGAGGACGGCGGTTTCGCGTCGTGGGTACTGGCCCTGAGAGCGGTGGCTTCTGGTCCTTGGTTGGTTGGGTAGGCCCAGGTAGACGCCATAAAGCAGGGCGGCTAGGGAGCAGAGTGTGGAGAGGACACCTGCGGTACGGGAGCGGATGAACTTGGTCCCAGAACGACTCGAGTAACAGTAGGGCAGCAGCGATGTCGGCCAATTACTGCAACGGGGTTCGAGTGACGATGGATTGGATCCGTGGCTAGTAGCGTCTGTGTTCGCAGAGGGCTGCAGAGATAGGAAGTCGGGTGTAGCGAGGCAATGACCTGGAAGAGCCTCGGCTTGCAAACAGCGGGTGGAGGAGAAAAAAGAAAGGAAAAGGAAAAAGAAAAAAGCTTCGATATGCTGATGCAGCTGGAATTCGGGTCCAAGTCGGGAGCTTCTCCCAGCTTCCGCTTACGCGGCTCGCCAACGTCACCCGGCTCCGCAGCGAGGTACGCGGCACACCCAATTTTGGCTGCGACTGCCCCCAAACTACGCTTCAACACGCGAGAAGGCTGCGAGTATTTATGCTACAGCGCCGTTTTTGTGTCAGGATGTGGGTGTGAGCTGTTCGTAGCGTCACGCCGTTTCAGCCTGGTTTCACCCGAGCGTTGGTGCACTATATGGGAGCTGTTTCCCTGCTGGTCCCAGGGTCGCCTGCGCAGCCGCGCAAGATAGTGAGTCGACCCCACCCGCATTCCCTAACGGCTGCCACACGCAGTAAAAACACCCGGGGAAAGGGGGCTGGGCAGAGCAGAATACGGCTGTGGCGAAGCATACAAGTGTAGCGGGCCACCACGACTATTTTGGTGGAAACGGCGTCGCTTTCGCCGTGCTCCCTGCCACGGATTTACCTTTTCGCAGCTTGACTTTAATTACTCGCGGCCCACGTGGGGGACAGTGCTCTAACCAGCAGGATCAACTCTAATAGGCAGCGCCAGAGTTGCACAGCTTAACTAAAGCCGGACCCCGAGCCTGGTGCAGGTCCCTGCCTCAAGCTCACATGCACCGTTCCACACTGGGCCGTCCGCTGATCCCAACCAAGGCCATTGCTTGATGTGTCACGTGATGGTGTAGGTGAATTGTTCTGGTGCCAATTTCTCTGGTGCCCACCTCTGTGCCAGTGATCGGGCGGTTCCAGAGCTTACCCTCGAAACTGCCCTTTAATTCAAGCCGTTCCCTCCATTGCGCTGCTTCCCGGAAAATGCAACTGCGTTTCGTCTGCTTGCCGTCGTCTGCTGCCAGCCTCCGTCGCGCCTTTTCGCAATCGCGTCTCCAAGATGGGGAAACGATCAACACCACATCAGATGGGGAAAACACCCGAAAAGGCATCTGAGCGAAATGCGCTGGTGCTGCCGCTCTCGGTGTTTAGCAATTCCCGAAATCTCTCCAAAAAAAAGAAGAAGAAGCTCCCCTACATCCACAAGACAGAGCCGGCCGACCAGCTCATCAAGGTGAAGCCTCTCCCGAAGAAGCACGCGGAAGAAGCTAAATTCGACCACATCGACAGGATCTTGCAGGTCGACTCTCAGACCCCAACCCCGTCTCTGCTGCTGGAACGTGCCCAACATGGCAGCCCCGGATCTCCGTCGCATGATGCCGCCGTCTCCGATTCAGTGAAGAACACACTCGAACTGCCACCACAGATGTCGGCGCTCCCAGCAGACATCGCCCAGGGCCGCCTTGACGCCGCAAACAGCGGACCCACGCGTGAAAAGTACCGCAACAAGACGTTTCCTGTGCCCCGGTCAAAGAAGACGTTGAAGGCACGGGCACAGGCCAAGATGGCGCTCATCCCCAGGCTTCTCGCGGGCGAGGAGGAACTATCGGTGTACTACACCTTGGCCCACTACCAGCGCAAGACGCTGCCGAATGCCGTCATGTCGCTGAAGGAGAGGTGGGATCTCCCGTGGCAGAAGTACGTTGCGGGCTTCTACGGGCTCAAGCGGCAGCAGTTCATCTCCATGTTGATCCAAACTGAGTTTGCGCCGCTCTTGAGCAAATCAAAAAACAAAACTTTGCGTTACTGGTCTCCAGATATGTTCTCCACGTACGTTTTGGCCAACGAGATTGTCCTTCGGCTTGTGATGGATGACATGGGCCTTACCAAGGCGCAGGCAGAGCAGTTACTCCAGGAAACAACCGACTTCGGGTGCTACCTTGCCGAAGAGATTGAATTCGAGGACGACTTGGACTTTGGGGAGCTCCTGGTCTTGGTGTGACCCATGTCTCTCACTCACTTAAGGCACAGCTTCGTTGTCCTGGTTCGGGCGATGACACGCTCAACCAGCCTCAGGGGCTCGTCCGTAACGAACTCTATGCCATTCCATACAGGGATTCCTCCTCTCCCTGAGATTCTTGATCACACTCGTCCTGAGATTCCTGATCATACGTCCTGAGTGTTCCTATTTCCATGGTTTTTGCAGCAAAACGGGGGATTCCCTCGTGCAGACAATCACCTGCGTGTCTCAAAGGTCCTCGACAGACCATTCTTGCGGCAATGCACCAGACAATGCGGCTATAGTGAATGGAATGAGCTTTTTGTGGTTGGCGACTTCGCTGCCTGCAGCGATTGCCTTTGTGTGCAACTCGTCGTTGGACGTAGTGAACCCGTTGCAACTTGGATCGGACTCTCTGCGATCATCATGCAGAAGTGGAGTCGGATATGGAGCCTGGACGTAATGCCTGTGGCTGCTTCTCCGAAGATTGCGAGGTATCAGAGTGAAGTCCAGCTTCAGACTGAGATGACTCTTCCTGCAGCAAATCTTTTTATCGGCGGGAGAAGTGGGGTTCGGTGGCGAGAGCTTCAACTCGCGTGGTGTGAATGCCGGGTGCGGCCGTGTGTTCACGGCCCCGATAGCACAGGTCCCCGGTTCTAGAATGGGGAGGGCATTGACACGATGGGAGGGTTGCGCGTCCAAAGAGCTAAGGCCCGGTTCGTGCAGCTCGACGCCGCCTTGTCTCAACCTTGTCAAGAAGCTGCGGCAGATCATGTGTTGAAGTTGCAACTCCCCCTGCCGTGGCGCCGTCGGCAGGAGAAATTGCGCGTTCAAGCACATGCGCTGTCGCAGTGACCGCCAAGGGAAACTGGGTGGCGAGGAGTCGAAATGGCAGTGGCCAGTTGCCATCTCTGTTTGCGGAACCGGTCGCTTGTTTGCTCTGTGGAGGTGCACCTTTGTGTTCGTGAAGGTAATTGTCTTTGGGAATCGCGGCCCGCTTTTGTGTTAGTATAACCACAAACTTACTTGAGGAGGGGCTTCAACATGAAGCGGAGGGCACACTCCCGTCTGACGTCTGTCTTTTTCTCGTATGGTGAGGCTGTGGGAAAGGAAAACCTAGGGAAATCCATGTACTGGTCGTAAGTATTTGGCGAGACTGGCTGGGGCTCCGACAGCCCTGGAAGCGGGGCGTACTTCCTGTTGAAGTCAGGCTTGGTGGGCACAAAAGATGGAAACTTTTCGTAATGTGCTTTTACTTCAACCTCTTCGCACTTTGTTTTCTCGCTTTCGATAGACTGGATTCTTGCCTCGAAGGCTTCCACATCGTAGGGATTGACAAAAACGGTCTCCTCTGTAGCGGCGGTGTCTGTCGA
Organism: [Candida] wancherniae; assembly: GCA_003708715.3. Lineage (NCBI taxonomy): Eukaryota > Fungi > Ascomycota > Pichiomycetes > Serinales > Metschnikowiaceae > Metschnikowia > [Candida] wancherniae. Next base: position 402,950 of record PPOZ03000008.1, on the reverse strand, counting down.
CTTCCTAGACTTGACGACAGAGGGAACTCTGGCGACGAATCTTTTCGTCGACTTGGACAAGTTGCGGAGCTTAGTCAACACCTTTCTGTACGCGGGTGTCTTCTCCTTTCCAGGCTCACTCCGGGTGAGGCGCGTGACAAGTCTGCCCCATAAAGCTTTGGCTGGCAGCTTTGCAGCTTTTGCTGGTGGACAAGAGTCTTCGGACGAATTGCACTCGTAATACTCGTAACCCTCGTCGTCCTCGTAGTCCAGGTCGTCCTCGTCATCGGAGTTTTGGGCTCTGAGGGCCCTATCCCTTGCATCCTCCCGTGCCCACAATTCTTCCCAGGTGATATTCATAGCTGAAGGTCTTAATTTGGTAAGGAGCCACTGTTCTTTTTTTCTCTCATAAAGATCACGAAGGGCCAAATTGAACAATTCATCCTCAGTTGCCAAGCCGTCGTCGGATATAACCCTCCTGGGGGGCATGGGGGTTTTGTAGTCAGGCTTCAGCCTAGCATTCCTCTCTCTCCTCCGGACAGCAGCTTGCATGACCATTTCCCTCAAGTGAGGGGTCACTTCGTTCCTCATTGCTCCAAGTGTTGTTGTTATGGTCAGTGATCGGTGTAAAAAATGAAGTGGTGAGCAGCTACAACTTCGGGGGAAGAACAGCCCCTTAAATAGTTTTCCTGGCCAGCGACACAAACGTCCCTTGGTGGTGATCGGTGACCTATCCCTCTTCCATATCGCAAATCTATGCATTCATACCACAAATCTATACATTCATAACACAAATCTTGCGTCAAGTGATGCGTGCGCCAGAAAGGAGCGTCAAGAGATCACGCAAACCCGCACGCCTGTTGATAAAAAGGGAGGGCTCTAGCGGGAAGGGCACGGCGTTCACAAACTGGTTGCGTGTCCAGCGGTAGCAAGACTCCCAGCCGTGCCCTTGTATATGTGTAGGTGCAAACTTTGACAGCGGGTGCAAAAGTGCGTCGGGTGCGGGTGCAAACTGCAGGTGCGACAGATCCCACCAGCCGGTCCAAAATCTCCCACCCGTCACAGAAACGGAAAGATTCTACAGATTCTTTGATAAACTTTTATGTGTATAAACCGATGTTGAAATCCCAAAATATTAGTAAACCCCAAGTAGCTAACAATATTGTAAAGTACAATAGCATGATAAAAAAAGGTAGTAGGAAATAGTAAAGCTTGTGCCAAGCGGCACAGTCATGATCTTCATCTCATTATAAAACGACCACATTAATGTTGAATAAATGTGGCCCGGAAAGCAAGCAAAATGGATTTGTGATGCAGTTCCCGAGTGGCAGTAGCAGGCGGGGCGTCGATTCTATTTGGTCAATCTCTCCATTTAGTGCTTGGCTCTGAACTCCTTGGCAGCGTTCACCATGTTGGTCAACGAGGCCCTGGTCTCCTCCCAGCCTCTGGTCTTCAAACCACAGTCGGGGTTGACCCAGAACTTCTCGGCTGGGTAGACCTTCAAGATCTCGGAGATTCTCGAGACAAACTCCTCCTTGGATGGGATTCTTGGGGAGTGGATGTCGAACAAGCCCAAACCAATGTGGTTAGGGTACTCGGAGAACTCTCTGATGTAGTTGGCGTCGTCCTTCTTGGAGAACTCGATGGACACAACGTCGGCGTCCAAGGCCTTGATGTGGTTGGGGTCCAAGTCGGAGTAACAGAAGTGCGAGTGGATCTGGGTGGAGTTCTCCACGCCGGAGGTGGCCACTCTGAAGGACTGGGCAGCCCAGTTCAAGTAGTCGGATCTCTCCTGGCCGGCTCTCAAGGGCAAACCCTCTCTGATGGCAGGCTCGTCGACCTGGATGACGGTGATACCGGCGGCCTCCAAGTCCTGGACCTCGTCTCTCAAGGCCAAGCCCAACTGCAAGGACTGCACCTTCTGCGAAACGTCGTCTCTTGGGAAAGACCATCTGAGACAGGTGACGGGGCCGGTCAACATACCCTTGACAGGCAACTTGGTCAAGGACTGTGCGTAGACGGACTCCTTCACAGACATGGCCTTGGGTCTGGACACGTCACCAACAATGATGGGGGGTCTGACGTATCTGGAGCCGTAGGACTGCACCCAACCGTTGGTGGTGAAGACGTAGCCCTCCAACTGCTCGCCGAAGTACTGCACCATGTCGTTTCTCTCGGGCTCACCGTGCACCAAGACGTCCAAGCCGACCTCCTCCTGGAAGCGGATGACGGTCTCGATCTCCTTCTCGATGAACTTCTCGTACTCCTCCTTGGTGATGGTACCCTTGGTGAACTTGTTTCTGTTGATTCTGATGTCCTTGGTCTGGGGGAACGAGCCGATGGTGGTGGTGGGGAACAAAGGCAAGTTGTACTTGGTCTTCTGCTCGGCCAATCTCTTGGCGAAGGGGTCCTTTCTCGTGGACAAGGACTCGTTGATGGTGGCCAATCTCTCCTGCACCTTGGGGTTGGTGGTGATGCTGGACTCCTTACGGGCCTTGATGGACTTGGCGTTGGCGGCGAACTCGGCAGCCACGTCGTCGCCGGACACGTGCTTGGCGATGGTCACCACGGCGTCCAACTTCTGGGTGGCGAACTGGAACCAGTCGGCAATGACGGGGTCCAACTTGGACTCGTTGGCCAAGTCCACGGGCGTGTGCAACAACGACGAGGAGGTGGCAACCACCACTCTGTCCTTGCCCAACTTCTTGATGGCCTTGTTGACGAGCTCGGCGGCCTTGGCGTAGTCGGTCTTCCAGATGTTTCTGCCGTCCACGACACCCACCGACAAGAACTGCTTGTCGGAGACAATGGACACAACCTCGTCGAACTGGGCGGGCGCACGCACAAAGTCAAAGTGGAAGCCGGCAACGGGCAACGACTTGATGGCGGCCAAGTTGGGTCTGACGTCGCCGAAGTACGTGGTCAACACGATCTCGGGCAAGCCCTCGCCCACCAACTGCTCGAACGCAGACTGGTACAAGGCCTGCACGTTCTGGGGGAGGTCCAACACCAACACGGGCTCGTCGATCTGCACGGTCTCGGCGCCGGCCTTGTACAACTCAGCGAGCAACGACTTGTACACGGGCAAGAACTTGTCCAAGAGCGACACGGGGTCCAAGTCCAAGGAGTCCTTGTCGGCCTTACCCAAGTACAAGTACGAGATGGGGCCCAAGATGACGGGGCGCGTGTGCACGCCCAAGGCCTTGGCCTCCAAGAACTCGGCCACGGGCTTCAAGCCGGCGGCGGTGTTCAACTTGAACTCGGTGGAGTGCGAGAAGGTGGGTCTGACGTAGTGGTAGTTGGAGTCGAACCACTTGACCATCTCCAACGCGGTCACGTCCACGGCGGCCTCGGTCTCGGTGGCCTTTCTCTGCAAGCCTCTGCCCATGGCGAACAACACGTCGATGGGCTGCAAGTCGAACTTGGTGTATCTGTCGGGGATCACGTTGAACAAGAGCGACAAGTCCAACACCTGGTCGTAGAACGAGAAGTCGTTGGAGGCGATCACGTCCACGCCGGCGTCCTTCTGCAACTTCCAGTTGTGTGCTCTGATCTCCTTACCCTTGGCCAACAACTCCTCCACCGACACCTTCTTGGCCCAGTAGGCCTCGGTGACCTTCTTCAACTCTCTTTGCGCCCCGATACGAGGGAAACCTAAAACGGAGGATTGCACCATGATTTATCTGTAAGAACTGCTCCTAGAGATGTGTACTGAAAAGAAAGAAATTCCCTGCCTACGCCGAGCGAACCATGGCTTTATATGTGCGCCGGCGCGGTGAAAAATTGACTCTTTTTGGAGAGCCATCCCGCTTCCTGCAGGACGCAGGCGCTGTGGGCCCCGCCGTTCCCACGCCATTGGCGCCGTGCCCGGGCCCTGGCGGCCCCCGCCAGCACACCCGCCGCCCGGACACCGCCTCCGCCACGCGCCAGCCCGCCGCCGCCGCCGTGGCGGCCGCCGCTGCGACGCTGTACGACGGTCACGTGATTCGGTGTGATCCGTGATCGCACGTGGAATGGGTGGTGCGCGGGCAGCGGCGTCACGTGGTCGCGCGCACGTGGCGCACTGTGGTCTAGTCTTGTATTCTTACACACGGACCGGCGGTCCAGGCGGCGCCACGTGGTGCCTCACTGGGCGAGCTTGCGGTCGCCCGTCGTCTTCCTCTTCTCCACGAGCTCCGCGAGCACGCCGCCGGAGTGCAAGAGCCCGAAGCGGCGGAACTGCTTGATGGCGCTGTTGAGCTCCTCGGGGCTCTTGCCCGCGACGTAGCTCTCGAAGAACTCGCCCTGCTTCACAAAGTACTCGTAGCTCAACACAAAGTTCTCCTCGTTGATGTCGCTGAGCTTGGTCGTGGCCGACAACGGGGTGTTGTAGCCCTCGCCATCGCCCAAGAACACACCCAAGTTCTTGAGCCTGTTGAACAAGCCCGCGGAGTGCGCGGGCACCATGCCGCCGTACTCGTTGATCTTGTACTCGCGGTAGTACTCCTTGTAGTCGTCGGGGTTGGCGCGCTTGGAGCCGGTCCAGCCCAACGCAATCAACGTCTCCTTGGTCACGTCCTGCTTCTTGCCCGGGCCCAAGCGGAACACGCGCGTGGGGTTGACCATGCCCGAGTGGAAGATGAAGAACACCACGAGCACCTTGATGATGTGGAAGAAGAAGAACGCGATCTGGGCGCCGAGGCTCACGGGCTCCAGCAACTCCCTCACGAACTTCTCGGCCGCGTCGCTGTAGCCGACCTGGTCGGCGGCCCACGACAAGCCGCGGCAGAACTGGTTGGTGAAGCAGATGCCCGGCGTGGGCGACACGAAGTCGGGGAGGTCTGTGTAGAGCCACACGATCAAGAATGACACGAACGCGTAGAAGCCGAACGAGTTGAAGCGCCACACGGGCAAGATGAGCTGTCCGGGCCAGCACTTGTGCGCCACCACGTCGCTCAACGACACCTTCTTCTGGTACTTGGGCTGGGCGGTCTCGTACGAGAAAAGCAACGCGCCGTCCTCCGTCAAGTAGCCTGGCGCGGTGGACACCACGAAGCCCTCGGGCCGCGCGTCGTAGAACACGTTGGGTCTCAACGAGATGGGCAAGGTGTCGAACACCTTGAGCAAGTCCCGGAAAGTCGTGGACAGGGTAATCTGCAAGCAGTAGTCCTTTTCCAAGTCATTGTTGAAGCGCAAGTAGATCTCGAGCGAAGACTCTGTTTCCTTGGGGGCCATTTTGTGTCTCTCTCAGCAGAACGGGCTATTGATTGATGGCAACTGGGCTTTTTTCGTTGATGGCGGAGGATTCTTTTGTTTCGACGATGGCCCCGCATCGCAACTGCATTTAGCGGGGGCGGAGAAATGACCGCGTTAGGTTCTTCCGCCAGCCTGCAAGGGGCACGCTGTCAACTAAGATGCGGCCGGACTTGCGAGGACTGGGCGGAAATTGTCTGGTCTCGCTGGAATTGTTTTTCCTTTTGTTTCTGCTTTTTTCCGGATTTTTTGCGGTGGTTTGTGGTTTTTCTGGCACTGGTTTGCTAGGCGTCGGGCGCGACTGGAAAACGCCCGACAGCGGCGCGCGGTGAGAAAAAATGGAAACCGGGCATTAATAGAAACAGTAAGCGAAAGCACCGACCAAACTAAAAAACAGAGCGCACAATAGAAGCGAAGTCACTGAACGAAGCAGCCAAAAGACCTACAGTCCGCCAAGTCTACACCAAGCAACAGTGCAAGAGACCAAGCGAGGAACTGGCAAAGAGGAGGGAGGGCGAGAGAGCGAGACAGCAGAGAGGAGACACAGAGGAGAGAGACGGAGCGAGAGGAGCGACAGAGCAGAGGGACGGGAAAGACACAGAGAAGAGAGAGGAGAGAAGGTATACAGACGTCACTGCCACCGATGACGCAGATTGCAGAACACGCGAGACCCTGCCGTGCACCGCGCCTCCCAATTCCACAAATAGGCCGGACGTGCAGACACCAACCAAGCCCTGCCAGGCGGTGTAGTAGTAGCTACACTTCCGTTTCGGGCTTTTCTGATAGTCAACCTAAAACGCCACTCCTAACCCGACTGGTGCATGTGTCAAACACCATGCAGGAGGGTAGTGATTTTGTCTTACCTCTGCGAGGCTTAGGCCCGAGTCTCCCCCGAAAAGAGGGTGGCCGCGCCGGAAACAGGCGCCTCGCGAATCGAGGCTGAACCGTAAGGAGTCAGGCGAGGCCCACCCGTGTCGGGAGCAGCGTGTCTCGCGGGATCGTCTCCCACTCGTAAACCTGCGACGCCATGAGCACTGTTGCACTGAGATTTGACACCCGCGCGACGAGGATCCACGGGCTCACGGCCGCAGCGGGCCCGCCCCAAGCGAGCGTCGTCGCTCTCCGCGGTAAACAAGGCAGCCGCCAGGCGCCGTGGGCACGCGACGCACCCTGGGTGGCTTTGCCGTTTGCGTGTCGTCTCCGTGGTCGTTTTGTTGTCATTTCGTTGTTGTCCACCGCCAAAGTTGGCGGGGCGTGTACACAGCCTCAACCGGTGGGTATTTCCTTTTCTGCATGGTTTGTTGTCCTCATCATGCGCGATTTTGCAAATATCCCGCATTTGCAATCGTTCTAAGGCGCATGGATCCAATCCGGCATCCCTCCGTCGTAAACCCGGCAGATCCTGCTTGCCCTATACTTACCTGACCCTGCTCCGCCAGTCACCCGTTATATATTTACGAGCCTGTCCTCTGTTTTTTCTTTTTTTTTTTCTTTTTCGTCTTTCTGTCTTTTTTCTATAATTTCCTTATCATGTTCAAGAAGGCCCTCGCTTCCGTCGTGACAGCCCTCTTGGCGGTCCAGGCCACCGCCGCAGACCTCCCCACCATCGAGGTCGTCGGCAACAAGTTTTTCTACTCCAACAACGGGTCCCAGTTCTTGATGAAGGGTGTTGCGTACCAGCAGGACACCAGCACCACCACCACGTCCTCGTTCGTCGACCCCTTGGCCGACTACGAGTCGTGCTCCCGAGACATCCCCTACTTGCAGGAGTTGCAGACCAACGTGATCCGTGTGTACGCCCTCAACGTGTCGGAGGACCACACGCCATGTATGGAGGCGTTGGCCGAGGCCGGCATCTACGTCATTGCCGACTTGTCCGAGCCCGACATGTCCATCGACAGAGACGACCCCTCGTGGACCACCAGCTTGTTGGAGAGATACACCTCCGTGGTGGACAGCTTCCACAACTACTCCAACATCTTGGGCTTTTTCGCCGGTAACGAGGTCACCAACGAGGTCTCCAACACCGATGCGTCCGCCTACGTCAAGGCCGCCATCAGAGACACCAAGTCGTACATGAGCGAGATGAAGTACCGCTCCATCCCCGTGGGCTACTCCGCCAACGACGACACCGACATCCGCGTGGACTTGGCCGACTACTTTGCCTGCGGCGACGAGTCCGAGCGTGCCGACTTCTTCGGTATCAACATGTACGAGTGGTGCGGCGAGTCCACGTTCAAGAAGTCCGGCTACGAGAACATCACCGACCAGTACAAGAACTTGGGCATCCCCGTGTTCTTCTCCGAGTACGGCTGCAACAAGGTCTCGCCCAGAAAGTTCCAGGAGGTCCAGACCCTCTACTCCGAGGAGATGACCGACGTGTGGTCCGGAGGTATCGTGTACATGTACTTCCAGGAGGCCAACGACTACGGCTTGGTCAGCATTGTTTCCAACAAGGTCAGCACCTTGTCGGACTTCAACAACTTGAAGTCCCAGCTCGCCAGCATCGACCCCACCTACGCCACCGCCAACTCCGCTTCCGCGTCCGCCTCCGTCACCACCTGCCCCAGTGTCGGTAACTCGTGGGCCGCCGCCAGCGTCTTGCCTCCTACCCCAGACACCGAGGTCTGCGATTGCATGGAGGACTCCTTGCTGTGCGTGGTGGACTCGTCCGTGGACACTGACGACTACGCAGACCTCTTCTCGTACGTTTGCGGCAAGATCGACTGCCTGGGCGTGAACGGCAACGGCACCAAGGGCGAGTACGGCGCATACTCGCCGTGCGGCGCCAAGGCCAAGTTGGACTTCGTGCTCAACTTGTACTACGAGGAGAACGGCGGCGCTTCGAGCCACTGCGACTTCAGCGGCTCTGCGTCCCTCAAGAGCGCCACCACCGCCTCGTCTTGTAAGGCCATCCTCTCGTCCGCCGGAACCTCGGGAACCGGCACGATATCCGGTTCCGTCCGCACCACTGGCGGCTCCAGCGCCACCGGGTCTTCTGGCTCGGGCTCGGGATCGGGCTCCAGCTCGGGCTCCGGCTCCGGCTCGTCCTCGGGCTCTTCTTCTTCGAGCACGTCGTCGAGCAAGAAGAGCTCCGCTGCCGTCAGCGCCGCAGTATCTCCCGTCAACGCTGCCATGATCTTGGCCTCCTTCTTCGCCGTTGGATTTGGCTTGATTATTGCCTAGATACAGCGCCAATGACGCTTTACGATATATATAAATGCAATTAAAATGCGAGTGACATATTTGTACAGTTGTGGATGCTTGTGTGGGTATCGTTTGGTTTACTCGCCGTCAATCACCATCTTCCTGATCTCCCAGAAATACTCGTGGTCGAATGTGTTGGGACGGTTCAAGTGGTAGGTCTCGTTGGGCCCGAACCAGTGGTGCGTTTTCTTCTTGATCTTTGCCTGCTCCTTCTCAAACCTGGCAATGTTTCTTTCGCTCAACTCAAACTCGTCGCCCGCAGACTTTCCGTTGCTGAGAGAGCTTCCGGTGGAGGTGGTCAGTGTGGTCCTCTGCGTAAACGTGCTCACGCCACGTCCAGTAGATAGAGACTTTGACATGAACCGCGGCTGCGCGTACTGCGGGATGTCGTTGGGGATGAGGTCTGGCACATCGTCGAACACGTCGTCTTGCTCCTGGTCGGGCGCATCTAGGTTCACCCACCGTAGGTTCTCCGAGTCGTACACCATGTTCGCTTTCACTGTGTCTTTCAGCTGGCGGAACTGCTCCAGCGTGATAAGCCCCGGCTGCTTCTTTTGGCCCTCGGCCTTGTTGTCTTCGAAACGGAGCAAGTCGTGGTCGTTGCCTTCCCACATCTTGGAGTGGGCGTTGAACTTCATTTGCTTGTTGCCCGCCGTGTACGGCACAGACGACTTGTCGTTCAAGTACTTCACGATGCCCACGCCCCGCTTGTTTGGCTTGTTGAAGCGCTTGGCAGCCGCGGAGCTGGAGCCCTTCTTGGGGCTCGAGCGCAACTGGAACTGCTTCTCCGTCAACTCCATGTACTTCTCGAGAAGCTGTTTCTTGTGCAACTCCATGTTGTAGTCCAACACGTCCTCGCTGGACTGGCGCTGGGAAAACTGCTGGTCCTTCTTGATGTGGAACGAGGGCATGCGGTCCAACTTCTTGATGATGTTGTTCTTGTTGTTGAACACCGGGTGCTCCCGGTCGCCGGCATTCTCGAGAACGCCCGCTAGGTCCATGGTGGACTTGTACTTCGCGGGCTTCGACGCACGGAGGGACTTGGGAAACACCGGCATGCTTGTCTTCTTCAGAAGCAGCAGCGTCGGGACCTCCAGCGACGAGAAGAACTGCTTGAGCTTGCCGGGGCGGATGCTTGCCGGAAGATCGCCCACAAAGCCGTCCTCGAAGTCCTCGAAGTCGTCTTTCGTGTACTCGTAGTTGATGGTGTTGTCCTGGTCCAAGTGGTCGTTGGGGTCCGCGTCGCGGTAGGCCCGGAGGTCCTTCAAGCGCAAGGTGTTGACCTCGTCGTTGCCCCGCGAGCCGGCCTGGTCCTGCTTGGCCTGCCGCTTCTGGTAGCGCATGTACAACTCCTTGTCCTCCGCGCGGGCCTCCTCCTCCAACTGCTGCCGCCTCCTGTTCAAGACCTCCCTGGCCCTCGTGCTCATGTTGGCCGAGGCCTTCTGCGCGGTGCCGCCGCTGCTGTAGATGCCGCTCTCCTCCTTGCCGAAGATGTCGTCGATTTCCTCAAAGTCCTCGTCGTTCATCTCGGTGATGTCCGTGTCGGTGCCCTCGCTGTAGTTGCTCAACGAGTGCCTGCGCACGGGCGACGCAAGCGACACAACGCCGGGCAGTGTCTTTGACTCCGCGGCCAGGAGCGGGCGGAGGGCGCCGTCCAAGCGGAGGTTGCGCATGCCGAGGTCGTCGTCCTCGAAGAACAAGTCGCCGGGCTCGTCGTCCTTCTCGACGAACTTCATGAACGCGCCGGGCGAGATCGAGGGCGCCTTGCCGAGGCCCGCGGGCTCGGGGGCCTTTTTGGGCGGCAGATCAATCTTCACCGTTTGCACCTGATCCGGCACGAAGTCCTCGTCGAGCTCGTCGAGCTGCGGCAAGATGTCCTCGTGCTCGGGCTCGCCCCACTGCTTGAGACGCGCTAGCTTGTCCGCGGACATGCTGCGCTTTTGTGCTAGAGGCATCAGGATGGGCACTCGTTCGTATTCTGTGTTTACACTGGGCGTGGGGAGCGCGTGTTTCATGTGCGCCGCACCGGTACACCAGGAGAGGAGGGAGGGAGGGAGAGAGAGAGAGGGAGAAAAAGAGAAAGTCTAGTGTATTGGAGCGTCGGATCAGTGGCAATATGTAGAGAGGGGAGTTTAGTGAGAAAGTACGCATGGCAAAAGGATTCTTCCAAACAGGCTGTGCCCTCGGCTGTGCGCTCGGCTGTTCGCAACCAGATTTCGCAGCCTGGCAGGAGCCGGCAACAGCCGTTCGCGCAGAACAGGTCGGCCGGAGCCAATGCACGTTCGAAAGAGCAGGGAGCCTCTGGCCAGCTTGCTTACGAGGTGCCAGAGAGCCCAGAGAAGGGCCAGGTACGAGAGCGTGTTGTGTTCTATGCGTTAGCTTTGCGCACGTTTATTGGGTGCAAATCAGCGCACCTTCACGACAACAGCCACCATGTCCTCGTCCACCGGGCGGGGCGACCCGTAGTGGTGCGCGTGCGCCACAATGGCCTCGGCAATGGCCCTGGGCCGGGCGCCGTTCGCCTCGCCGTCCTTGATCAACAGCGCCAACTCGCGCGACCGCAAGTTGTCGGCGATGCCGTCCGTGGCGAGCAAGATGATGTCGCCCTTCTGGAGCGCCCAGTCGTGCGAGTGCACGTTCTGCGGCCCAAAGATCCACTTGTTGGCCTCGGGCAGCACGCCCGCGTCCCGGAACTTCTTGAAGATGCGCTTGGACGTGACCCAGAAGCCGAAGCTGGAGCTGTCGGTGACGGCGCGCGGCCAGCTGGAGAACATAAAGTCGTGCTTGCGGAAGAGCGACACCATCACGCGGCCGTTGCTGGACACGTGGAGCCGCGTGTTGGACTCGAACACCGCAATGGTGTTGGCCACCACGCCGTCGCGGGCCTCTTGCATGTTGCGCATCTTGTCCTTGGTGGCCTGGAGCAACGCCACCGAGCTGCTGTAGGTCATGGGGTCCGACTCGAAGAGGCACTTGGCGGTGTGGCAGAACGCCCGCGACATCGTGGACGAGTCGATCTTGATGGGGATGCTGGCCGCCACGCCGCCCGTCACGCCCACGGCCATGCGGCCGTCCGCCGTCACCTGCGACACGAAGAAGTTGTCCTCGCCGGTGGCGCTGAAGCGGGCGCGCACCAAGGACGGCGCCCGCATCTTGGAGTCGAACGCGAAGCCCACGTCGTAGTAGTCGTTGACGGGCGAGTAGAGGTCGTAGTTGTGGTTGGGCAAGAAGTTGCGGGACTCGTTCTCCAACCGGGCCTCCCGCAAACGCGCCCCCACCACCATGTGGTCCACGTACCACAGCACGAGGCTGCTCCACTTCTCGCGCATGCTCTTGCCCTTGTAGTCGGGCGTCAACCGGTTGTCGTCGGTCGGCGCGGCGCCGACAAGACTGGCGAGGAGGAGAACGGGCACCAACGCTGCTGCTGCAAACATCACTGCTGGGCCAACCCCCGGCGGGCGCCCTATTTATACAGCGACGGGCGCCTGGCGAGGTGCTATTCTTCCGCACATGCAACTACGGAACAGGCCTTCGTAGTGCCCGCCCGCCGTTCTGCAAGCGGCCGCTCAGCAGCGCTTGGCCCGCCCCGCGTCGCAATCGGGTCAATTACTTTACCCAAACGGGCCGTGCCCGGGCGCAACACGTACTGGCCATTCCACGCAGCTACATTTCCGGCTTGCACCCATTGTTCCGCGTCCAGACAGGACGGCACGGAAGCAGCAGGCCCACAGCGCACGCCGCATTGTTCCTCGCACTGGGAAGGTCCAGGACGTGCACACTGTGGGATCCGGCGTAGAGCCGGCGTACTCCATCTACGAGGCGCATCTCGATAGTATCACAAAGCTGAACGTGCTTGCAACCACAGCTGCGCTTGGCTGCAAAATCCCGACACCGCCAGCTCCACAGAACAGAGCACTTCCGAGGGGCAACCTCTCACCGTGCTCCCGCCACCAGGTGCCGCCACCGATCCTCATCGCTCTGGCTGATTTGGCCCTCTGGCCCATTTACCTTCCGGTGCGCCAACAGCACCACGAACCGGACACACCCGCGGGCGTCCGCCAGTTTCCTTTGGCCCTGTCGCCTGGCCGCGACAATAGGAGAATCCGCTGCGCGACCCATGGGCGAAGACCTCCCGCACCAATGGCAAGACAGACCCTTCGACGCCCAGTACGCGGGCGAGCACTGGACGGCGCCACTAGACCATCTTGACGCGGCAACCGCCCCCACGCAGCCGCGGCCGCCGGCGGACGTGGGCGCCCCGCCGCACCACCACCAACTAAAACAGAGCACCGGCGACGGCCTCGCGGGCGAGCTTTTCGGCCTGGACGCCGACATGGGCGGCATGTTTTACCCCGTCCCGGAGGCCGTGCCCAAGGCGGACGCGCCAGGCATCCAGCCTGGTGCAGAGTTCGCCGCACACGGCTTTGCCGGGTTTCTGCCTGCGGCAGACATCTTTGGGCAGGGCATGGGCAGCCCGGCCGCGCTCCCGCCGGACGCGGGATTTGGCGTGCGATACGCCGGCTTCGGCGACGCGACGGCACGGCCGCCTGAGACGGGGCCGCCGCACGCCGGCGTGTTCCCGGACCTGCTCTACCCCGGGCCCATGCCGGGAGGGGCGGAGTTCGCGGGCGAGCTCGCGGGCGCCACCGACGCCCAGAAGAAGCGCGTGGCGCCGCGGTCCAACGAGATCTTCCGGGTGGGCCCGCCGTTCGTGCCCACCAAGCAGCACCGGCCGCTCTTCTGCGCCGCCAGCGGCGAGCGCGTGGTGCCGGTGATGACCTCGCGCATCGACCGCGGCTTCGAGATCAGCCAGTCGGGCAACTGGGTCGGCTACAAGCGCAACTACGTGACGTTGGTGTCGACGTTTGTGTTTGCGGACTGGAGCATGGAGCGCTTCCTCCAGAACCAGTACTACGTGGTGGACAAGCGGGACGGGCGCGAGCGCAAGGTGGGCATCAGGCACTTTGCGCTCGGCATCGCGGTCAGGTGCAACGACCCGCTGGTGGAGGTGGGGCTCGTGCAGCACACGCCCAAGCGGGACAAGGGCCCCAAGTACCCCACGCCGGTGTACCCGGCGGTGCCCGGCGGCCAGCTCCCGGACCACCGCACGGTCCAGGTGACCAGCAACAAGAAGAACGGCACCAAGATGGCCCGCGTGCGGCAGATCTACAACTTCGACCGCAGCGAGTACTACCGGGCCGCGCACACGTCCGCGGCCCACGACACGTCGATCCTACGGCACTACCCGGACGGGCCCATCTACAAGGTGGCGCGCTTCGAGCGCATCCAGTTCACGGCGTCGCTCCGCTTCACGGAGAAGGCGCCGCTGAAGTTCTACACGTTGAGCATCGAGCTCTTGGGCGTCACCGAGCGCGGCGGCGAGCCCGTGGTGTTGGCCACGTCCGAGAGCAGCCCGTTGTTGGTGCGCGGGCGGTCCCGGTCCAACTACTTCTCGGAGACGGCCGCGTGGCACGGCCCGCTCAGGAGCGACGCCAGCGCGTCGCCGGACGAGCTCACAGACCACGACTAATAGAGTAGCGAACAGCAGTGCCGTAGCCGCCCCAGCGCAAGCACGGCCGCCTAATCGGCGCGCTGTGATTTGCGCCCGCGCCAACGTCTTCACCGCGGCCGCCAGCGGCGACCCCATATTCTCCTGCACAGGGCTGTTTTTCTTCCTATAGCCGAGCGCATCAGCAGGCGAAGAGCCCACAGGCACCCCACGCTCCGTCTTTCTTTTGCCAGACCCCGTTTGTCGCCCACACGCCGTTCTGTGTTTGCATAGCCCACTAGAGTCCTCGGGAATGGCTGGCGACAGTGCGATCTCCGCAGCGCCGGGCGCAGGCTTGCTGCCTCGGCCGAAAGAAGACGTGAAGGTGATAGACAAGCACTCGGTGGAGTACATCGTGCGGTCGGGAATCGCGGGCGGGCTCTCGGGCAGCGCCGCCAAGACGCTCATCGCGCCGCTCGACCGCATCAAGATCTTGTTCCAGACACTGAACCCGGAGTTTCTCCAGTACCGAGGGTCGTTCATCGGGCTCTTTCGGGCCGGCAGGAAAATCTGGACCAACGAGGGCTTCATGGGCCTCTTCCAGGGCCACCTGGTCACGCTCCTACGCATCTTCCCCTACGCGGCCATCAAGTTCGTGGCGTACGAGCAGGTGCGCAGCGTGTTGATCCCCGACGACGCCTACGAGACCGCGGCGCGGCGCTTCATGGCCGGCTCGCTCTCCGGGCTCACCAGCGTGTTCTTCACGTACCCGCTCGACTTGATCCGCGTGCGCTTGGCGTTCCAGACGAAGCCGTACTCCGCGGGCACGCGCAGCCGCAGCAAGTTGTGGGGCATCGTCAAGGAGGTGTACTCGGAGCTCCCGCCGCACCGCGAGCTGGACCCCAACTGGCTCAAGTACATGCGGCAGAAGGTGCCCGGCGCGCTCGTGCCGTTGTCCAACTTCTACCGCGGCTTCGGGCCCACGGTGCTCGGCATGATCCCCTACGCGGGCGTGTCGTTCTACACGTACGACCTCATCCACGACATCCTCCGGTCCAAGCCGCTAGCGCCGTACACGGTGGCCGCGCCGGTGGTGGCCAGCGGCAGCAAGGTGGTCAAGGTCAAGGACCACAAGGAGCACGTCAGCAGCCGCGACTCGCGGGTGCCGCTCAAGTTGTACGCGCAGCTCCTCGCCGGGGCGCTCGCGGGCATGTGCTCGCAGACGGCCGCGTACCCGTTCGAGGTGATCCGGCGGCGGATGCAGGTGGGCGGGGCGGTCAACTCGGGCCAGTTCCTCCTGTTCCGGGCCACGGCGAGGTTGATCTTCGCCGAGAGCGGCGTGCGCGGGTACTTCGTGGGGCTCTGGATCGGGTACATCAAGGTGATGCCCATGGTGGCGTGCTCGTTCTACGTGTACGAGCGCAGCAAGCGGCTCCTCGGCATCTGAGGCCGCAGTCAGTATTTATTATATAAACCAATCGTCATTGCCATCTATTTACAGGAGCGCTCAGAAGAACCAGAACCACTTGTTCTTGCGGGTGGGCCGCGTGCCGAACTTGGGGTTGGCCGCGGTGGCGGCGTTGGCGAGGTTGGCCTTGGCCACGGACGCGGTGGTGGCCAAGCGGTCGGTGCCGATCTTGAAGCCCCAGCCCCGCAACGCCTTGACGATGGAGGGCGTGAGCGCGGCCGTCACCGGCACCCGCACGAAGATGAACACCGACTTGTGGATGCCGTACGCAATGGCCAACTCGGTCCACGAGAACCACGAGAACAACGACGACTGCTCGGCCGCGGCCGCGTACTCGTCCTGGTGCTCGCGCTCGATGCGGTCGATTTCCTGCTTGTGCTTGAGCTCCTCGTCCGACTGCCCGTACCCGAAGTACTGCTTGACCTGGTTCTCGTACCGCTCGATCTCCTCCTTGCCCATGGAGTGCACCAACAAGTAGCAGAGCGGCAAGTCCAACGCGCTGAGGAACAAGTACACGCCGAGCGCCGAGTAGCCATACTCCTTGACGAGCGCCTTGAGCCCGGTGGGCTTCTTGGGCTGCGGCGCGGCCGGCGCGGCCGGCGCGGAGTTGAAGCGGACGCCCCTCGCGAAGGGCCGGGCGAGCGCAGGCGGCCGGGCACGGGCGGCCTGGCCCGGGAGCGCGAAGTTCACGAAGCGGAGGCGGGCAAGCATGGTGTTGGTGGTGGGTGAGGTGCGAGCGCGAAGGCGCGAAGGCCGGGCCGCGGCCGCCACCGCGGCTGTACGCTCTAGTCAGTCTCTAGTCAGTCTCTAGTCAGTCTCTAGTCAGTCTCTAGTCAGTCTCTAATCTAGTCTTGTCTTGTCTTGTCTAGTCTAGTCTCTAGTCTATACAGTTGGTCTAGGCTCACCGGAACGTGGCGTAGTAGCGCTCCTGGGCAAAGCGCATCTCCACGCGGTCCAAGACCTCGGCCGGGTAGACGTCGGCCAAGGCGCTGGCGCCGCGCAACACGCGCTCCTCGTGCGCCTTCTGCTCGTCCTTGGTCATCACCACAATGTTCTGGAAGCTGAGCGGGCGCGCCGGGTCCCAGCGCAGGAGCGTCAAGCGCGTGGAGTAGTTGGACACCACGGACTTGCCGCGGAACACCTCCTCCACGATGTACGGCACGTCCTTGAGCGCGATCGGGGTGCGCTGGTCGAGGTGGCCGAGCCGCGACTGCTGGCCCGCCAAGCTCTGGAGGATGCCGTCGTAGACCTTGATGCGGTTCTTGCCCTCCACGTACTCGGTGGGGTAGCCGGCCACGGTGGTGAGCACGTGGGTGGCCAACGCGAGCCCGAACATGCCGGGCATGGTGCCCAACACCGGCAAGATGCGCACGCGGAAGTTCTGCAACGCGGAGAGCTGGTCCACGTCGCCCTTGGCGAGCTCGGCCTGGTCCAACGGCAAGAGCCGCGCCTTGCGCGGGTCCGGCTTCTCCGCGCTGAACACCACCGGGATGCTGTCGACGATGCCGCGCTTGGTGAGGCGGATGCGCACCGACCGCGCCAACGGGTCCTCCTCCGTCTTCAGGATGTCGGCGATGTTGATGCGCGTGGGGTCCGCCTTGCACGCGGCGCCGCCCGACGACACCACGCGCACGCCGCGGCCGTGGCAGAACGCCAAGAGCTCCACCTTGGTGTCGATGTTGTCGATGCAGTCCACCACCAACGTGGGCCGGAAGTCGTCGCCGAAGAGCAACTGCTCGCCGCTGGCGCGGTTCCAGAGCTGGTTGCGCACCTGGATGTCCGCCCACGGCGCCACCTGCGAGAGGTGCTCGCGCAAGCACTCCACCTTGGCGGTGCCCACGTCGTGCAACGTGGCCACCGCGTGCCGGTTGAGCGAGCTGAGCGACACCTGGTCGAAGTCCACGATGCGCACCGTCTCCACGCCCGAGCGCACCAACATCGTGGCCACCCACGAGCCGACGCCGCCGGCGCCCACCACCACCACGCGCTGCGCCCGCACGCGCGCCATCCCGTCCTCCGAGAGGAAGGCGTAGTTGCGGGCGAGCTGCTCGCGGATGAGCTCCTCCGAGTGCTTGCGCCGCGCGGGCGCCTGCTTGGCGGGAGGACTCTGCTCTGCGCGGGGCGCCTCGGCATAGCGGTGGTACGCCTCCACGGCCGCCGCTGCGGCCGCCGCCGACACCACGGCGGTCACCGCCACTGCTGTGGCCAATCTTCCGGGGAACAGCATTGTTGAGCTCATCGGTGTGCATGCGCAGCGATGAGCGCGCGAGCGAGAGAGAGAGAGAGAGAGAGAGAGAGAACTCACAATAGAGCATATAGAGAGAGAGCGCACTCACAATAGAACACACATATATATATAGAGCCTCACAATAGAGGTCTTAGAGGATCTTGGAAATAGATTAAATTCTTACATAGACTACATCGCCTTCAAGCAGTACATCCGCACCGGGTACAACTCGCGCGGCATGCCCTTCTGCACGTCGCTGGCGATGAGCTTGAAGCCCGCGGCCGCAAACAACAGGCGGAACTTGGCGTCGGTGCGCGTGACGCTGGAGTCGGTGCTGTCGAACACGTCGTCGTCCGGCGCGATGTTCTCCTTGACGATCATGGTGCCGTTGGGCATCAAGGCGTCGCGGCAGCGCGCCCAGAAGCGCACGAGCTCGGCGTCCGGCAACTGGCCCACGCACCACTGGCACCACACGAGCCAGTAGCGCCCCCGCTTGTCGGCGTCGCACACCCAGTCTTGCATGCCCACGTCGTAGATGGTGCCCAAGCGGCCGCGCTCCGCCACCGGCGCAAGCTCGCGGCGCATCTGCTCCACGAACGGCCGCACCGGCTCGAGCAAGTCGCACCGGTCGCTGATCTTCCACAAGAAGTCCCGCGTGATGCGCCCGATGCCCGCGCCCATGTCGATGGTGAGCCGCGCGCCCGCCGGGCACTCCATGCGCGTCTGGAGCTTGCGCACGAACGTGGCCGACCCGATGATGTCCACCTTAGGCACCGGCGTGTGCTCGCCGAAGCCCCCGAGCACCCCGTCCACGGACGCCGGCACCGACAGCCAGTACGAGATGGCGTCGCCGTAGTCGATGAGCGCGTTGGGGTCCTGCTCCGCGTCCTGCTGCACGTCTTCGATGGGTTTGGCGGGCATTGTGAGGACTTGCGATGGTTGGCGCGCCGCGATGAAGTGGATCAGGCCGAACACGACCGGGTCACCAACGGACTGAATGTGGGACACCGGAAACCAACAGACGACCAGCCGAAGCCAGGCGACCAGCGGAGGCCAGGCCAAACAGCCAATCTAGGCCAAGCAGGAATCCAGGCCAATCCAGCCAGACAAACAGAAAAACCAACATGCGCCAGTGGCCGGGCCACCTCTTCGCCGCGCGCTTCTCCACACGCGAACCAAAACACCAGGCACAACCAAACACCAGACAAGACACCAGGCACCATAACAACACGCACCCACCATGGGCTACTACGACATCGACGACATCCTCGCCGCCGGCGAGCGCGTCCCCTGCAAGTTCAACCTAGCGGTGCCCGGCCTCGGCTACCTCGAGGGCAACCCCGGCAAGGGCATCCTGAAGGACACCAAGCTCGACCTCCCCATGTGGTTGGCCAGCGTGTTGGCGGTGTGCGCCATCCTGGACGACACCGACGAGAGCTTCGTGGACCTCCTCGAGCCGGACTTCGTCTCGCCCAAGGTGCTCAACGCCATCCGCGCAGACCCCAAGTCCGTGGACCTCCACGCCATCTTGAGCAACTACTACACGCTCGCGGAGAAGTGGGCCGCCATGTTCAACGACGCCGAGCTAGCGCAGACCTTGATGGCCATGCTCAAGGACCGCGCGCTCGAGATCGACAACTACGCCTCCAACACCACCAAGAACGTCTCCTCGGCCTTCCTCTACACCTTGGACGAGTTCGAGAAAAAGCTCTACAAGCTCACCTACGACAGCAAGCGCCAGATGCGCGACTGGACCAGCGACTAGACCCGATGGTTTATATGTATATACTAGTACACGCGGCGCTCAGAAGAGCCCGTTCTCCTCCTCGTCCTCCGAGCTGTCCTGCACCAACTCCTCCGACTTGAACGTCTTCTTCCTCTTGCCGGCCGCCTCGCTCTTGCCGCTGGCGCCGCCGTCGTTCTCCTCGTCGTCGTCGTCCGCAACGAGCTTCCGCTTTCTCTTGCCGCCCTTTTTGGGCTTGGCGCTCTTGGCCGCCGCCTCCTGCTCGCCGCCGTTGTCCTCTTTGCCGGTCGACGCGTCCGACTCCACATCCGGCTCCGAAGCATTGTCCTCGTCGCTGTCGTTGATGAAGTCCTTCTTGGCCTTCTTCCCCTTCTTGCCCTTGCCCTTCTTCGCACCGCTCTTGCCCTTGGCGCTCTCCTCGTCAAACAACTTGTCGTCGTCCGACTCGTTCACAACCAAATTGGCACGCGACTCCTCCGCCCACTGCTGCGCTTGCTCCTGCAACCGAGCACGCTCGCTTGCCAACGCCTCGTTCTTTGCCTTTTGCTCTGCAATGGCAAGCTCGAGCTCCTTGGCCCGCTTGGCCTGCTCCTCGCCACGCAACTTCTTGGCCTCCTCGATTTTGTTGTTCAACTGGTTGATGTTCTCCTTGGTCTCGTCCAAGCACGTGTTCAAACGGTTGAGCAACGTCGTCGTACCGAGGTTGGCTCTGGCCTTCAACTCCGACTTCGGATATGGCGGGTGCGTCTCCTCGTCCGACGCTAGAGCCGTCAACAGTGCAATGGCGTGGTCCAAATTGACAATCGCCTCGTTGATGTCGTCCACCGTCCTGCTCTCCACAGGCTGCTTGGTGATGAAGTCGGCGATTTGGAACTGGATAAATGCGACGTTGAAGATGCTTGCGCTCTTGCTGCCACCTGCGTTTCGCAAGGCTTCCTCTGAATACTCAAGCGCCTTCTTTAAGTAGGAGAGGTTCTTCTCAGCAAGGCCCCTCAAGTACCAGGCTCTGCCCAAGAAACCCAAAATTTTGGGGTCTTTGCCGTTAGCAAACCTGGCAAGTGCAATCTCGTAGTTTTCAACGGCCTTGGAAAACTGCTTCATCTCAGTCAACACGTGTCCCAAGTTCAAGTACACCGAGATGTCGTTGAGCGAGTCACGGATCTTCCGCAAGATGTCCAATCCCTTTGGATACTCCTTGTTTTCGATATAGACAATGGCGATGCCTTGCGCAGCAAACACGTTTTTGGGGTCGATCGACAACACCTTGGTGAAGAGCTCAAGAGCTCTCACAAAGTACTTTTTCCGCTTGTCTTCCTCCTTGGAGCTCTTCAAGTCCTTGGCCATCACACAGTAGATATTGGCCAAAGAAATCAATGCGTAGCAGTCATGCGAGTCGTACTCCACCAACGTTTCCTTCTGGTGAAGGGAGTCTGCGTCCGGCTTGACACCGGCTTTCTTGCCAAACGTCTTGATGAACCAGCCGTAGAACGAACGGATCTCCAAGTTGGATGCGTGCTGGGTCAACAAGCCCTTGATTTCGCTTTCGAGCTCTTTCTTGTCCGTCTTGTTCGTGGACACTGCGTCCAAAAACAAAAGCCGAAGCTTGGCGGAAAAGTACCCGGGGCAGTCCTGGAGCAACTTGTTGTAGGACTCGATGGCCTTATCGGCATCGGTGGCCTCCTGCACTCTGGCTAAGTTGAAGTTCATTGTCACCTGGAGGTCGCTCTTCAACTCGTCGTCGGCGTCGGCAGTCTTCAACTTGTCGAGCGCTAGCTCGAGGTTGCTAGACGCCTCCAGCACATTGCTCTTGGTGAAGTTGAACACGGCGATGTTGTTGTAGACCTCGGGCGGTGCGTCCAGACCGATCTGCTGCCGCGACTCCACGGCCTTGTGCAAATACGTCAAGGACTGGGTGAGGTCGCGCGACTCGTACAACTTGCTCAACGTCAAGAATGCGTTGATGGCAATGGGCTCTTTGTTCAAGTACGCGTCGGCCTCCGCCTTGTTGACAACGGCGGAGCCTCTGTTGCTGGAGAGACGGATGTACCTCTCCAACATCTGGATGGCCTGCTCCTGCTTCGAGCGGGAGCTGCTTTGGGAGTAGAGTATGCCGAGCGAGTATATGACCTCGAGACTCTTGCTGTTTGTCTTGAGGATGGACTCGAAGGTGATGATGGCCTCCTCGACGGAGTTTCTCCCTAGCTGCGACTGGCCGAGACCCAACTTGGCCAAGAGGTTGTTCTCGTCCAATCTGATGGCCTCGTGGAAGTTCCGCTGCGACTGCGTGAAGTCCCCTTTGGCGAAGGCCACTCTGCCGAGCCAGAAGGAGCACCCGGAGAGCACCCGCGAGGCGAACGGGCTGATTTTCGTCGACGACGTGCCGCGCGAAATGCTGTCGTTGAGCGAGGACACGATCTTGTTGACGATTTTCTCGATCAAGTCGAAGTTGCCCTTCGAGTAGTAGAACGAGCAGAGCGCCAACAACACCACGGCGTCGTGCGTGCGATCTAGATGCAAGCGCGTCAACTCCTTCAACGCCTTCTCGTAGCCCTCGAGGAACAACTCGTCGGAGAGCGAGTTGGTGAAGACCTCGTCGAACGAGGCCAAGTTCAACAAGAGCTTGGCCTTGAAGTTCGCGGGGTCGAGCTCGAGAACACGGCGCCACGCACTGAGGGCCATGGCGCGGTCCTTCAAGAACCAGAAACAGAGCCCGATGCCGATCCGCGGGTCGGGCTTCAAGGTCGGGTTCAGCACCAACACCTGCTGGTACAACTTCAACGCGTTGGTGTAGTTCTGGGTCTTGCTGAGGGTGATCTGGGCGCGGCCCAAGAGCGCCAAGCAGTTGTTGGGGTCGCTCTTCAAGAGCTTGTCGTACGCCTGGAGCGCAGCGTCCACGCGGTCCTTGTACAAGTTGACCTGCGCCTCGGCCAAGTCGGCGCTCACGCTGGACAGCGCCCTTCCCTTGTCCAAGTGGTCCTGCGCGCTCTCCAAGCTGGCCGGCTTGTCGGAGCCCTGTCCCGCCAACGCCAAGTAGATCCACGCCAACACAGAGTGCAACGTGACCTTGTCGGTGTCGCTGAGGTGGTCCAGCGCCAAGCCCTTCTGGGCAATGGCCAATGCCTCCTGAAACTTGCCCACCAGGGCGTACGCCTGCGCGACAAGCACCCAGTACTTCACCGCACACTGCTCCGCCTGCAAAAACGCATAGAGCTCCTCGGGCTCCTCGGGCAACTCGTCGATGGTGACAATGTCTCCACTGCCGATGACAATGTCGATCGTGGAGAGCGACTCCAGCGCGCCCGCGGCCAAGTAGTACGAGAGGTCCAGGGGGTCGTCCATGAGGGTAGGTCCGCGAGACGAAGTGGCGATATGCTGGCTAGCGGTGCCTTGTCGAAAAGCTTTTTCGAGTTGACGTGAGGCGAGCGGACAGGTAAACACCCGTACACCACAATGGTCTGCCGTGCCTGTTGGGGCAGGGAGACGAACGAAGGGGCTAGGGGGTCGGTCTTAGTGTGTTTAGGCGCTCTGGTGGGAGCTGCTGGTGGGCCTGGCCGTGGGCAGCTGTGCTCTGTGTGTGGCCGTTGGCTGGTTTAGGTCAACGCAGACGGCCCAAAGCAACCAGAATGGAGGCTGCGGGACGCAATGCCCCGGACAGTGCAACCACAGCGAGGCACGGGTGGAACGACGCCAAACCGGTCCAAGATGGCCCCGTCGGTGCTCTCAGAGAGGTTGTGTCTACACGTGGCATGGTCCACGTGACCGCTGTCTTGGCCCGATGCCCGCTACAGTAGTTTTCGCAGGTTTGCGGCCGAGTCAATTTTGCCGGTTGCAGCCAATTATCGGCCGGAAAAACAGAAAAGAAAAAGTAGAGCAGACTCTGCTCTCTCCTGGTAATTGCCACGACAGTTTTAGCGTCTTTTACATGGGGGCGATTTCGCCGGTGCACTAAGATGGAGGTTCAGCAAGAACGCGCAAACCAAAAAAATTGCACCGAGTCGCAGAGGACTCGCACACGAAAAAAGGCTTTTCTTCACCACTAGCACAGCACACAACAGCCAAAATGGAGAACGATGCTGCCGCGAGAAGCATCGAGATGTGGAAGATCAAGAAATTGATCAAGTCCCTCGAGATGGCGCGCGGAAACGGAACGTCCATGATCTCGTTGATCATCCCGCCCAAGGGCCAGATCTCACTCACGCAGAAAATGTTGACGGAAGAGTACGGCACTGCGTCCAACATCAAGTCGCGTGTCAACCGGTTGTCGGTGTTGTCGGCGATCACGTCGACGCAGCAGAAGTTGAAGCTATACACACACGTGCCCAAGAACGGCTTGGTGGTGTACTGCGGAGACGTCATCACCGACGAGGGCAAGGAGAAGAAATTGAACATCGACTTCGAGCCGTTCAAGCCCATCAACACGTCGTTGTACTTGTGTGACAACAAGTTCCACGTGGAGGCGCTCTCGGAGTTGTTGCAAGACGACGACCGCTTCGGGTTCATCATCATGGACGGTAACGGAGCGCTTTTCGGCGCGGTGTCGGGAAACAACAGAGAGGTGTTGCATAAGTTCACGGTGGACTTGCCCAAGAAGCACGGCAGAGGAGGACAGTCGGCGGTGCGTTTCTCGCGTTTGAGAGAGGAGAAGAGACACAACTACGTGCGGAAGGTGGCCGAGGTGGCGGTGCAGAACTTCATCGAGAACGACAAGGTCACCGTGAAGGGCTTGATCTTGGCCGGTTCTGCGGACTTCAAGAACGAGTTGTCCAAGTCGGACTTGTTCGACGGGCGCTTGCAGGCGTGCGTGATCAAGATCGTCGACATTTCCTACGGAGGCGAGAACGGCTTCAACCAGGCGGTGGACCTCTCCGCCGAGACGTTGGCCAACGTCAAGTTCGTGCAGGAGAAGAAGTTGTTGAACCAGTACTTCGACGAGATCTCCCAGGACAGCGGCAGATTCTGCTACGGAATCGAGGACACGTTGAAGGCGCTCGACTTGGGCGCGTGCGAGACGGTGATTGTTTACGAGAACTTGAACACCACGCGCTTGACGTTGAAGGACAGCGAGGAGAACGAGGTGGTGGTCAACGTCAACCCAGACTTGCCCGACAAGTCGTACATGTTGGACAAGAAGACCGGCACGGAGATGGAGATCGTCAAGGAGGAGATGTTCTTGGAGTGGCTCGCCGAAAACTACAAGTCCTTCGGTGCCACGCTTGAGTTCGTCACCGACAGGTCCTCCGAGGGTGCGCAGTTCGTGCAGGGATTTGGTGGCGTGGGAGCGCTTTTGAGATACAAGGTCAACTTCGAGGTTTTGGCCGACGAGGACGAGGACGAGGACGAGTACTACGACGACAGCGACAGCGACTTCATCTAGGCACAGTGCCAGCCGCACTCCCTGTTCTTTTCTGGTCGTGGCGATAGACAAGATACACATGGTACGCAATACACAGCTCTGAAGGAACAGAGCAAAAATAATTTTGAGCCTCTATGTCTACCTCTTATGTAACTACTTTTTCTGTTTCGAGACGCGGTTCCTGGAGCCGCGGAGCTCGTCCAACGCCTTCACCAGCTTTTTGCCCAAGATGGTCAGCGAGGTGTTGCCCGACACGATCTGGTGCGCCAAGTTCTCCAACCCGCTGGTGATGTAGGAGCGGCGGTGGTTCTTGCGCAACGGCTGCGCCAAGAGCGTCTTGAGCTGGTAGCGGAGCTCTGCCTGCTCGCTCTTCAGAAGCAGCTTGTTCTCCTTGCGCTTTCTCTGCTTCTTGATGACCCCGTCCTCGAACTCGTCGATGTCCGACAAGTTGTCGATGCCCAAGTCGTCCGCGGCCTGCTTGAGCCACGAGTCTTCTTTGCGGGTCGCGGTGGTGGCCACGGACGAGTCGGCCAACGCGGACGCTATGCGGACCCGCTCACGCACCTGCGACACCACGTCGTAGTCAATGGGGAGCAACTTGACGTCGGCACGCATGTTGAGCTTCGACCTGGAGCCGTCGGCGCTCGCCGCCACGAGCCGCCGCAACTTCTTCAACGGCCCAGACGCCTCCTGCGGCGAGCAGAACATCACAGACACGCCCTCCTTGCCCGCACGTGCTGTTCTCCCGGAACGGTGCACGTACACGTCGGCGGAGCGGGGCAAGTGGTAGTGTGCCACGTGGTCGATGTTGGGGATATCGAGGCCTCTGGCTGCGACGTCGGTGGCGACCAACACGGCGGACTTGCTGTTGCCGCAGGCCAGCTTGAAGCGCTCGAGCGCACGCAAGCGCTGCTTCTGCATCATGGACGAGTGGATGGAGAACGCAGGGATGCCGAGGTTCTCCAAGAAGGGCACAAGGCGCCGCACGGACTCCACCGAGTTGGCAAACACGAGCGTGGAGCCGGGGTACGCGAGCACAAAGTAGTAGATGTACAAGTCGCGCTCGGTGGGGCCGCACTCCACGAGGGCCTCGGAGACCTGGCCGGAAACAATCTCTTTGGGGTTGGCGTCGCAGAGCGCGGGCTTGGCGTCGCGGAACTTCAACTTCTTCTTCAAGAGCTCGAGGATCTCGTCGTTTCCGAAGAGCGTCTGCGACGAGACGTGGCCCTTCTGCGACCGCGAGTCGAGCTTGCCGAAGAACTCGCGCGAGAACGTGGCCGAGAACACGAGCGTCTGCCAGCGGCGGCCGTACACTTTTCTGTGCCTGTGCTTCTCCAAGAGCTCCAAGATCTTCTCGAACTCCTCGAAGTGGCCGTCCTGTAGCAACCGGTCGGCCTCGTCCAACACCACGATCTCTGTGGCGGCCATGCGCTTGGTGAGCTGCTCGTCCTTCTCGATGAGCTCCAAGAAGCGGCCCGGCGTGGCCACAATGACCCCCGGCCCGTACGATAGGAGTCGCTCCTGCCTCTGGATCGAGAGGCCGCCCGTGATGGAGACAATGCTGTTTTGCTGGAGCGGGCAGTACTTGGAGATGTCGTTCATGTGCTGCACAACCTGGTGCGCCAACTCTCTTGTGGGCGCGAAGATGATGCCGGAGGGGTGGGGAATGTCCTCTGGAATGGGCTCCACAGAGGGCACCTCGGGGTCTTGTGTGGCCCCAGAAGCCGGGCCGCCGGCCGCGCGCTCGATGCATTTTTCGAGGATGGGAATGCCGTACGCCAACGTCTTTCCCGACCCGGTGGTGGCCTTGCCGATGACGTCTTTGCCGTCCAAGGCCAACGGAATGGTCTTTTTCTGGATCGGCGTGGGCTTGGTGAAGTGGTTGCTCTGGAGGCCGTTCAACACGTATGCGCTCAAGCTGAGACCCTCCCAGTGCGGCAACTTGATGTCGTTGTCATCCGGGAGCGGCACGCTCAAGGCGGCGAAGGAGTTGGGCTCGAGCACGTCGCCCGTGCTCGTGGGCGCGTCCTCCTCCGCGCTGGATGGGTCGTCGAAGCCGGTGAACTCCTCTCCAGAGTCCTCAGCGTCTTCCTGAGCATCCTCCTGAGCATCCTCCTCAGCGTTCTGAGCGTCCGCTTCAGCGTCTTTCTGAGCCGTGGGTTTCGGGCTGGCTTTAGCGGCCTTAGTCTTTGCCTTGGGCTTCGCAGCCTTGGATTCGTTGCCTTCCTCGTCCGAGTCGCCCTCGTCGTCGCTCTCACGCGCTATGAACTCGGGCTTGCCGTTGACCATACGCACGTCAACGCCCTCGAGCTCCTCGAGCCCGAAAAACCCACTGTAGTCGCCGAGGGTGTCTGGGACGTCGACAGACTTCCACTGCACTTGGTCGGCGCGGATCACCTTGTTCTGGCGGGCGTACTTCTGCTTGAGCGTGGGCGGCTTGAGCAGCTTGGCCCTTTTGTGCTGCCCCTTGCTCTGCTTTCCGTTGCTGGCGCTTCTGCTTTTTTTCGTCACGGACATGCCTGGTGAGCCTGCGAAGAGATGAGCTTTTGCGCGGCTGCGATGATGTGCGATGAGCGCAAGATGCACGAGTGTAGGGCCATCGATACACGAAAGTAATGTAGTAGCCAGGGCAGAAAAAGGTAAATTACCTGGTGTGGAAAAGACATTTACAGCTCATTTGGGTGCCTCGTTAAGTTGCTCAGTTTGGGTGCTTTGGAAATTAGTTGGCGCTTTTGCCGGCCAGAGAACTACCGCAGCACTTGTAACGGCTTCAGGTGCAAGTTTCTGTGCAATTATGGCCGATATACGGATTGCGTCCATTGAGCGAAAAGAAGTAGTCCTTTTCGCTGCGCCTAGTAGGTGCTACTTCTAGACGGTAAGCCCGCCATTGTCCTGAACACGAACTGCCGATTAGGAAAAATTAAAAGCGCAACGGTAGATCCCCATGTTGTGCCAACAGATCAGCATCTAGTGTTTGCTCTTATTGGTGGAGGTGCTTGGATCTGCAATAGTACATTCGTTGGGCCGAGAACAATAGAATCGAAGCACAATGGCCCGCCACCTCGTAGGCGGCGAATGCTATTTAAGCATTCAGAATTCACAGATCTAGCATTTCCCCTTTTTTGGAGCGCTACACTTGCCGTTTTGCATTTTGCCATCACATGTCTGACTCAAACCCAAGGCTCACGTCGGTGGAATCATCCCACGACATCACCTTCGAGAGTTTCACGGCCGAGACCGCGTACCACAGTCCCGAAACAAAAGCCCCAGAGACCGGCCTGAGCGAGCAGAATTCCTCTCCAAACATACAGCTGGATCGAGATGTGACCGCAGAGTCGGCAGAAGTGACCAGTGCGAGGTTGGTCCGCAAGATCGACGCCCGCTTCATGGTGCTTGTGCTCCACATCCACGGCTTGCAGGCGCTTGACCGCTTGGTGCAAGTCTCTGCAAAACCAGCAATGGCCACAGACTTGCGGATGGCCCCAGCGGTGCGCTTGTGGAGCGAGCTCGGCCGGGACTTAGCACCCGTTGCATTTGCGTTCCCCATAGCCCTCAGCTACATGAAGCTCCCGTTTGTGCGGTGCTTCGCTGCCTACTTGGGTGTCTGGGGCGCTCTTTTCTCCTTACACGCCATACCTAAGGTCGGTGCGTACATGACAACACATGCTTTGTTTGGGGTCATTGACTGCTCCATTACACCGGCGCTCGTGGTGCTCATGTCGCAGTGGTACAAGAAGGAGGAGGTGTTCATACGCGTGGTGCTCTGGTACGCGCTCGACGGGATCACTGGCATTGCCTGCTGTGCGTGCTCCCTTCCTTTTGTGAATGGGGCCGCTTCTTGGGCAATCAAGGAGTGGCAGTTTGTGTACCTTGCTTGTGGGCTGTACATGATAGTCTTGGGAGCGTGCGTGCTCTACTTCTTCCATATCGACCCGGCGACTGCTCTGTTCTTGTCCGAAGACGAGCGACAGCTCGCAACTAGCAGATTGGAGACCAATGGACAAGGCCAGTGCACGGCCCGGTTCAGCTGGCAGCAGCTTCAGCTGGTGTTCACGGACTCCCACGTGTACTCGTTGTGCACCATTGCAGCCTGCACCAGCTTCACAACAGGCGCCATGTCGAAGCTAGCAGCCGTCATTATGGGCCAAGCGCTCGCCCACAGAGGCGTGCTCTGCGCAAAGATGGTGCAATGCTCGGTGTTGTTTTTGACCTGTGCCTCGTGCGCCGTGTACTACCGCTTCTTGCCGCAGATGACGGTCTGGGCCGGCTTGGCTGCGGCCCTTGCCCTTCTTTCAGTGTGTTTATCGGCGTTCACGAGGAATATCCCCCTGTTTGCGGCTGGCTTTCTATTGGCATCGATGAACGCTGTGCCAAATGCCTTATCTGTGACCTCGCTCATCTGCAACGTTGCGAGTCACACTAAGAAGCTCGGCGCCACCGCGTTGGTCGTGTGCGCTGGTTGTCTAGGAAATATCCTAGTAGCTCTGTTGATAGAATCATGCCTGCCTGGCACGTACACGCGGGTCAAACTCACAGCCTTTGCTGCTGCCTGCTGCACGCTTGTTGCGGTGTGGACAATCAGGACAAATTTAGCTGCGAAAAATATCGCCAACACATGCAAACCCAGCGATGACACGCAAATCCTAGACGAACAGGTACAGGACTTGACCGACACGGAGATCCCCAGATACCAGTACTTGCTTTAGTAGCTCATGCTAATAAACCCGCACCAACGCTGTTTGGTGCCCCGTCCCTCTGTCTACTCTCATCGCATTGAGTGCGTTTGGTCGCGCATCGTCGCGCATCGCCGATCATCTCAACAGCCAAAAGGCGAAACTCTCCCGATAAGTCTGGCTCACAAGCCTCTTCCGCTCTTTTTCATGCTTCGAAGGCCAAAGACCATCACGCGAAGCGCGAGGTCCCCCAAGTCTTTGAAGCCGCAAAAGGCACGCCAGCTTATTCGGCGCTTCCACAGCCTCCAGAAGTGGAGAGCGAGTATCTTGAAACAGCTCCGAGCGAATGACGCGCTGTTGACCGAAGAAAACTACAGGCAGCGGCTCGGCGGCGCGTACGGGGCCGCCTACGAGGAGTTCAAGTTGGGCTCAAGTGCCGTGGTACAGTCGGATGTGGCCAAAACGGGAACCAACCTCCCGTCTGCAGAACTCGTAAAGAGCCTTGCGAAGATCGACGCCGAAATTGACCAGAGGGGCGGACTCCACGTCTACCAAATGGCGTCGACCGTGGGGCAGGCCAGTGAGCGGGGCGGGGACTCGCTGAAGTGGCTAGCCAAGTGGTTCGAGCAGCAGGACAGGCGTGCGGACCGCACATTGGAGATCGGCAGTCTTTCGGCTCAAAATTGCATTCTGACCTGTGGCCGTTTCGGGGATGTCACACGGATAGACTTGAATTCACAAAGCTCCCAGATACTACAGCAAGACTTCATGGAGCGGCCGCTCCCGAAGTCCGAGAGCGAGCGCTTCGAGGTCATATCGTGCTCGTTGGTGTTGAACTTTGTGCCCAGTCCCGCGCAAAGAGGCCAAATGCTTCGGCGAATCACACGTTTCCTCCTTGAGCCGTCTTCGGCGGGCTCGAAGACTGTCAGACCTGCCCTTTTTTTAGTTTTGCCGCTCCCGTGCATTGTCAATTCGCGGTACTTCAATGACGCGCTTCTTGCGGAGATTATGAGCGAGTTGGGTTTTGCGCAAATTGAGCGCCACGACGCCAAGAAGGTCGTATATCTACTCTACGACTGGAAAGGCTCGGCTGCGGTGAGTGCGCCGAGACTCCGAAAGAAACGCGAGCTTGCCTCCGGCTCACGCAAGAACAACTTCTACATTGAAATGGTGGAGTAAAATGTTAAATAGAGCTGTTCGGTAGCCTTATTCGTAATACCAAAGAAAAATAATAAAATGGCACTGTCAGCTCACCGAGTTCGAAACTGGCGGCGGCTTCTGAGGCAAGCGGAATACGGCCAAAAATGCGGAACAATTGCCGTGGAATGCGACTCCGGCTTCTTGGCCAGCCGACTACATTAGTAAGGGACCTGCTGCAGCTGCGTGCGGGTGAACTGTCACGTTTTTCTCGGAAAACAGAATCAGTGTCGTGTCATTTGCATGAATGAAACGCGGGACATTGTGGGTCCGTGCGGAGAATCTAAGCAGGGTCTGGAGTACCGGGGAAATACTCCGCTTGATTGTTTTGCTACGTAATGCACGGACGGCAGATACTACGGAAAATTTTTATGTCCCCTGCCCTGGGCCGGACGGGTGATTTTAGCCGCCGTGATGTGGGCAGACGTTTGGCCAGCGTTTCTTTTCAGTTACGGGCTCCTGCAACCGTGTCATGCCTCCATATCCTGATTTTCAGTAGAACAATAAACATGAAACATGAACGCCGACTCCGCAAAACATCGGGGTACTGCAGGATGCTCATTCCGCCAGAGCAGTTGCATTACGATGAACCAGACCAACGGTTTGCTTTTCGGGTATGGAGACATACCGCACTTTTTTGACCTGGCGACTTGAGTGACTGGAGCTGATTGAAAACCTACAAGTTAACTCGAAATACAAACACGGGACTCAAGGGAATTCCACTATCAATTAACAGCCCACTCGCGGGACACTCGGAGCAGCAATAAGAAATTCCCCTCCGCTCGGAGAAACTTGAGCGTTGAATAGCGGAATGCTGCAGATAGCGCTGTCGCATGACGCAAGTGCGCGGTAAGTCAACCAAGTTAATCCGAGTCTGATCATACAGAAAGGTAAAAAAAAGAAAAAACCATTCGGAGGCTGCGGCCAGCTTAGGAATCATTTAAATACGCAACTTTTGCGCACGACTTCTATAGGGTAGAATTTGTTTCTTTTGTCCTGAAATCTAATCTCACACTCATTACTTCATGTCACAAGAAGCAGTAAACTCTGGCGTTCAAACGCCAATCAATAATGATTCTCTTTTAGAAGAGAAGGATGACAAGCAGTCCACATCGCTCGCGGCCTTGCCAACCAAGTCTTTCAAGGACTACATTTCCATCTCCATCTTCTGTTTGTTTGTGGCCTTCGGTGGGTTTGTCTTCGGCTTCGACACCGGTACCATTTCGGGTTTCGTCAATATGACCGATTTCAAGAACAGATTTGGTCAGCTAGGCGCCGATGGTGTCTACTACTTGTCCAATGTGAGAGTTGGTTTGATGGTGTCCATTTTCAACGTCGGCTGTGCAGTCGGAGGCATCTTCCTTTGTAAGATTGCTGACGTCTACGGCAGAAGAATCGGCCTTATGTTCTCCATGGTGGTGTACGTTGTTGGCATTGTTATCCAGATTGCATCCGTTTCCAAATGGTACCAGTTCTTCATCGGCCGTCTCATTGCCGGTTTGGCCGTGGGTACCGTGTCTGTCATCTCGCCGCTCTTCATCTCGGAAGTGGCTCCAAAGCAGCTCAGAGGCACCCTTGTGTGCTGCTTCCAGTTGTGTATCACCTTGGGTATCTTCTTGGGCTACTGCACGACTTACGGAACGAAGAAATACACCGACTCCAGACAGTGGAGAATCCCCTTGGGCTTGTGCTTTGCGTGGGCCTTGTTTTTGGTTGCTGGTATGTTGAACATGCCCGAGTCCCCCAGATACTTGGTGGAGAAGTCTCGTATCGAGGAGGCCAGACGCTCCATTGCTGTTTCCAACAAGGTGCACGAGGAGGACCCTGCTGTCTACACTGAAGTGCAACTCATTCAGGCCGGAATTGACAGAGAGGCCCTCGCAGGCAAGGCCTCGTGGAAGGAGCTCATCACTGGTAAGCCCAAGATCTTCAGAAGAGTCATCATGGGTATCATGCTTCAGTCTTTGCAACAGTTGACCGGAGACAACTACTTCTTCTACTACGGAACCACCATTTTCAAGGCCGTCGGCTTGCAGGACTCGTTCCAGACCTCCATCATTTTGGGTATTGTGAACTTTGCCTCGACGTTCGTCGGCATCTACGCCATCGAGAGAATGGGCAGAAGATTGTGCTTGTTGACGGGATCCGCCGCCATGTTTGTGTGTTTCATCATCTACTCGGTGATCGGCACGCAGCACTTGTACAAGTCGGGCTTCTCCAACGACACCTCCAACACGTACAAGCCATCCGGAAACGCCATGATCTTCATCACGTGTCTCTACATTTTCTTCTTTGCCTCGACGTGGGCCGGCGGTGTGTACTGCATTGTTTCGGAGTCCTACCCATTGAGAATCAGATCGCGGGCCATGTCCGTGGCCACCGCAGCCAACTGGATGTGGGGCTTCTTGATCTCGTTCTTCACGCCGTTCATCACGTCCGCCATCCACTTCTACTACGGCTTTGTGTTTGCCGGCTGCTTGTTGTTCTCGTTCTTCTACGTGTACTTCTTTGTTGTGGAGACCAAGGGTCTCTCGTTGGAGGAGGTGGACATTTTGTACGCCTCCAACACGCTTCCATGGAAGTCGTCCGGGTGGACGCCGCCATCGGTGGACGAGATGGCGCACAACGCGTTCGACGGCAAGCCGGAGGAGGAGCGGGTGTAAACATAAAAATCGCAACGAGTAATAGACAATTTCAGTTAGCGCTCCGTAGGCCGCAGACGGCATTTTGCATCCGCTGCCAAACCGCCGGCTGCCAAACGCCCGGCCGCCGAAACGGGCGAGCCAAACGGCGCGCGCGGCACGTGACATGCTCCGACTGTGGTCCGGCCGTCGGGCATTATCGTAGCGGGCGCTAGCGCGAGCCCTTCACGTGGTTCCGTTGACCCGAGCAGGCTCGCTTCTCCACGTCGCCCTCGGACATAAGCCGGGGCCATTGTGTGCTCTGCGGACGGGCTTTTCTGCTGCTGAGCAGCGCCGTGGGGCAGCAGTGCCCGCCCCAGCACCAGCGCCCTTTTTCTGTGCATCGGCGGCGCTGTTGTTGCCCCGTAGCGCAAAGGGCGCCATAAAAAACCACTTCTCGAACTACCCCGCTGTTGTGCGGTCGCGCGAGTCGGAGGCTTCCACGCAGTCTTGACTCACAATCGCTCCACCTTGAAAATTTGTCCGAGCCACGATTATAAATACACGGCCTCCGATCTGGACTTCTCACCCGCGAGACTTTTCCGTTAGCACCAAAGTCAACTCCCACCATGCTCAGACGCTCAGCCAGACCATTCTCCGTAGCCGCCAGATTGGCTAAATGGAACGAGGTGCCATTGGCCCCTCCAGACAAGATCCTCGGCATCAGCGAGGCGTACCAGAAGGACCTGAACCCCAAGAAGATCAACTTGGGTGTCGGTGCCTACAGAGACAACTCGGGCAAGCCAATTGTGTTCCCCTCGGTCAAGAAGGCCGAGACGGTGTTGTTGGAGGCCGAGACCGACAAGGAGTACACGGGCATCATCGGCTCCAAACCCTACCAGAACGCCGTGAAGAACTTCATCTTCAACAACTCCAACAAGGACCCCAACGGCGCCAAGTTGATCAACGACAACAGAATCGTGACCGCGCAGACCATCTCCGGTACCGGCTCGTTGCGTGTGATTGCCGACTTCTTGAAGAGATTCAACTCCGCCGACAACATCATCGTGCCCAAGCCCACCTGGGCCAACCACGTGGCCGTGTTCACGGACGCCGGCATCAAGGCCGACTACTACGCCTACTACGACAAGGAGAACAACGGCTTGGACTTCGAGAACTTGAAGAAGTCCATCTCCGCCGCCGCCGACGAGTCCATCATCCTTCTCCACGCGTGCTGCCACAACCCCACCGGCATGGACTTGACCCCCGAGGAGTGGGAGGAGGTGTTGGCCATCGTGCAGCAGAAGAAGCTCTTCCCCTTGGTGGACATGGCCTACCAGGGCTTTGCCTCCGGCTCGCCCTACAAGGACATTGGCTTGATCCGCCGCTTGAACGAGTTGGTCGTGGAGGGCAAGATCCCCACGTACGCCTTGTGCCAGTCGTTCGCCAAGAACATGGGCTTGTACGGTGAGAGAACCGGCTCCATCTCCATCATCACCGAGTCGTCGTCGCAGTCGGCCGCCATCGAGTCGCAGTTGAAGAAGCTCATCAGACCCATGTACTCCAACCCTCCCATCCACGGCTCCAGAATCGTGGAGACCATCTTCTCCAACCAGGAGTTGTTGAACGAGTGGTTGTCGGACTTGGACGCCGTCGTTGGCCGCTTGAACGTGGTCAGAGACAAGTTGTACGAGAAGTTGGACAAGACCAACTACAACTGGGACCACTTGTTGAAGCAGAGGGGTATGTTCATCTACACCGGGTTGTCTGCTGAGCAGGTGATTGAGTTGAGGGACAAGTACTCTGTGTACGCCACCGAGGACGGCCGTTTCTCCATCTCGGGCGTCAACGAGAACAACGTCGACTACTTGGCCGACGCCATCAACCTGGTGATCAAAAAGTAGATGTTAGACTTCGCAATACACTTCTCGTATGGACATAGTAGGCTGCGAAGACAGTGAAACGGGGCTGGGACGAGAATTGGGCGACAATTGGGCGACAATTTGGAAGAGTGAGATTGTAGCAGAGCTTGCATTACGTAGCAGAGATGGTATTACGTAGCAGAGTGTTACGTACTATAGTTACGCGGCAGAAACAGTATTACGTGCGATAGTACGCAGCAGTATTACGTTGTATGGCTGCAGCTGTCAGACGGCATGTTCCTGTCAACTTTCGCAGCCACGCGTGAGGCAGACTCCCCACGATCACGCACCGGCCGGCCACTGTGACAGACGAAGCCTAGGCTGGTTGGCGCATGGGGTCAAAGCTCTGCCGCCAGACACTTTCTGTGGCTTGCTCGGGCACAATCAGCCCACCCCACAACATTAGCAACTTCTGCATATCTTGCGTCGCGGGCCGCTCAGAGCGCAAACAGCAAACGCCAGCGACACAATAAAACAAAAATCCATGAGACAGAAAAACACTAAACACAAACATACACACTCACCACATGTAGGCAAGAACCCGCACGTGCCAGCGGGCACCCGGCTGTTCCGCCGTGGCTGAGTATCAAGATCTCCCAACACGGTCTGGAGCGTCCTGCACAGGGTCGCCCCACCATCCATTGCACTATTGGCGGAGAGACTCGGTACCCCACTCTCAACACCAGGGATCAGCAATTCACCCAGCCAGCCCACAATGTCTACGTCTGTCAGCACGACCGCCTTTCAGGACCAGAAGCCCGGAACGTCGGGCCTCAGAAAAAAGGTGACGGTGTTCCAGCAGAAGAACTACACCGAAAACTTCATCCAGGCCATTCTCGATGCGATCCCCGAGGGAAGCAAGGACGCCACGTTGGTCATTGGCGGCGACGGCCGCTACTACAACGACCACGTCATCCAGCTCATCTTCGAGATCTCCGCCGCCAATGGCGTCAAGAAGATCATCGTCGGCCAAAACGGCATTCTCTCCACCCCCGCCACGTCGCACGTCATCCGCACCAAGAAGACCACCGGCGGCATCATCTTGACGGCCTCGCACAACCCGGGCGGCCCCAAGAACGACTTGGGCATCAAGTACAACTTGGCCAACGGCGGGCCCGCGCCCGAGAGCGTCACCAACAAGATCTTCGAGGTGTCCAAGTCGCTCACCGAGTACCACATCCAGCGCCTTGATCCCGTGGACATCTCCAAGATCGGCGTGTTCCGCGCCGGCCCGCTCGAGATCGAGGTCATTGACTCCACCGACGACTACGTGGCGCTCGTCAAGGAGATCTTCGACTTCGACCTCATCAAGGCCTTCATCGCCAAGACCGCGGGCTTCCTGGTGCTCTTCGACGCGTTGAACGGCGTGACCGGCCCCTACGGCAAGCGGATCTTCATCGAC
Source organism: [Candida] wancherniae (assembly GCA_003708715.3). Classification (NCBI taxonomy): domain Eukaryota; kingdom Fungi; phylum Ascomycota; class Pichiomycetes; order Serinales; family Metschnikowiaceae; genus Metschnikowia; species [Candida] wancherniae. Next base: position 366,437 of record PPOZ03000008.1, on the reverse strand, counting down.
GAGTTGGGCTTGCCCGAGAGCTCCGTGCAGAACTGCACGCCCAAGCCCGACTTTGGCGGCTTGCACCCCGACCCCAACTTGACATACGCCAAGACCTTGGTCTCGCGCGTGGACCGCGAGAACATCGACTTTGGCGCCGCATCCGACGGCGACGGCGACCGTAACATGATCTACGGCGCCGGCGCGTTTGTGTCGCCCGGAGACTCGGTGGCCATCATCGCCGAGTACGCAGACTCCATTCCGTACTTCAAGAAGCAGGGCGTCTACGGCTTGGCCCGGTCCATGCCCACGTCCGGCGCCTTGGACTTGGTTGCCAAGCACAAGAAGTTGAACGTGTACGAGGTGCCTACCGGCTGGAAGTTCTTCTGCTCTTTGTTCGACGCCAAGAAGTTGTCCATCTGCGGCGAGGAGTCCTTCGGTACCGGCTCCAACCACATCAGAGAGAAGGACGGCTTGTGGGCCATCTGCGCATGGTTGAACGTGTTGGCCCACTTCCACCAGAAGTACCCCAACGAGAAGGCCTCCATCAAGGCCGTGCAGGAGAAGTTCTGGGAGAAGTACGGCAGAACGTTCTTCACCAGATACGACTACGAGGAGGTCTCGAGCGAGGGCGCGGGCGATTTGATCAAGTTGCTCGAGTCCATCGTGGAAAAGAGTCCCGCCGGCACCGAGTTGGCTCCTGGATTCACCGTGGCGGAGGGCGCAAACTTCTCCTACACCGACTTGGACGGCCTGGTGTCCAAGAACCAGGGCTTGTTCATCAAGTTCACCAACGGCTTGAGATTCATCGTCAGATTGTCGGGAACCGGCTCGTCCGGCGCGACCGTGAGATTGTACTTGGAGAAGCACTCGAGCGACAAGTCCACTTACCACCAGTCCGTCGACGAGTACTTGAAGGACGAGATTGCGTTCGTGTTGAAGTTGTTGAAGTTCAAGGAGCACTTGAACAAGGAGGAGCCCGACGTGCGCACATAGTTATCGCTACTTACGTAAATCGATTTTCAGTCTTGATAAATATAGTAATAGTATGCGTTACATTATACATGGATTTGTCCCAGAATACAGTGTGGTATAGTCCCGTCAGGCGAACATAAGAGCGTCATCGTCTAGCCTGACTTGTGTCTTTTTGCGTTCTCGAGCTTGTTGTTGTCGCCCTCTCTCTTGAAGGCATTCAATGTGTTGCTCAACACAGACAGAGACTCGTCGTGGCCGTGCGACTTGAGCAAGTCGTCGAGCCGTTTCCTCATGGAGCTCTCTCTCAACCGTGCTGCCTGCTCCATGGCCTCCAACTCCATGATCCGCGTTCTGTACAAGTCGTTGACTAGCTCCAACTCAGATATTCTGGTTTTGAGCACCGTCACCTCGTAGGAGTTGTTCACGCCGCCTGCGTTGCCCTGTCCGCCGTTGTTGTTGTTGTTGTCGTGGTCACCACCGTCGCCATGACCGGCACCGGAGCCACCAGCCGGCAGCCCAGTGCCCTTCAGGTCAGACCCGTCCAAGTTGCCGCTGCTGGCGCGCGAATGGCTCTGGGAGAAGGCCTGGCCCGGAATGCCCTGGCCGTGCGGCGGGAGACCAGCTGTATTCGTCTGAGGCTGGTGCAGCGCAAGCGAGCTCTGGCTGGGCGAGTTTGCGCCCGGCCCGTGCGCTAAGCTCAAATGCGGAGGAGGTGGGGGACCAGCAACGTGCTGGATGGGTGGCAAGGACGGCTTGGGCTCGACGGAGATGGAGGACTCGGAGCTAGCGTCGCCGCGGGAGCCCATTTGAGGGCCGAACGCAGGAGAGTTACTGGCAGTCTTGGCGGAGGCCGGGGCCGCGGGGCCCAACGCAGGTAGCGTGGGCGGCGACACCTTCAAGGCGGAAGACGGCGTGCTGAGCACAGGCGACTCGGACTTGGCCACGGGGCCCGAGGAGCCGATCAAGGACACGCCGTTGGCGTTGATCTTGCGGCCGGTGAACGTGGCGGAGGGCCCCAACTCGTTGGACATGTTCTCCAAGGCGCCGGCGGCCTGCATCGCGGTCAACGCGCCCTTGGGCGACGAGAGCTTGCCGGGCAAGGCGCTGCCGCTGCCGTTGGAGGAGCGTGCGTTCAGCACGGAGGGCGTGGTGGAGAGCAACAACGGCGATGTGATGCGCTGGAGCCCCGGGGCAAACTGTGTGGGCGTCGAGGACGGGTAGTGCAACAGCTGGACCTGCGGCGGCAACGCGCTGTGGAAGTGGCCCACCAGCGAGTAGTTGCCGTTGGAGAACTGCGGCGGCCTGTTGGCGCTCAGGAGCGGCAGGTGCACGGCCGAGGACGCGGCGGTGTCGGAGCTGAGCGGCGCCGACATCCCGCTGCTGGCGGGCTCGGCGGACCAGTCGCCCAGCGTCTTCTTTTTGAGCGGCGGCAGGAGCTTGCCGCTGGGCTGCGACGCAACCTTGGGGTCCTTCAGCTTGAGCTCCGGCGTGTTGGGGCCCAGCGACTTGGAGAAGTTGGGCTGCTTGATGCGGTTGCGCAGCTTGATGGTGTCTGTCTTCAAGCTGATGGGGCGCGGCCGCCCGTGCAACTTCAAGAACAAGCCGCAGGCGTTGCACAACACCTGGCCGGTCTCGTCCCTGCGCCAGAGCGGCGTGGTCTGTGTCTTGCAGTTGCGGCACACCGGCGAGGAGATGTTTGTTTTGGTGGTGGTGGTGCCATTGTTGATCTGCGTGGTGGTCTTGGCGTTGGGATGGACCGGGTTCGGGTTCATGACCGGGGGCAATCTCTGGATCTCGCTCATGCCTTGCTGGTGGTGGTACGGGAGGGTTCACCGGCGATTTCAGGAGTCTCGCGCTGATTGGGCCTGTCCGGGGTGAGTGTCTGAATATGGAAGCGATTCGGGGCCCCGATTTGCGATCCTGGGCGTTTCTGGCGAGGTGCAACAGAAGCGGGCTTCTTATCGGCGGAGATAAACAATAACGAGGGAGATCGTGTGGCGCAATCAAAGCTGCCGTTGTCGTGAAGCGGGACGAAACAGGTGCGGGAGTAGCCGGGTACAACTCTGTTTCCGATCACAGATTGCTGGTCTTTTTTTTTTCAGCGGAGGGGTAGCTGTCAACAGGAAAAGATGGGAGTGAGAAATTTTATCTACGAAAAAGCGTGAGATCCTAGGCGCGCAAATTTGCACTATAGATAAGTAACACCAGGCGACCGATACCCTCGAGGTTGCCCGAATTTTGACACCGGGGCCGCCCCGAACACGAGAGCCGCCTCGGCTCGCGGCTGGGGCTGGCGTGCGACACGCCGGCCACGGGCCACCGCCCTGGCCAGCTGCCGAACACGTTGTCCTTTATCTTTTTGATATCTGTCGTGCGCCACACAACCCATTGACTCCGTGCCTATCAGTCGATCGGCGATAATGTGAAAATTTTTTGTGGTAGTGGGCACGACATTCCGCGCACCTTATCGCGCCGCGACATTGTCGTGCAACCACTGGATGCGAACCCCACCACCTCTGTGAGGTGTATGAATAGATGCGGTGGATCAGGCGCTGCGCTCCGTTTGTAGCCTCTGTTTTGTCATTTGCTCCACGTATTCCCCCATGTGGCTGGCGTCCTCGATGACATATCGCTTGTCGTCGCCACGGGCGCGGTGCTCGCGCCCGTATAGTTCCGCTGTGTAAATACTGAGGTCCCCGCTCTGGATCTTGAGAGGAACGTTCTCTTCACCGACAACGTAGAGCCCCAACTTGCTGTTTCTTGCCACGGTCTGATACTCTCGTATGGACGGAGAGCCGGTGCACAGAAAAATCATGTAGTCACACGAGCACACGCGGGCCACATCTTGTATGATGGGCATGCCAAATTTGAAGTTCTCCACCGCATCACTGGCAACATCCTCAGCAAGAATGCCCTGCTCCGAAAGGATTTCTTCAATCAAGAGCCGCATAAACCCAGACTTCACCGTAATCAGAATCGTCTCACGCGGATACCCCAAAAGACGCAAGTACCGGTAGATGTACACACAAAATTTGGCCTCATCCACGTTGAGCTGGGCTTTTGTTTTCGGCACGCTGATATGCTGTGCAACACTCCCGAGCCCCGGGTTGGGCTCCGATTCATCTGCTCCCTCTCTGCTCACTAGCGACGCGATCTCATGTCTTGAAAGTGATGTTTCCACAACGCAACTAGGCGCAAGACTGGATGCGACTTCTGAGAGAACAACAACCCGACCGGACGGTGTCGGGAGAGCAGGAAGCAAATCTGCATTCCAAATTATCACGTTGTCGTACTGATCGGAAAATTTGAGCATTTCATCTTGGGCAACAACCAAGAATTTACTCTTTTTTGAAAAAAGGTCACGCGCCTGTGCCAAATCTTCTTCCTTCAAGTCAGACAACTTGAGTTTATCCAAGGGGAGGCATTGCTGCACCCTGGAAAATAGCTGCCTGATGGAGACGTAGCTTTCCTTGACCTTTTGAAGTCCATCAACGAATGTGTCGGAAGAAATCTCCGCAAAAGGGTAACGCAGAAGAGTACCTTCGGAAAGATACTTGAGATAGTCTTTCCACTTTGGCTCGATTTGCGTTTCATAAAGTATGAGTGCGTTGGAAAATGAAGACCCAAAGTCGTATTCCTCGAGCTCTAAAACCTTGCTTAGCTCCTTTACCTTCTCGAGATCAGCAAGAGCAGCGTTGACCTTAGCCTTTAAAGACAAATTCAATGAGTCCGTTTTGAAGGTACTATCTTGAATTGCCTCTGAGACGTGAAAAAGGTCCACTGCAGCCTGTGATCCCAACACAACCAAACATGATTCGTTGCTCCAATTGGCGTGCAATGTTTCTAAGAACAGAGCTATCAACCGGCAGCGTTCTATGTCGCCAGGAACTTTTATGCACGAAAAGCGTGTTGCAATCACTGTGAGGAGCGCTCGTGAAAGGTCTTCGCTCAAGGTATATGAACCCAGTGTGTACTTTACCTCGCTCGAGTGGAAGTTGAACGAGTTATCTTGTTTTTCTAAACTCTCATCCACCTTTCTTCTTTTGCGATTCGAGTCGCCAAGGCAGGATTCATGGACGCAATCCACAGAAAAAGAGAGCTTGAGATCATTGCTTTCGCTGTCTCTCTTCGTGATGTATTCACCGACTGTACCACCCTCAGTAACGACCAGCGATAAGGGAACATTGGACGGCGAACAGAAACTTGGTTTTGGGACAATGACAAACGCATTGATATCATTGGCGAACAAGCCCAGGTGGGTGCCCGTATGCACAGTGACAAACTCCCCCACAAATGCCACTTTAACCAAGAAGCTTGTGCGGATACCGTGTTTGACAACTCGCGCTTCGCCGCCGTGTCTATCTGGCTTTTCGAGCTCCAACAAGAGGAGATAGTCACCCGATTTCAACGAGGAGGTGGCCCCAGACTTCTTGCTGACTTTCAAGTTTGCTTTGCTGCCCAATACGTCAACACTACCGAGCCGAAAGAAGTACTTGCTGGTGCCTTTGATCCCACTTTCAGTCAGTGGATCTGTGATGGTAAGCCTTCCAAAAACATCGTTGGCTCTGCGGTTGACGGCTTTTAAGTATTGGTAGGAGTTCCACTCTTGAGAATGCTGGAGCCATTCGTCGGAAACAGGCGCAAGCCTGGGAAAGGTGGGCGGAGGAATAAACATCACAGGCAGTGGAGAGTCAAACAAGTCAAATATGTCTTCCTGCTTCGCGAGCATCGGTTCTCGCAAACGTTGGCGAACACTGTGCAGCTCCAGCGCCAAAAAATAGGTGACTCGGGCAAGAAAGCGGGTGCTGGCTTGTGGCACAGCAAGCGGAAGTTTGCTGGCGAAGTGTTCTAGTTCCTCGCTCAGAAGGCTCTCGAGGTCTTGGGTGAGCAGTTCCAACGAAACGTCAAAATTCAGCGGCGCCAAAACCAACAGTGGCAACTTGGGTTTGAGCGGCGAGTCATGCAAAGCAGTTTGCAAAGATGTAAATGCGAAGGCCCGCGTTTGCTCCATGTTCAAAGCAATTAGCTCAGCCAAACGGCGACATGTGAAGTCAAAGTCGTCGTCCATGAAGTAGAACGGGACCCATAGCGTCTCGATAGTGCTTCTCAAACCAGTGTCATCTGAGCCCGCCGCCACGCAGGATAGACAAAACAGAAGGAATCCGCGGAGAGCAACAGTGGACTCGGGAGTCGAGTCCTGTGGCAGGTCCGAGAACAGCTGGATGTAGGTTTCGAGCACAGTACGCTTCCACTTGGAGAAGAACGCGTTGTCGACGAGCACAGCGGGCGCCGAGAGCACAAGCACGCGCAAAAACAGAAAAATGCAGCACTCTAGCTGGGAGCTCGCGTCCTTGTGCTTGAGCGACGAGTGGAGGATCCGCAGAACAAGCCTGTCGAGGCCCTTTGGGTCCTTGCGCATCACCATAAGGTAGGACGACTCGCCGAGGGCCTCAAACTGGTAGGTCACGATCAGGAGGAGTAGCTCAAGATGCGAGTTTGTGATGTCGGGATGGAAGAACCGCCACGCCACGGCGCCGAAGAAGTCAGAGGCGACGACGTCGTCTAGGCCGTACCCACCAGAGCACTTGGAGTAAACATCTGCAACGAGCGACGGGCTGAACTTTTTGGGCGGGGACTTCAGCACCCCGTGGAGAAGCAGCTGAAGCAGTGCAGCAGGCATGGCCGCGTGCGGTCGGTCGGTTGGCGGGGCGTGAATTGCAGGAATCAAGCTCCAGGTCTGTCCGATGAGCTGAACGCGGGGCACCACGCCGGAACCTTGGTGACTGCGCGCAAGACCGGCGCGGCCAGCTCTGCGGCGCGAACTGTAAGCGCATACGCATGGAGCCAGATGCCGCCGTCGGGGGTCTTGTCGTAGCACGGGCGGCCACATTCGGCGCACTCGGTAGTCTCTGCGGCGGCGTCTTTGTCGCTTCTGCGTTTTGCGCCGTCGCCGATTCTCGCCTTGATTTGCTCTGTCAAAAACGACGCGATGTCCACTGTTTCTGGGGCATCGGCTGCGACGGCGCCAAGCGGCGCGAAAACAGGCCCTGCGCAGGCTGCGCTTGGGCCCGCGGCCCCAGGCACAGAGGCCAACGTCTTGAACTGCGGAAACTGGCGCCACAAGCTCTCGTAGAGCATGAGCTCTGCATCCTGCTTCGCCTGCGAGTAGTCGGCGCCGTCCGGGCTGTACACCGAGTCGTTCGCGATGGGGTGGCCCAAGTTCCGGAGGTGGATGCGGATCTGGTGCATGCGGCCGGACTCCGGCCGGCACAACACCACGGTGTGGTCGAGCTCGGGCACGTACCCCACGGCCGCAAACCACGTGGTGGAGCCGGTGGGCACGGCAGACAGGTTCGGCACGTTCAAGTAGCCGCCGCTGGCCATGTTGGCCGAGAACACCGGGCAGGTGTACCGGTAGACGCCCCGCGGAAAGCGGCCGCAGACACGCGCCAAATACCACTTCTGCACGCGGGCCCGCTGCTGGAAGAGCGCCATGTGGCGCGAGCACGCGGCCCTGGTCTTCGCTAGCACCAAGACGCCCAGCGTCGCCTTGTCGAGGCGGTGGCACGGCCACACGGCGTGGCCCAAGTCGTGCGCGACGATCTCGCTCACGCTGTTGTACCTGTAAATGCCCCCGGGGTGGGTGGGCACGCCCGCGGGCTTGTTGACCACCACGAGCTCGTCGTCCTGCGAGAGAATCTCGATCCCAGAGCTTGTGCGGGCCGAGCGCTTGTACGGCAAGGACGCGTCGCCCGGCGAGAACTCGCCGCACGAGAGCACCGCGAGCTGGGCCGCGATCGTGGAGGCCCGCTCCCCGGCGAAGAGCTCGTGGTCAAAGCGGTCGACCCCGTGCCCGGCGAACAGTCGCTTGGCGTGGAGGTCCATGGCGGGGTAGTCGATGCTGGCGTCGTCGGTGCGGATGCAAACCGGAGGCTCGTGCGTGTGCTGCCGGTTGTGGATGATGTCGTGCGGCCGTAGCAGGTGCTGGGCGGCGGCCTGGCCGCGTAGGGCGACGGGCTCCGTGCGTCTGCCGTTGCCCGTGGTGACGTAGATGTGGCCGGCGTCGAGGCCCTTGCGCACGGCCTGCGCCGTCTGGCCGAGCTCCTCGCAGAGAACGTGGGGGAGCGTCCTGCCGAGCCAGCGCTGCTTGAACGGCGTGCGGTACTCGAAGTAGTACGGCGCCACACGGCGGACGTTGTTTTCCCAGACGACCCGGGGCTCCATGGGTTCTGGTGATCTGGCTCGCACCTGCCTGTGATGAGGTCTGCGATCAACGGCAATTGTACGGCGATCTTTGCCCGAGGCGAAAAATCGGCCGAATGGTCTCAGGCTGGCGAATTGCCTATGCCCGTGGCTCGAGCTATGGGAGGACAGGCTCTTGGCGAGCTTTGGTCTCTTGGTTTTGGTCTCTGGTCTTCTGATCCAGTTGCCTGCCTCAGCTCGCGGCGGACCTCTGCGAGCGGGCCACTTGCAACGCAATTTCAACACTTTTGCAAACCACAGCAAAACAACTCTACTGGTATCTACGTAGCACGGCGGCGCCGAACGGCCCTTCCAGACGCTGCCTGGCTGAGCAAAAGCCCAGTGGGCCTGGCTTATCGATAGGTCGTGCGCGCCGCAACAGGTCTAGTCGAAAATTTCTGCACACCAGGCTCACCACCCAGTAATGCTCCAGGTACGCCGGCTTCTCTCCAGCTCGAGCCCGGCGCTAGAAGCGGCGCAGGCGCTGGGCGGCAAGGTGCGCCCGACGCTCGCCGCCAAGCAGTTCCCGTCGCCCACGGCGTCGGCCAGAAACATCGAGTCGCTCAAGCGCAAGGAGGCCCGGTTGAAGAGGCAGATCGTGCGTGACGTCAACAACATCAAGCAGCACGAGCTCCGCCGCGCGCCGTTCTCCGTGGACCCGGTGTTGGGCGACCCCAACAACCTCTTCTTGAAGCGCATGCGGGAGGAGATCGTGGACCCGTCCAACGTCGCGCACGGCTACACCCGCCAGGAGCTCGAGAAGCTCTTGTACGGCGCGCAGAAGGCCGCGTTGGACAGCAGCATCAGCCGGCCGTTGGTCACGGAGGAGATCCGCAGCGTGGAGGAGAAGAAGCGCAACGCGTTGTTGACGATCTTGAACATGCGCAACACAAACAAGGCGGACCGCCGCCGGTTGGCCATCGACTTTGCGCGGCGCGAGTTCCAGCGCGAGGACGGCGACACGGGGTCGCCCGAGGTGCAGGCGGCCGTGATGACGGTGAAGATCCACTTCGGCTTCGAGCACGTGCGGGCGTTCCCCAAGGACAAGGACCACATCCAGGTGGTGCGCGAGTTGGTGCAGCAGCGCCAGCAGACGTTGCGCTACTTGAAGCGCAAGAACCCGGAGAAGTACTACTACACGATCGCCAAGTTGGGCTTGGCGGACGACGTCGTCACCGCCGAGTTCTCCATGAGCAAGCAGTACTTCCAGGACTACAAGGTGTGGGGCGAGAAGAAGTTGGTGAAGTTGTCCGAGAAGCAGCTCCGCAAGGAGCAGAAGTTCATAGACTTGCGCAAGAAGGTGGCCGAGTACCAGAAGTTGGCCCAGAAGAACGCCGCGTTGCTTCTGCAGTGATACAATGTACATAGACAAGAGTGATTCTTTATCTTCATCTTATCTATTTTCCGTAATCTAGGTCCTTTCCTCCGTCTGTGCCTCAGCCCGTGGCCCAGGGGATCTGGTCGAACGCCTGGTCCGTGAGCCGGTCGAGGTTGGCGTCCACCGCCGCGTACGCCAGGTCGTCGAGCTCGCCCTGCAAGTCGGCCACCTGCTGCGCTAGCGCAGTGCTGGTCTTGTGGCCCTCGGCCGCGAGCTCGCGGAGCTCGCCCTGGAGCTGCGTGTTCTCCAACACCAAGCGCTCGTAGATCAACGAGAGCTTCTTCTCCGCGTCGTCCACGGCCAGCCCCACGCTGGCGTGGATCAAGTCCTCCGCGCTCAACTGGTCCACCGGTAGCGGCTCGAACAGCCCGTCCGCCCGCGCCCGCTGCGCCCTCTGGATGATCTCGTCCAACTCGTCGAGCTTCTGCTCGATGTCGCGCTCGGCGAAGATGTGGTCAAACTGCTTGAAGCACGTGCTGTGGAAGTACTTCTGGATCTGCTTGCGGGCCGTCTCGAGCGCCTCGGGGCCGCCGTCCATCGCCGAGATCTGCGGGAAGCACTGCCGGAGCTGCTCCGGCATCAACAGCTTCTTAATCGTCTGCTCGACCGCCTTCTTCAAGACCTGGTTGAGCCGGTCGAACCGCACCTTCTCGTACTCCATGCCGCCCAGCTGCTCGTGCAAGCGTAAACACATACGCGAGGCCCGGATGCACGGGTGCACACACCGTCACCGGGACCACCGCCAAACCGGCCCCGTCCCACGGCGGGCAGTTACCCAGCGAAGGCGCCCGTTCTGGCCAGTTTGCATCCACACCCCGCCGTCGCCCAGGCTCCCCTGCCCCTGCCGGCCGCCACCGCTGTTTTGACTAAGTCCTGCATATACCGTCTCCCCCATATCTCACCTCATTGTGGCCGTCGGTGCTCTCCACCTCATGCTGGACCCCCGTTCTCTCATTGCCGAGGCCGACAAGTTGGCCAAGCCGCAGAAGGGCCTCTTCTCGTTCTTGGGCGGCTCCTCGTCCTACCGGCTCGAGGAGGCCACCGACCTATACGTGCAAGCGGCCAACGCATACCGCTTAAACAAGGACTTTGCGCTGGCCGGCGCCCAGTTCGTCAAGGCGTCGGAGATCCAGCGGCTGCTCAACAACCACAACGACGTGGCCAACCACCTCATCGACGCGTACAAGTGCTACAAGTCCGTGTCGCCCTCGGACGCCATCGACGCCTTGTCCAAGGCCATCCACATCTTCTTGACGCAGAACGGCCAGTTCCGCCGCGCCGCCAACTTCCAGATGGACTTGGCGGAGTTGTACGAGTCCACGGGCGACTCGGCCAACGCGCGCGCGGCCTTCGAGAAGGCCGGCGACTACTTCTCCACGGACCACGCGGAGGCGCTCTCCAACAAGGCGTACTTGCGGTGCGCGGACTTGAGCGCCCTCCAGGGCGAGTACGCCAAGGCGCGGGACTTGTACGACAACATCATCAAGAACCTGTTGGGCAACAACTTGACCAAGTGGAACTTGAAGGACTACTTCTTGAAGAGCCTCCTCTGCACGTTGTGCTTGGACGACGTGGTGGAGGCGCAGAAGCGGCTCAATCTCTACGCCGAGGACGAGCCGTCGTGGCCCACCACCCGCGAGTACAAGTTGGTGGAGCAGGTGTTGGAGGCCATCGACAGCGGCGACGTGCAGGCGTTCTCGGACAACGTGTACGAGTACGACCAGTTCAGCAAGTTGGACAAGTTGAAGACGCAGTTGTTGTTGAAGATCAAGAACTCCGTGGTGGAGAAGGACGACGACGACTTGACGTGAGTCCGTAGCCTTACTGCAAATAAGTTATGTATTATGCGCTTTTATTCTGCATTTCGTCTATTTTCATTACACCGGCTTGCCGCCCAAGAACTCGCTCCATCTTCTGGTCTCGTGCGGCACCTCGAACGAGTCGGGGATGGTGTCGAAGCTGATCTTGCTGCCGATCTTGGCCTTCAAGCACTGCGCAAAGAGCAAGCTGGTGTTGGGCTCGTTGAACAACGGGATGCCGAAGTCGATGGCGTTTCTTCTCATCACGTAGTCCTCGTCCAACAAGCTCTCGGCGCGGGCCCGCGCCAAGTTGAACACCGCCGAGATCTTGTGCTTCTGGAAGATCTCGCGCAACGCCCGCTTGTCCGTCTTGGGGAAGTCAATCACCTCCACCTTCTCGCTCACGTGCTTGGACAAGTACTCGGCGACGTCGGGCGAGGCCGCGTAGAAGTCGTAGCCGAGCCCGGAGATGGTCTGCGCCACGGTCGACAACTTCTCGTTGGTCAAGTCGCCGCCGAACAAGATTCCGGAGCCGGGGAGCGGCACGTGGAAGTTCATGGTGGCCTGGATCGACGTCCAGTACGCCTCGTGCAAGTCCTCACCGAAGCACGCGATCTCGCCGGTGGACGACATCTCCACGCCCAAGAACGGGTCGGCGCCGGCCAACCGGGTGAAGGAGAACTGCGGCACCTTCGTGGCCACGCGGCCGTAGTCCTTGGCCATCAAGTCCACGGGCGCGGGCACGTTCTCGTTGAGCAAGGCCTTGGTGGCCACGTCGATGAAGTTGAGTCCCAACACCTTCGACACGAACGGGAACGAGCGCGAGGCACGGATGTTGCACTCGATGACCTTCAACTCGGCGTCGGCGTCGGCCAACGCGCCGTTGTTGTCGTTGAGGATCACTTGCATGTTGAACGGGCCGGTGATCTTCCAGGCGGCCGCCACCTTGTCTGCGATGGCCTTGAGGCGCTGCAAGATCACGGGCGACAAGTTCTGTGGGGGCAACACCAACGTGGCGTCGCCCGAGTGCACACCGGCGTTCTCCACGTGCTCGGATACCGCGTGAACGAGCACACGGCCGTCGTGGGCCACGGCGTCGATGTCGATCTCCTGCGCGCCCTGGATGAACTTGGAGATCACCACCGGGTAGTCGCGCGACACCTTCGAGGCGTTGGACAACTTGGAGTCCAACTCGTTCTGCGAGTTGATCACGGACATGGCCGCGCCCGACAACACGTACGAGGGCCGCACCAACACGGGGTAGCCCACGGCGTTGGCGAACGCCTCGGCCTCCTCCACGGACGTCAACTCCTTCCACTGGGGCTGGTCCACGCCGATGGAGTCCAAGATCTGCGAGAACTTGTGTCTGTCCTCGGCGTTGTCGATGTCCTCGGGGTTGGTGCCCAACACGTTGCAGCCCGCGTCCTGCAAGGCCAAGGCGATGTTCTGCGGCAACTGGCCGCCGAACGACACCACCACGCCTTGCGCGGCCTCCATCTCGTACACGTCCAACACACGCTCGAGCGAGAGCTCCTCGAAGTACAAGCGGTCGACCTCGTCGAAGTCCGTCGACACGGTCTCCGGGTTGTAGTTGATCATGATGGTCTTGTGGCCCAGGTTCCGCAAGGCCCGCGCGGTGGACACCGCGCACCAGTCAAACTCCACCGAGGAGCCGATACGGTAGACGCCGGAGCCCAAGACCAAGGTGCCGTTGTCGTTGAAGTCGATGTCCGAGGACGTGGCGTTGTAGGTGGTGTACAAGTAGTTTGTGTTGGCGGGGAACTCCGCGGCCAAGGTGTCGATCTTCTTGACGAACGGCGTGATGCCGTACGACTTCCGCTGCGCACGCACCTCCAACTCCGTCAGCTGCACGCACATGGCGATCTGCTTGTCGGAGAAGCCGAGCTTCTTGGCGCGGCCCATCAAGTCCTTGTTGATGCTGGCCAAGCTGCCCTGCGCCTCCAACTCGCGGTACATGTTGACGATGTTCATCAACTTGTACAAGAACCACTTGTCGATCTTGGTGAGCTCGTGCACCCTGTCCACGGAGTAGTTCTCGTGGAGCAACGCCTGGCCCACGGCCAACCACCGCCGGTCGGTGGGGTTCTGCAACGTCTCGTCCAAGTCCTCGAAGTGGTCGCCCTGGAAGCCCACGTACGAGGGGTCCACCTGGCGGATGGCCTTCTGGAACGACTCCTCGAAGTTGCGGCCGATGGCCATCACCTCGCCCACGGACTTCATGGCCGAGCCGATGTCGCGCTTGACGTGCTGGAACTTGGCCAAGTCCCATCTGGGGATCTTGGTCACCATGTAGTCCAACGACGGCTCGAAGTCCGCGGTGGTGGTCTTGGTCACGGGGTTGGGCAACTCCGGCAAGGTGTGGCCCAACGCGATCTTTGCCGCCGTGTACGCCAACGGGTACCCGGTGGCCTTGGAGGCCAACGCCGACGACCGCGACAACCGCGCGTTCACCTCGATGACACGGAAGTCCAAGCCGTCCGGCTGCAACGCGTACTGGACGTTGCACTCGCCCACCACGCCCAAGTGGCGGATGATCTTGATGGCCGCGGACCGCAACATGTGGTACTCCTCGTCCGACAACGTCTGCGAGGGCGCCACCACGATGGAGTCGCCGGTGTGGATGCCCAACGGGTCGAAGTTCTCCATGTTGCACACGGTGATGCAGTTGCCCACGCGGTCGCGCACCACCTCGTACTCCACCTCCTTCCAGCCCTTCAACGACTTCTCCACGAGGATCTGTGGCGCCAACGAGAGCGACCGCGACGACAAGTCGCGGAGCTCGTCCGGGTTGGCGGCGAAGCCCGAGCCCAAGCCGCCCAACGAGTACGCGGACCGCACGATGATCGGGTACCCGACGCTCTCGGCCGCGGCAAGCGCGTCGTCCACGGACTCCACCGCGATCGACTCGGCGATGGGGATGTCTATCTCCTTCAACGCCTGCGCAAAGAGGTCTCTGTCCTCGGAGGTCTCCAACGTCTTGATGGGCGTGCCCAACACCTTGACGCCGTAGCGCTCGAACACGCCCATCTTGTCGAGCTTGACGCCCACGTTCAAGCCGGTCTGCCCGCCGAACGTCAACAAGATGCCGTCCGGCTGCTCGCGCTCGATGATGTATGTGATGTACTCCGGCGTCACCGGCAAGTAGTAGATCTCGTCCGCCAACGCGTGCGACGTCTGGTTGGTGGCGATGTTGGGGTTGATCAAGATCGACTTCTTGTTGGCCTCCTTCAACGCCTTGATGGCCTGCGAGCCCGAGTAGTCGAACTCGCCCGCCTGCCCGATCGAGAGCCCGCCGGACCCGATCACGAGCACCTTGGACACGTCCACGAGCTGCGAGTGGTCGTGGTTGGCGAACGACTTGAGGTACTCGCCGCCACGGTACACGAGCTCCTGCTGGCGCCGGACAGAGCTGGAGAAGGGCCGGCTAGCGGCGGTTTTGCTGGTGGCCGCCGACAAGCGGGCCACGGGCACGGCGAGCCGCGCCCAGTTCTTCGGCAAGAGCTTGGTACTGCTGAGAAGCATCGCTGCTGGTCAGAACAAAGCAATTGGGATGGTCGAAGAAAAGAAAATTTTCCACTGCAAGATGGTAGCACGGTATCAGAAAAAATCTGCGCCGAATGCGGTAATGACTCAGCGGTAGCCGCGATTTGAGATCAGCGGGGTTACCCGCCCCGCAACCTCTGCCGCCCACGTGCACGCCCACGCCTCCGCTTCCGGACCGAAAGGCTGGGGCAGCCCAGGCACTGGCCGTACCAGCCTGCTCGTCCCGTTTTGCGGCCGCCCTCCCACGGTGTCCAGAGAACTGGCGGCCGTGGCCAGCCCGGCGCTGATGTCACCGTTGGTGCAGGATTTGCGCCAGGGCAAACGGCATGGTCGCGTGACGGACCGCACGTGCGTCAACACTGCTAGCTCACGCTGAGCACTCACGGTGCCCCGCCATGGCGTACAACGAGGACCAGCTAGCGCGTGAGTCCGACGTCACGGTGTCGGCCAACGCCGCGCTGTACGCGGAGTACTGGGGCTTCTTCATGTACTTTCTCTCCGCGGTGGCGTTCACGATGTTTGTGGTGTGGATCTTGGCGCCCGACGCCGTGTTGATCTCGCTCGGCATCTCGTGGTACCCCGACAAGTACTGGGCGCAGGCGATCCCGATGTACCTGTTGATGTTGATGCTCTATTTTTACGTGCTGCTCGGTCTCTACAACGCCGAGGTCAAGACGCTCAGGCTCTCGGACTTGCGGAACTTCACCGACGAGGACGCGGTGTACCCCGCTGTCCCGGAAGACTACCTCTGGCGGTCGCCCAGCGGCGTGTGGGACTTGCCGATCGGCTTGGTCAACGACATGCTCTACGGCGAGGACGACGCCAAGGACGAGCTCTAGTCGCAAAGTATATATTAACGAGCTGAACGAAGTCTATCTATGCTCTATGCTTGTGTTCGCCGGGAACGTTGTGGCTGCTAGATCCCGTACGTGCTCTGGAGAAACCCACGGGTGTCCGAGTCAATGAGACCCATCACCTGCGGCTCCCAGGCGTCGCCAAGAAGCCCCTTGTAGCTCATCAACGTCTGGAAAAACATCTCGCGGAGATGCTCCAGCGGCTCAAAGTAGTTTCCGATGCAGCTGACAAACACAGCTAAGTTCTTGCGGCCCTGCTGGTTGGACAACCCGCCCATGCCGGCGTCTGGGTTGGACTGGAGGATCTGGATCATGCCCAAAAACGCAGTCTCCTTCTCGTCGTTCTCGAGCACGTACATCATCTGCGAGCACCACAGATATATGATCTGGGGCAACATGGGCGCGATGAGCTGGCTGCTGCCGGCCAAGCCCAAGCGGCCAAGGCAGATCGCCACGTTCTCCAATACGGTGTGCTGGGTGTCTGGGGAGTTGATGAGGGGAATAAGCAAGCGCACGACGTTGGGCACGTACGGCTCGAGCGAGCCCTGCTTGGCCTTGAGCGCGATCTCGCCAAACGACCAGATCGCGTTGTTGGTGACGGGGTACGTGGAGTACGAGTAGTTGTTGATCTCGTTGCCGATGTAGACTGCAATGCTGTTGATGCAAGGCTGGATGGTGGACTCGCAGGCGAAGATGGCCAAGTCGCCCAACAACGCGTACGCCAGCTGGCGCACGTCCTCGGAGTGGTCGTCGAAGCACGCCAACACCAAGTCCATCAAGTTGGGCCCGTGCTGCTTGATCAAGTCCGACGAGTGCTCCTTGAAGCCCTGCACCAAGCCATCCACCAAGTCGAGCGACGTGACCATGAAGTCCTTCTCGGGCGCCTCGATGAGCGGGTTCGTGTGCACGTCGTTGTTCAACTGCACCGCGTTGTCCAAGATCTTGAGCGCACGCTCGTAGACGGGAACCGCGTACGGCGCAAACGACTCGCCCATGGCGGCCGCCACCACCGACATGCACTCGAGGAGCGGCCAGAGGTCCGTGTCGTCGTCGGCGAGCGCCTGCCAGTTCTGCAAGAGCGGCGGCAAGAGCGTGTTGGCGTACTCGGGCGACTGGCCGAACACGGACGGCCCGATCTTGTCCACCAACGTCGACACGCAGTCGTAGAGTATGATCAAGTTCTTGCGCTGGTACAACGCAAAGCACTTGGCGAAGTGCTCCAACAACGGCCCCACGTAGTACTGGATGGCGGACACGCGCGTGGCCTCGACGAACAGCGAGAGCGCCGAGCACGCGGCCTCTTGCACGATTTTCTTGGGGTCCAACGTCAACAGCACCACGGCCTCGAACGTGGGCTGGAAGTACGACGCGTACTGCCCGCCGTCCTCGGCCTCCTCGGCCACCCACGTCGCGTACCGCGACACGGTCCAGCACGCGATCTGTCTCACACGGGTCTCGGGGTCCTTCATGCGGTCGACCAAAAACGGCACGAGCGTGGGTAGCTTGTCGCGGGCAAGGTCGATGTAGCTCTGCGAGATGGCGCCGAACGCCAAGATGGCCGCCTCGCGCACCGGCCACTCCGCCGACACAATGTTCTCCTGCAAGATGGGGAGCGTCACCGTGATCACGTCCTGCGGAAAGCTGAGCGAGATGGCGTCGAGCGTGGCCGCGGCGCACCGCCGCAAGTTCCACAGGTCGAGCTCGTCCTCGTCGTCCGAGGCGTCGTCGCCGTCGCTGTAGCTGTCGTCGTCGCTGTCGAAGTCCGCCTGCGACGCCAGGTGCCCGTCCTTGTGCTTGCTGACCTCGTGCAGCGCCTTGGACTTGGCCATGTTGGGGCGCACGTCCTCCTCGCGGTCCGCGACCGCGGCCGAGTCTCGCTCGTCCAAGATCTCCATCAACACGATCTGCTCGTCGGAGTACACCATCTTCAGCAAGAGCACCGGCAACGCGGCCGGCAAGTGCGCGCGGAACACCGCCTTCTGCGCCTTGTCGGACAGCTCGGCGAGGGCTAGCAAGAAGTCGCACGCGTCCATCGCCACGTCCTCGCTGCCGTCCTTCATGAGATGCAAGCAGTACGACACCACGCCGTCCATGTGCGGCACCAACTTGTCCGGGCGGGCCTCCAAAATGAGCAGGAACGCCACGCACACGTTTTTGCACACTGCGCTGCTGTTGTCGGTGGCGATGGAGAAGAGCGCCTGGAGGTAGTCGTCCAAGTGCACGAGCACCAGCTGCGACTTCAACGGCACCAAGTGGTTGAGGCACTCCACCGCAGACGCCTTGAGCTTCGACGTGCTGTCCTGCTTCTGCAAGAGCGCAATGAGCCGCGGCACGACGTGCTGCAACGGGCGCTCGCCGTTGTACTCGGCGTCCAACGTGGCGCCGCTGTCCTCTGCGATCTTGGCCAACGCAGAAACCGCGGCCTCGCGGGCGGCGCTGCTGGCAGAATCGGCCGACTCGGCCACCTGCAAGAGCTGCGGTAGCGCCTGCGGCCAGCCGCTCATGCCCTGGGCCGAGAACAATGACGTGATGACGTTTCCTGTGATGTTGCGCACGATGGTGTCCGGCAGCGTCAACCCGTCGAGGATGGCCTGCTGCAAGTGGCTGCGGTCGCGCTTCTTGTCCTTGGAGATGCTGTTCTTCAAGTTGATGCCTGCGGCGGCCCGCACGTCTGACGTGGCGGCAGCGTCGTGCACCAAAAGCTCACAGAGATAGCTTTCGAACTCTGGCTGGAGCCGGGCATGCGAGAGGAAGTCGTTGGCAGTGCTGCGCTCGTTGCTGTTGGACGACAACGTCGACTTGAACACCTTGCGGAGCTGCTCAAGCTGCTGCGGGTCTGCGTGCCACATTTGTCCGGAAATGCTGCGAAGGGTGTGCTTGTGGAGTCCTGATGGCTGAGATCCAGTGATCGATATAGTTTTTGCCAGGAGGTCCGGGTTTTTCCCGCGATGCGCTTCTGTGGTAGTACTGAGATATTAGGAAGTTATATACCAGAGGACACCAGGACGCAGCCTACTTGGAACGCTGGGCGGCCGTAGCCATAACAAATATGCGACCAAATTCATTTGAGATGCTATCGTTATTTGCATATATCTTTTTTTGTGTCCTCCCTCTAGAATTATTCTGAATTGACTTTTTGACTGTTTCCGTCACAATGTCTGCGTGAGCTCGGCAAGCTTCTCGGTGAGCTCGTCGAGCTTGCCCATGATCGGCAGAAACATGTTTTGGAACGGCTCTTCGGGCTTCTTGTGCACATCCGCCGCCCCAGGCGACGACGCCACGTATCCCAACGAGTTGACGCTGGTCAGTGGCGTGTTGAGCTCCTCGCCCAGGCCCGACTTGCGTGCGTTGCGGCTGAGATTGAGCCCCGACACCTCCTCGTGAGAGAGCTCGGGCACTCCGGCGGGGTCTAGGTATTTTTGTGTCTTGTTTTGCGGACTGCTGTCCGTGGCGTAGTCGCTGTTCACGCTGTGTGCGCTGTTGTCGTCGCTGTTGACACTCATGCCGTCGTTGACTCTCTGCGAAAGCGTGCCGCCAAACTCGGGGTCCTTGTAGATCTCGTCACTGGCGTGGTTTGCGGGCTCCCCGATAACATGGTGGAGGCGGTCGAGAACCACGGACCTGCGGAACTGGTTGTCGTCGTCGCTCTCATCAGCTGCATTGGCCGGGTCGCGCCGCGTGGGCGGCGTGTCGGGGGAAAAGGAGCCGATCGAGCCGTTGTCGGGAGCCGCCAAAAACGGCGGCTTCTCGAGCCCGGCGGCCATGTGGTCTGGCTGCGATCTGCGCAAAGTTTTGGCGATGTTGAGCGGCTCGGCGGGCGCGCCGCAGCTGGACGTCTCGCTCAAGACGTCCCACTGCTTGTCTTCGGCCGCCTTTGACTTGGCAACCTCTTCCTGCGAGAGCGCGAAGTAGTGGTCCGCGAAGTCGACCTCCACGCTCGGCAGCACGGAGCCGGCGGGCTCCTCGTCGAGCTCGTAGGTGCCGAGGTTCTCGAACGTGACCAGCTTGTTGTTCTGGCCGTACGTGCGCGTCTTTTTGAGGATGGAGTTGGAGCGCCCTAGCGAGCCCAGCACGGAGGTCAAGCCGTGTGTCTGCGGCGACGGCTCCGGCAACGGCTCCGGCGCCTGCTCGCAGAGAAGCTCGCGCAGCGACACGATGCTGTCGGAGGCCGGGTCCGCCGGCGGGAGGGTCTCGCGCGAGGAGCGCTCGAGCTCCTCGTTCTTGAAGCAGTTGAGGCGCGCCAAGCGCTCGCCGTAGGTCTCCAAGCACTCCGCGGGCACAAAGCCGACCTTGCCGTCCTCCTCGTCGGAGACCACGTCGTCGTGCAAGCCGCGCTCGGCCCAGAGCGCCTGGCGCTCGTGCTTGGTCAACTTCTTGATGAGCCACCAGTAGTTGTCCAGGTCGTTGATCAAGTACACGGGCTCGTCGCGCACCAACGTGCAATGCAGCGGGTCGGGCCCCAGGAAGTCGTAGAGCCCGTAGAGCTTGTTGGGGTCCATCTCCTTGGGCGGCAGTCGCGGCGGCAGCGGGGGTAGGAGCGCGTCGTCGTCGTCGTCCATGTCGCCGTCCGCGTCGGCGTACGCGTATGCATCGTGGGCGTGGAACTCGTCGTCACCCGCGTCCACGGCGTCGTCGCTGAGCTCGTAGTAGTCGTGGGCGTGGTCCGCGGCGGGCTGCTCGTCGCCCGAGTACGCGCTGTAGTTGCTGTCGGCGTCGCTGGGCACGTCCGCGGGCGCAGGCTCGTCGTCCGCGGAGAGCGAGCGCTTGGACGTGGCGGGCGAGTACTCGCGCGCAAAGCTGGTGGCAAACTTCTGCTGGCGCTCGCTGTACACGCGGTCCGCGTCGAAGTCCGAGCCGTTGTCGCGGATGTACTGGAGCACCGACAGCTGGATGTTCTGGCTGGCGAGCCCGGAGTACGACGGGTCCTTGACCACGGAGCCGTGCGACTGCGTGGTGTACGTCAGCGACGTGGCCAGCGTGAGCGAGAGCTTGCGCTCGATGTCGTGGAGGATTCTGTTGGTGGATTCCAACGGATCGGCGTCCATGGCTGCCGCTTCCGCTGGGGGTCTGTCTGCGTGTGTCTTACACAGGGTGGTGCGGCGGGGCTGGGGTGCTGGCTGGGGCAGCTCTAGCGGTGTGATGACCGGCTGGCGTGTGGGGGTGGATCAGGCCGTGTGGTATTTTCTTTTTTCTGGTGCGCTCGGGTGTATTGTAGATAAGCGTGCATCTACAAACAATACCGACGCAGAAGAACAACGAATGATCGGGAGTCAGGAACGGATCTAGAGAAAAGAATAGAAGAGGAAAGCGAAAGAGAAAGAGAAAGTAAGCAAGAACGTAGACGTACAGCGTACGAGTGGGGCAGGCGCTCGCTGTGCCGCGGTGTTATTGGTTCCTCGCAGACCGTTGAACCTGAAGTGTCGCACGCGACTTGTTTCAGAGAAACACGGTCGGCGGGGACGAAACATGCGCCCAGAACAGCGAAAGCTGGCGCAACGGGCCCCGAGCCAGCACCGCACCGGCCGCCCTGGCCCGGCCGCGGCTTCTCTGGCCGCCGCCCGGCTTCTCGAAGCGCCCCTTTTCAGCCGCCTCGGCGTGCTTCGGTCGCGGTCAGACGCAGGTCGAGTAGATCTCGCGTGCTTCTGGTGCAGGCTGGATCGGCCTGGGGTGCCTCTTCTTATTTTAGACGTGCCGCAGGCCCAGGCCACCGCCAGGCCGAGGCAAACGCTGCTGTAGTGTCTATATTTCTGTGTTGTAGTCTATTTCCCTATGTTGTAGTCTATTATTCTGTAGTTCCTTTTCCTTGTAGTTTGTATATACAGCTATCTTGCCGGCGCCGTGTACAGCTCGCCCGGCTTGCGCTTGGCCCTCTCGTAGAACAGCACCTTCTTGCGGATACGCCGCATCTGCCACCGCACCGGCAAGAACGGGAGGTACCCGTGGCGCTCCTCCACCATCCGGACGCGGAGCCACGCCGACACCACGAGCCAGTACGCAATGTACGACAACACGCTGCCGTACGTCGCGGTGTTGGTCCAGCCCACGATGGCGTTGGCCACCATCCACCAGCCGTCCGTCAACCCGTTGCAGCAGTTCACGTGCCACACCGCCGTGGCCACGTCGTACGACCCGGGCCCGGACCCCGTCTCCGACACGTCGAGCCCGCCGCACCGCCGCACGTACCGCTCCAACTCCAAGAACCACACGCCGCGGCTCATGAGCCCCGCGCTCACCACGTAGAGGAAGCACGTCGAGCAGATCAAGAAGTACTGCAACGACATCTTGTTGCCGCCGCGGTAGAGCGAGTACCCGACCACCGACCCCAAGAGCAACCCGCTCACCACCGCGAGCGGCAACGACAGCGCGGGCTGCGACATCCCGATGCCCCCGACAAACACCACCGCCTCCAAGCCCTCGCGCAACGTCGTCACGAACGGGAGGATCGCCAAGAAGTACCGCAGCGTGAACTTCCGCCGGTGCTTGCCTCTCCTTCCACAACGTGCCGGCTCGGCACCGTCGGCGCTGCTGTCCGCGCCAAGCGCCTCCGTGCTTTCAGCGAGGTCGGCCTCTGCAGCCACCACGTCCGCGGCGTCGGCGTCTTCCGCGGCGCCGAGCTTCGCCTGCTCGTGCTCGTCGTGTTTGTACGCGTCGCCCAACTTGATCCACCACTTGATCTTCATCACCTTGTTGATGCGCAAGAGGCCGACGCCCATGACCGTGATCACAAGGCTCGATAGGAGCGAAAACACGCCCTCCCAGAGCCGCTCCGTGTACGACCAGAGGTCGGTCTCGATGAAGTAGAAGCACACGATGAACACCACGCCCACCAACAAGCAGATCAGCAACCCGCACACCGCGCCGAGCCACACCTGGAGCCGGAGCCCGTTGTTGATCTTGAGGATCTGCTCCGCACCCGGTGTGCCATGCTCTGGGTCTCTCTTCCGGATGAACGAGAGGAGCACCGAGATGATAATCGCGGTCTCCAACGTCTCTCGGAGAATGATGAAGAATATCTGGATGGAGAAATATCGCGCGAGGTCAAACATCCCGCCTTGCGTCTCTCGCTGACTCTGCCTAAGACCTCGTCTGGAATGAACTATCCAGACTCTAGCCGTGCCCAGAAAAGCATCGCAGCATTTTAGCTCCGCCGTATGCACCTGGTCACGTGACGCGCCCCAGGGTCCGGCCCCAGTCTCGGCCAAGAATGATGTAGCTGTGTATTGTACCTAGCGACTCTATTAGAGGGTGCGTCCCGCTCCCTGATCCGTGTTCATATACTCTCCCTGTTTATCTCCTCTTCCTATCCAATTCCTCTCCCCGTTTATCTCATCCTCATGTGATGCGCTTGTACACCGCCTTGAGGCGTTCGTATTTCGCAACCGCCAACTTCACCACCTCCTCCATGGCCTCTGCGTCAAACGCCTCGTAGAACGCTCCGAACGCGCCTCTCTTTTGTTTTTGGTGCAACTCCTGGATCCCGTGCGGCACATCATACATGAAGTGGTGGTATCCCTTCTCCTTATCTTCGTCACTTGCTTGTAGCTCGACCCATGGAACGACTTGGTTCAACTCCTTCTCGAGCCTCAATAGCTTGTAGTTCGTGACCTTGAACTTTGCGAATATGTGTATCTTTCTAACCAGCTTGTACCAAGGGTAGTCTGTGGTCCACAAGTCCTCCACCTCGCGGTTGTAATCGTCGAATATTTTGGCTTGCTCCACGACATCGTCGATGAGCTTCTGAAACCGGGTCCACACATCCCCGAACGTCACGTCTAGACCCTTTTGGTCCGCATCGTCTTGGA
Organism: [Candida] wancherniae; assembly: GCA_003708715.3. NCBI lineage: Eukaryota > Fungi > Ascomycota > Pichiomycetes > Serinales > Metschnikowiaceae > Metschnikowia > [Candida] wancherniae. Next base: position 342,844 of record PPOZ03000008.1, on the reverse strand, counting down.
TGTCGCGGTAAAGCACAGACTTCTTGAGAAGCTCCCACTCCACAGTTCTGTTCAGCCAGCTGGTCAGAACGTCAGCGGCGTAGCTAGCCAACTCATTCATGTAAGTGCGCATCCTCGAAAAGTACTTGCTTGTGCGGGTGTCCACGACTTCGTGCTCGCTAATAGAGAGAACAAAGAAGCCAATGAACCTCACCAACAGCGCGTGCAAGTCGAGGTTTGGGTCGACCTCGTTCTCCACCCACTTCATCGAGTACTTGCTCGATTCCGGGACATAGAGCGAGTCGTTGAAGTCCGGGCTTGGCACAAACTTGAAGCTCACGGTGGGCGTGTCGTACAGAAGCTGGAACGTGCCCGAGTCTTTCCCTGCCAGCACATGGCCCAACTTGTTGTTGATGGTGTTGTGGTCCTGTCTGCGCCAGTAATGGAAGAGGGATGTCTCGGTGTCTTCGCGGCCATCGTCTTCGTCTTCATCGTCATCACTCTCATTGTCGGTGTCGCTTTCCTTTGTGATGATTTGGTCGTGGCTCAATAAAGGCAAGTCTGTTTTCTCCGGGCCGCCAGCCTCGTCCTTCAAGAGACGGCGGTAGTAGGATGAGTTGGCAGGAAATGGAATCAAGCGCGCGGTGCTCTTCAACACGTGGTTGAAGAAGGGGCTGGACTCGACGCAGAAATGGCTGCCGGTGACGATGTCGTCGTCTAGGTTGATGTAGCTGAGGATTGGAAGGTTCTTGTGGAAAACGTCGGGGTCATTGACTGCCGCGAGCGAGCCAAGCGCGCCGCTGCGGGAGGCGTCCCACGACACAAACCGGATTGTGCGGAGCGGCTTCCAGCCCATCTGCCTGAGGTGGCTCAAGCGCCTCATGGTCTCGAGCATCACGGCGTGCCCGCTCAGCGGGTTGGACGCGGTGAGCACGTCGCGCGAGGCGCCAATGACGATCTCGCTGTCGTTCAAGACGCCCTCGATCTCGGCCACGATGTTGGTGGCGTTCAACTTCTCGGGCGAGAAGGTGCACGAGACCAGGAGCTCCAAGGAGCGGTCGCCCGAGACCGGCGCAAACGGCCAGCCCGCGAACGCCTCGGGCGCCAGGCCGAGCGTCTGCAAGACCGGCAAGATGTCGCGGTAGCTCACGGGCAAGCGCAACCTCTCGCTGGGCGGGGTCAGCGGCTTGAACACGCGCGAGATGGTCCAGTCGGCGTCGTTCTCGGCGTAGACCAAGACCGCGGAGCACAGCGCGTTCTCCGCGAGCCGCACCTTGTCGGCGAGCGAGTACGCGGACTGCGGCGAGTGGGAGATGATCACCACCTTGTCGCGCACGGAGATGGAGTGGTGCTCCAAGAGGCGGAGGTCGTCCGGGGAGCCGGAGTTGGCAAACACGTAGGCGGAGCGCACGGTGCCGTTCTTCGAGAAGAGGAAGAAGGCCGGCGTGGGCAGGCCCGGCTCGGCGAGCGGCGCGGTGTAGAGGAGGCGCTCGGCCTCGATGTCGTGCAACTGGAGCGACAGCGCCACGGGCGCGTGCAAGAGCGGCAGCACCGGGTACGACACGCTGGAGGGCGCGTAGCGCATGGAGCGCATCAGCTGCTCCACGAACGCGGCCAAGGCGGAGCCGCCGGAGCACGCGGTGGAGGCGATGGCCGCGGGCGACTGGGCGTTGGCCGCGGAGAGGTTGGCGAGCCAGTGGTGGAGGTTCTGCTCCACGGTGTGGCCGTCGAGGCCGGGCACGCCGAGCTCCAGCTGCACCAAGTAGATGCGCCTGACGTCGCTGCGGGTGAAGCGGAGGTTGTGCCAGCGGCGGAAGTCCCGGTTGGGGGACGTGCGGGGGAGGAACGACAACTGGAGCGTGATGATGGCCGCGATGCCCAACACGCAGAGCCACCAGAAGCGCTTCTTGATGAAGTTCTTGATCACGCGCAGCTCGAGCGTGAACCTGCTCTGGGCGTCGCCCACGGAGCAGTCGCTGAGCAGCTCCTGGTCGTGGGCCAAGAGAGGGCTGGACTCCAGGGCCATTTGGCGTGTGTGGCTGAAACTTGTAGAGCTGGTCGGTGCTGAGATGCTGGCAGGAGCGTTTGGCTAAGGAGTTTGGCTAAGGAGCGTGAGTTGTGTAGAATGCCCGTGGGTGAGCGGTAAGGAATTCTGGGGCCTGTTCTATTCTGGACCCTGCGCGCGAAGTCTGTCATTTCGGCAGGCGGAGCGGCCCACGGGGCCGCAGACGAGCCACAGGGAGCAGCGGGACGGGCAGGCGAGGAGAGGCTGGCACAAGCTAGGATAAGCTGGGACATACTGCCTTAGACTGAGTTCGGACTACGGGCGGCCGCAAACACGGCAAACTACAACACAAGACATCTGTCAATGTACGGTCCGTGGCTTATGCGGCTATAACGTTCGCAATTTTGGGTGGCATGCGCCTCGAGTTGCGAAAGGGTCCGGCAGAAGAAATGACAGACAACGGCGAACTCCGGCGAACACGCCGGAACGAAAAGTAGAAAGAGAAAGGCGAAATGAGAAGACGAAATGAGAAGACGGAATGAGACGAAATGAGAAGACGAAATGAAGAATAACGAAATGAGAGTAAAGCTGGCCGCGTGCTACCCTCAGCCCAGCCTGCCCCAGCCTGCCAGGCCGACCCTGAGCACATCGTAGACAAAAAGAAATACTGCCACAATGGCTGCTGAGTCGTGTTGTAGAGCTCGCCGGCGCTGGCCTCAGCGGAAGACATCTGCTGGGCGGCAAAGCCAGCGCAGCGGTCGGGCACTGCTCATTGGTGCTCGCCTTATCATATCGCTCGCGTAGTCTTGCCGTTTCCCGCACACCGGCCCCAGACTCCATCACCACCAGGCCACACCCGGGCCAAGCCAACCACTGCGTACACCAACCACTGCGTGTCTACGACCATCCCAGACACCGCCACAGACCGCCAGTCCCCCCACGGAGCCCCGGCCACCATGTCTAAACCCGAACAGAGCTCCTTCGACAACTTCGAGTACGGCGGCCGCTCGTACGTGTCGATGTCCCACCGGGCGTCCGTGTCGTTCCACTCGCCGTCCGTGGTGTCCGGCGTCGAGGTGCACAAGCAGACCGCGGACTTGGCCAACATCGGCGTCGTCGACGACAACCTGCTCCCCGAGGAGGACGACAGCAACGGCTCCGACGAGTACTCCCCGCAGCATCCGCCCATCCCCATCGACGGCTCGCGGCCGCTAGCCACGGCGGCCGCGTCGCCCGGCGCCTTCAGCGACACCGCCTACACGGAGCCCTCGGTGGTGGCGCCGTTGCTCGACAAGGCGCGGCCGTTCTACGCCGCCCCCGACAAGAGCGGCGTCCGCCAGGACCTCGAGGCGGCGTTCGCCGACGCGCCGGCGCACGATGCCCGCAGGCGGCCGCTGCGTGCGCCCGGGCTGTCCCGCCACAAGAACCCCGTCGTGCGGGCCTTGTCGTACCTCCCGGCCGTGTTCTTGGGCACGTTGTTGAACGTGCTCGACGCGTTGTCCTACGGCATGATCATGTTCCCCATCAGCGAGGCCATCTTCTCGCACATGGCGCCCACGGGCCTCTCGATGTTCTACATCTCCACCGTCATCTCGCAGTTGGTGTACTCGTCGGGGCTCTCCGCCTTCACCTCCGGCATCGGCTCCGAGATGATCGAGGTCACGCCGTTCTTCCACTCCATGGCGCTCGGCATCGCCGCCAACATGGCCGGCCAGCCCGACGACGCCATCCTCGCCACCGTCATCGTGTCCTACGCGTTCTCGTCCATCGTCACCGGCGTCATCTTCTTCATCTTGGGCAAGTTGCGCTTGGGCGCGCTCGTGGGCTTCTTCCCGCGCCACATCTTGGTCGGCTGCATCGGCGGCGTGGGCTACTTCTTGGTCGTCACCGGCATCGAGGTCTCGTCCCGCCTCGAGGGCGGCCTCAGCTACAACCTCGCCACCTTCAAGTACCTCTTCGGCAACCACTTGGCCTTGTTGCAGTGGACGCTCCCGCTCGCCTTCACCGCCATCTTGGTGGTGTTGCAGCACCGCATCCACAACCCGCTCTTGGTGCCCATGTACTTCATCGCCGTGTTCGTCGCGTTCCACGTGGTGGTGGCCGCCGTGAGCGGCTGGGACTTGACTCTGGCCCGCGAGCTCGGCTGGGTGTTCCCCGCCGTGGAGTCCAACGAGCCGTGGTACGCCCACTACCGCTACTTCCGCTTCTCCATGGTGGACTGGTTCTCCATCTTGCGCGAGTTCCCGTCCATGTTGGCCTTGACCTTCTTTGGCATCTTGCACGTGCCCATCAACGTGCCTGCGCTTGCCGTGAGCATCGGCATGGACCAGTTCGACGTGGACCGCGAGTTGGTGGCCCACGGCTTCTCCAACGCCATCTCCGGCTTGGTGGGCTCCATCCAGAACTACCTTGTGTACACAAACTCCGTGCTCTTCATCAGGGCCGGCGCCGACGACCGCATGGCCGGCATCTTGTTGGCCGCAGCCACCGCCGGCGTCATGGTCGCGGGCCCCGTGGTCATCGGCTACATCCCCGTGTGCGTGGTGGGCTCGCTCATCTACTTGTTGGGCTACGAGTTGCTCAAGGAGGCCGTGTACGACACCCGCGGCAAGTTGCGCAAGATCGAGTACACCACCGTGATAATCATCGTGGTGGTCATGGGCGCCTGGGACTTTGTCTACGGTGTGTTGGTCGGCATTCTTTTGGCGTGCTTGTCGTTTGTGGTGGAGGCCGCAAGAAGGCCCGTGGTGCAAGACATCTACACGGGCAAGGTCGCCCGCTCAACCGTGTTGCGCCACCCGAAGCAGCAGGAGTTCTTGAAGGACGTGGGCAACCAGATCTGCGTCATAAAGTTGCAGGGCAGTCTTTTCTTTGGTTCCATCGGCGGTGTGGAGCACTCCATCCGGGACATTTTTGAGAAGACACGGTTCCGCGACAATCCAATCAAGTACTTGATCATCGACATGAAACGCGTCTTCTCCATCGACTTTTCCGCGGCCGAAGGGTTCCGGCGCATCTACAACTTGACCAACGACTTCGGCACCCAGCTCATCATCTCGTCGGTGGTCGATGACAGCGACGTGGTGATCGCCTTGCGTGACGCGGGCTTGTGGGACAACGACCACGAGCTCACTATCCAGCTCTTCAGCGACTTGAACTTCGCGCTCGAGTGGTGTGAAAACTCCTTCTTGAAAACGTACATGAACCTCCAGGCCACCACCGGTCTGGACCCTGCCTCGAGACAGGTCTCGCGCAGCTCGATCCCAAAACTGAGCTCGGCCCAAGCCAAATTACCCGTGCAAAACAGCTACGACCTTGCTTTCGGCACGCCACGCACAACCCAGGTGTACCACGCTGCATCAAAGACCGTTCGTGACGAACAAAACATGAAGAGCAAGTATTACTCGCACATCGACAAGTCGTTCAAGCAGCAGCCGTTGCCGCTCATCATGATCACGTTCGCCGGTTTGTCGGACAAGGACGAGTCGTTCTGGGCCAAGTTGGCCCCGTTCTTCATCAAGGAGAAGATATCGGAGGACATCACGTTCTACGACACCGGTGTAAACGAGCCGTCGTTCTTCATATTGGAGGCGGGCCTCGTGCGCTCGGTGTTCAAGTTCGAGTCCGAGGACAGGGAGCTTCCGTCCTCGATTTTGCCTCACACTGCATTCGGTGATTTGCTCAAGCTCAACGACAACAGGAGAACAACCTACACGACTGTCAGCTACACTGTGGCCTGGCGGTTGCCTGCGGCCAAGGTCAGAGAGTTGTTGAGCAACCCCGACGGCCAGGCTGTGTACAACGAGCTTTTGCTTGTGCAAGCCAAGTTGTTCAAAGAACGCTTCGACTCCTTATTGGCAAACATGGTCATATCTGCGTAAATCCTATTGAGACTGCGTCTCAATCTCAAAAAACGTCGTTAATTACATGATGTAGATACTTGTTGGTATTTCACAAAAAACGTCGTCAATTAAGTGCTGTAGATACTTGTTGGTATTTCACCAAAACTGTGAGGTATTTTTCACCGCCAGAGACGGAGAGGAGGAATTGGCTCACGACACTCATGCTCTGGCCAAGTTACTGGAGTTGATTTGACTGGCGGATATAAGGTAGAAATTGGTCATGCAATTGTTCAGATTTTCTTCAGAACGTCTGCTTCTGGGCCTCTTCCACGTATTGAACTACAGAAATAAAAAAGATACAATGGACTACGTGGATTGGCGGTTCTTGCAGTACTTTTATTAGTCGGCGAACTAAGCAATTTAAACTGGCGCCGCAGCAGAGATCCGCCTAATCAGCCTGCTTGGCATTAGCGGGAAACTCAACCGTCGCGGTCAAGCATGTAATGAACTCGTCGTCCTTGGTGTAGGCTCTGGCGTTGACCACGTACTTTCCTGGAGGCACCTCGGCGGGAATCTCCACACTCTTGGAGATCAACTGCTGGCCCTTCTTGATGGGGCACTCCAAGTCAACCTGCGCCACCTCCTCGCAAATGTCAAAGGTCTGGTGAATCAATCTGATGAAGCCGTATCTCACGTCGATGTCCACGTAAGCACCTTCCTCGATGGTCTTGCTCAAGTAGCCTGTGGCGACGAAGGTCAAGTTCTGGCCCTTGACGGGGGGATTGGGCTCAATCTCCACCCTTTGCAAGTCCAAGATTTGCGGGGTGTTGCTGTCACAGTTGATTATGGGTGCGTTTCCGGGAACAGGCTTCTCGTCTGCGCCAGGGAAGGTCTCAATGATTTTGATATCGTCGCCCTGCTTGAACCCGGTAGCAAGGGTGTCCACCGAATCTAAAAGAGCGTTGAGCGGTGGGAGACGGAAGGCGTGGGCGCCAAAGAGCAATCCCAACACGGCTAAGCGATGAATGGCAACCATTTCGTGAAGTTCGTGGTCCAAAATGCGATTAAAAAGAAAGGTATGCCCGAGTTGGGGAGCCTAATTTCTGGGGCGGATGTGCGATAGGGCGGACTGTGGCACGCCTCTGCAGGATTCTACTGTTGGGTGAGCGATAGCGCAGGTTGCTCTGGGTGCAAAAACGGGGAAAAACTTAGTGCGCAAGCATCCCTACTTATAGCAAAGTGCGGCAATAAGGTTATTGCAGCCAATGCACACGACGCCCACCCACACGACGGTTTCAGATTTGAAACGCGGGCAGACATATATAATGTCACCTGGAGTCCCCTGCGGCTGCCCCTCTCTCTCAGGTTATGGTTGGCTCCGTAGTTCCGAACAGTTCGGGAATCGCACAGACATGGCTAATCGCAACTGCGGGCTCCAGGCCCGCTCGCAAGCGCATGACACGCAGAGAGCTCAATGAATGTTCCATCCCAAGAATATGTGAGGAGGTGTCGAGCATTGCGTCGCAGGCACACCATTTGAGGTTGACATCTAACTTGTTGTACGGCGTATCCTTGATGTATAAGCAGAAGGTAGCTCACATGGAGTCTGATGTGTCGCTCGTCTACGATAGAATCTCGTCACGCTTATTCGCAAACGCCCTTGATAGCCAGCTTGGCGACGCAACAAAGCAGGGCAGGGCCCATGAGAGAAGAGGCTTCCTCACAAACGACTTGTGCTTCAACATTGAGACCGACTTCGTCGCAGACTGGGACGAAATGGTTGAAAATGCAAAAAACCAAGCAGACCCTGGTGCACTCCAGCGCATCGGTAAAGAGGGTGTCACATATGCAAATGGCGGCACTCAGCTGTTGTACGTAGCTGCAGAGAACCGTGATCAGCTGTTCGAGGCATTCATGAACAGAACCGCCAACTTGACGGAGCTCCTGCGTGACGAATACCTTGGGGTAGACTTTGAGTTTGACGGCTTCGGAGAGATCGTAAGTGTGGATACCCAAAACGAAAGAAATATAGTCAATGAGGACATTCTCAAACACATCAACTTGGATGAGGACTTTCACGCCCTGACAACCACTGTCGAAGACTTATCCAAGTCGGTCAACTCTATCAGCAACGACCAGCATTTTACCACTACCTTGGACCACTCAATGGCCGTCACCAAATCATCGAGTACTTCCTCTTCCAAGAGACGGAAAGTGAGATTAACAATAGATGAAATGACTGTCATCGACTTGAACCACGTTTTGACCGCTGGAACAGAAGACAACGCTAGCAGAGTCAATACTGCCTTCGACGTCTTCCGCTCTATTAGCTTGAGCCAGCCACCCCTCTTGAACGAGTGTTATAACTTTTTCTTGGGCCATTTGGCGACAGTTCCGGCGGTATTTTCCCCAGACACAATGCAAAGCAGTGCTTCTAGTTCTGTGGGGTATCCAAGAGAAATGGACGAGGTGGAACGCGGAAGAAATGCACCCAGCCGAAGACTGAGCGTCAATTTGGAGCAAGCGCTCAGCGACCCCCTCATGCAATACCAGCTAAATGCGTTGGGGCAGGACGACCTACAGTTGGACATCGAGCCCATCGCGCTAGGTGAGCAACAAGAGTCTAAAAGCTCGGAGATTCTTTCGAATAGGCTCGAGCAATTTAAGCAGTTTCTTCGCGAGCGAGCTGACCTCCAACTTCTCAATAGTGACAGCGAAACCAACTTGACATTGGAGAACCTCATTCCCAGTTCTTTGTCACAAGATGAGGTCCCCGTCAGCCGAAAACTCGCTGCTAACTCGCTTGCCTACATGTTGCAGCTTGCAGAAACCGGGGAAATAAGCTTCGGTGCAACTACCGAGCATGCACTACGACCGGCACGTCCTGATGAGATCGGGATCAGTTTTCCGTGCCTGAGCTAGTTGTCACAAGACTTATTCAATGGTACATAATACAAAATGGATGCTCCTTTCCTGCATCATTAGAGCAGCAGATGCTAGTGAATCCGCACGCAAGGAAATAATTATGATTATGTGGGGACACATTTGAGAATTGGGAAGTTAAGATAGACCAAAAGATTTTTTATTGCGTCAACGCTCGGTTCTTAAAAGGCCATTCAACCCACTTAGGCGACACCATTGGTCTCGTCATGCTTGGCAAACTCCTCCTCAGCCTCGTACAACTCGGATTCCTGAGGCTCTTCCTCGTTCTCTTGGTGCAAGGACAAAGTTGGCTTGACAGCAGCAGAGTCCAACGTCCATGAGCCCAAGGCGTTCTCAGCATCGATGATGATTTGCTTGGATGCCTCATAGCCGTCGTAGGCGGGTCTAGCCTCACCTGGGGTGACGGCAGAGTCGTCCAACAACTCCAACAAAGCCTTACCGTATCCGGCTATGAGAGCGTACTTCTCAGCCAACTCTCTGATGGCGTCAAACTGGTAGTTGAAAGCGGCCTTCAACTTCTCACGGGTGATGTTGGACAACTGGGCCTCGGCAACCAAAGACTCGGCCTCGGCTCTGACCAACTCCTGCTCCAAAACAGGGATCTTTGGCGACTGAGGGTCCTTGTACTTCAAGTGGGCGATCTCGTCGGTGATCTTCTGCTTTCTGTCTCTGGAAGGCTGGACGGAAGCCTCGATGTTTCTGATGGTCTTCAAGGTGATTCTGTACTGGTCGTACTTGTCGATGAACTGGTCCTCCAACTCACCAATCTCGTAAATCAAGACACCCAACTTGTCGGTGACGTCAGAGACGTCCTCGTCGTTCTCCTCACCCCACAAGGACAATTGCTTGGCGGTCTCACGACGCTCTCTGGCAGTCAATTCGATGGCTCTCATCACGTTCTTCTCCAACTTGATGTACTGAGTCAACTTCTTGGACAACTCAGGGGCAGTGACACCGGCAAAGTTCTTTTTCAAAGAAGAGCTAATGCCCCCCTTACCGAAGAACCTCGACTTGGTCGACGAGGTTGGGGGTGGAGGGGACTGCAATTGAGAGGCAGTTGGTGCTTTTTGCGATCTCAAAGAGTATGTTCTGTGCATGGTTGATACTGGGGTTCTGTTACCGTGGCGGTCTCGGGAGTGGGGGTGCCGCAGTTTATATAGACGTGGGAAGTCCTAAGGGCGGGCGAGAGAAGGAACCACACGGAGTGCACACAGAATCCCAATTTGCGCGGTACATTGCTGTTTAATGCGTGTGCTCACAATTTTGGAATGCATTGTCCCGCTGACCTCGGGGAGGTGTGACAAGAAAGCTGTCGAAAAAAGATGAGCCCGATTACTTTATTTCAGCCTACGCAAGCCGTGCTAATTTTTTTGTCAGGTTTTGTTGCTCGAGTGCTACTCGGCAACAGTGCTCCTTTCGCGACTCACCCCCTTTTTCCACTGGGGGTGTTTCCTCCAGCAGATGGGCCGCAGCAGCGATGTTCCAGTTTGGGCTGGCAAGATGCCGATGCGGCTCAAAAAGCTGGGGTTCGAAACGGATGCGCTGCCGCCATTTATCCCGAGAAGGCTTGCGTCATGGGAAAAACCACACTGTGGGTTTAAACACCCGGACGCATGGTTGCTGCCGTGGAGACTGCATTCTGCAGGACAGAGAATCGGAACACATATTGACGTCATTTCGCGTCACTCTTCCCCAATGTCTCGGACCAATTATTACATTGGGAGCAAAGAGGAAAACGGATGCGAAGCGAGCCAGCTGCGCAGAGGAGGGGCGCGAGAGAGGGAGGAAAAGAAAAAAGAAGCAAAGAGAAAAAAGAAGAAAAAATGGCAGCCTGCTCCTATTATTGAAGTTACGAAAATCCTTCGTTCCCCTATTTGACCGTCGAATCCGTCCGCACCATCCATCGCGTCCATCGTTCGCTCGCATATTTTAGCTCTCTGTAGCGCCCGCAGTCTTCGCCTTTTTGGCCGGGGCCTGTAGCGGCGCCGCGCGCCGTTTGGCAGCCACCTTCACCGGCTCCAATATGCGCAAATAGTCCTCCTCGAGGGTCTGGTACGCCGTGTGGAGCTTGTCGAGCCGCGTGGGCTCGTCCATGCCTTCGAGCGCTTCTCGGTTCTTGATGAAGAGCCGCTTCTTGACAAACAAGCGCACCTCGCGCTTGCTGGGCAGCGCCACGCCGGTTTTGATCTGTAGGAGGAAGATCATCTCGAAGAGCCGCTGGAGCTGGCGCTTCTCCAACTTCTCGCTCTTCTTGAACTTGGAGAAGAACGCCGGGTCTTTTGCGTTGTCGAGCGAAAACGTCTCCACGTCCACCTTGCCCTCCTTGATCAACCGCGACAAGTCGCTGCGGTCCCGCAAGTCGTCAAAGCTCTCGTTGGGGTCCTCCACCACAATCTCGGTGATTCTGTCGTCACGCGCCCACTCCGTGAAAAGCGTCTGGTACGTCGCACCGCCCAAGCCGTGGCCCTGGAACACAGGCAACACTATGAACTGCGAGAGCTTCTTGCGCGTCTCCTCCACGCCCGCATCAAAGCGCTCCGCGCCCGGATAGACCCAGTAGTTGTAGGCGGTTGCAAAGCCAACCACCTCGGGCAACTGCAGGTTGGTGGTCTTGTACGTCACATACAAGTCCCACCGCGGATCGTCGTGCTCGATGTACGTGCCGGCCTCGATGAAGAGCAACACGAGAATTTGCAACCGCCGAAGCAACTCGAGCCCGGCCGCCAGTGCTATGTCGATCTTGTACACCGCGTACGTGTCGCCGTCTTGCTCCCAGGAGTCACCGAATTTTTCGCCCGGGATGGCGAACGCGGCTTGTTCCGCGTCAATGGCGTCGCGCCACTTGAGCTCGTCCTTGAAGATGGCCGACTCAGGCAAAACCTCCTGCAACTTTAGCTTGGGGTCCACGTCCACGTCGTCTAGCTTCTCGCTCCAGCGGACGTTGTAGAAGGGAAGAAACGTCACAGCGTCAAAACAAAGAAGGATCTGCAAGTCGCGGTACCCAAATACCGTCTCCGCCTCGCCAAAAATCGGGTACGTGAACTCAGGCTTGAACGACTGCGCAGAGCCGGCGGTGTCGGTGATGTAAATCGTCATTGCGTCGTTCAGCGACGCCGTCCATAGCTCCGGCTGGAGCGACGCTACCGCTGGATTCACCTTTTCCATCTGCTTGTTGCTTGCTGAGCGGCCGGAGACTCTCAGAAACGCGACTAGGTGTTTTCGGTACACACACGTCTGCTTTAGCTGCAAACGTCTTCTGGTGCCAGGCACTGGGCCGGAATTTATCGCAACGTGATATTTGTACGTATTTAAATCGTCAATTCATTTGTCTTTCTGGCTCTACTCGATCACAACGACCAAGTCGCCAGCGTCGACCATGTCTCCGTTCTTGTGACAGATCTTCACCACCTTTCCGGCACGAGGTGCAACAACCACCATCTCCGTCTTCATGGCCTCCACCACAACCAAACCGTCCCCTTCCTTCACTTCGGTGTCGACTTCCACCAAAGGCTTCCAGAAACGGCCGGAGTACTCCGAGTACACCATCTCGGCGTCGTCGCTAAACTTGTCGTCCTCGCTCAAGACGGGACCAGACTTGCCGGCCTCCAATTCCGCATTCGAGATTTGGATCAAGCGGTTGAACTCTTCCATCTTCTCGCCGCCTTGGTTCTTCTGGAACTCTTCGATCGAGTCCAGGTTGGCCTGGACCCATCTCAAGTACTGCTCGTGGTCAAACACGCTGTCGACGATATCCACCTCGAAGTGGCCAGCCTCCATCTCCTCTGTGAACTTGTCCACTTCGGCCTCAGAGACAGGGTAGAACTCGACTTGATCGAATGGGTTCAACAACCATGGCTTGGTGCCAGGAGAGTGCTTGCCCAACGTCAACTTGTCCCAGATGGGCACCGTGCGGCCGACCAATTGGTATCCACCGGGCGACTCCATGGTGTAGATGCACATGTAAGAGCCACCGATTCCCACAGTTCCGTTGGGCGTGAAGGTTCTCGATGGGTTGTACTTGGTACCCAAGAGGCGCTGTCTGGGGTCCAAAGGCACGGCACATGGCGCTCCCAAAAACACGTCTCCGAGACCGAGCACCATGAACCGGGCAGAGTACAACAAGCTCTTCACATCGTTACGCTCAATGCCGTTGATCGATGCAATGAAGTCCACGTTGTTTGGCAACCATGGGGCGTCGCTTCTGATTGTCTCTTGGTATCTCTTCACGGCGTCCAAGGTCTTCTTGTCCTCGAAAGCCATTGGCAACTTGATGATTCTCGATGGAACCTTCCACTTGTTGACAAACACAATCTCCTTCTCAAGAGCGAGCAATGTTGCCAAGACCTGCTGCTGCGAAACTCCGTCGAACTCGATCAACACGGATCTCACACCACGCGACATCTCCACAATACCCTCCACCTTGAACTCGTGCACCATGTCAATCAACTTGTGGATGCGGTACGACAAGTTGAAGTCCATGCTGTTTTCGCCGTACTCCAACAAAATGTACCGATCACCAGCTTGACGGTACACCGTCTTGGGGTGCGTAGCCGACTTGGGGATGTCTGCCAACACTGGATCGCTGAATCCACTCAAGGTGTGGCCCTCAAATGATGGCACACTGCCGGAAAGTGCTGAGATCACCTTGTCCTGGGAGTGCTTCAAGCCCTTGGCAACGTCAAACGAAAGCGGAATGAACTGAATGGAGTCGCCTGGTTTGACTTGTCCAATCTTCCACATCTCTGCCTCGGCAACAACAGCCTCACAAACGAAACCTCCAAGAGAAGGACCGTCGCAGGTCAAGATCACAGGCTCGTCTCCGGTGAAGTTGATGGCTCCGAGAGAGTACACGTAGTCATGTGCGTTCGATGGGTGCAAACCTGCTTCTCCACCGTCCTTTCTTGCCCACTTTGGCTTTGGACCTATCAATCTCACACCGAAACGGTTCGAGTTGTAGTGTACTTTCCATGTGGAAGAGAAGAACTCGGCCACGGCCTCCTTGGTGAAAAAGTCCGGAGAACCGTGGGGACCGCAGGTGACTCCCACCTGCCAAGCGTCCTTGGAGTTGAAGTTGTAGGATGGAATCAAGCTAGAAGGCACACTTGCTGGCTCGCTCACTGGTAGTGGCAACGTGCAGCTGGGCAACTCTGGCTGGCCCAAGAACAAAACATCTCCGTACTTCAAGACACGGCCGTTGTACCCACCCAAGTTACCGAGGGCAAACGTCGATCTGGAGCCCAAATACTCACAGACATCAATGCCGCCACGGATAGCCAAGTACGCTCTGCAGCCAGACTGCAACTTGCCCACAGTCAACTTCTCGCCTTTCTTCAAGTGGATTGGCTCCCATTGCCTCACTGTCGTTTCGTTCACTTTCACTTCAACCTCACCACCAGTGACAGCAACAATGACGTCGTGGTGGAACAAGAGCGAGGGACCGTTCAAGGTGATCTCCAAACCGGGAGACTTCTCGTCGTTTCCGACGGCTCTGTTGGCCAAACGGAAAGCGTACTCATCCATACAACCGGAGGGAGGAACTCCTATGTGCCAGTAACCTTTTCTGCCTGGGAAGTCTTGCACGGTGGTGTACGCACCTGGTGCAATGACCTCAAATGCAGTTGGGCTGTAGTCGAAAGAGTCCAAGACTTTGGTGGCCACCTTGGCAGTCTCAAACATCTTGGAGTTAGCGATGGAACGCAAGTAGTCAATGTTGGAGATGCAGCCCGAGATTGCTGTTTCGTTCAATGCTTGGCGCAACTTCTTTAAAGCCTCTACTCTGTCTTTGCCGTGGACGATGATCTTTGCCAACGTTGGGTCGTACTCGGCACTGATGACAGTTCCAGTCTGCACCCATCCGTCAATTCTGGCAAACGAAGGGAATTTGACTTCGGTAAGCTGTCCGGGAGATGGCATGAAGCCCTTCACTGGGTTTTCAGCGTACAATCTGGCTTCCATAGAAGCCCCGGTGACGGTGATCTTCTGGTTGAAGTCCGGAGGAGTGTCTGCAGCAATCAACAACATCCACTCCACCAAGTCGATGCCGGTGACCATTTCGGTGATAGGGTGCTCCACCTGCAAACGGGCGTTGACCTCCAAAAAGTAGAACTCGTCACGTCTCTCGTCGTAGATGTACTCCACAGTACCAGCGCACTTGTAGTTCATGATCGAGCCCAAAGACTCGGCGGCCTTTCTCATCTTCTGGCGAGTGGCTTCGGGCAAGTTTGGAGCAGGAGTCTCCTCAATGACCTTCTGGTTTCTTCTTTGCAAAGAACAGTCTCTCTCGCCCAAGGCAATTGCCTTACCGTAGCCGTCACCGAACATTTGAATCTCAACGTGACGGGCGTTCTCAACGAAGCGCTCCAAAAACACGCCAGCGTCTCCAAAGTATGACTTACCTTGGTGCTGAACGGTCTGGAAAACACGCTCGATGTCCTTCTCGGAGTCGACCTTTTGCAAACCGATACCGCCTCCACCTGCGGTGGACTTCACCATCACGGGGTACTCAAGCTTGGCTGCGATTTCCTTTGCCTCTTTGGCATCGGCAACCAAGCCCGATCCAGGGACCAAAGGAACGCCAGCCTTCTCGGCAATTTCTCTTGCAGAGTGCTTCAAGCCAAGCTTTCTGATGGCCTCGCCCGAAGGGCCAACGAAGACAATGCCTTCCTTGGAACAACGGTCAGCGAAGTCAGCGTTCTCGGACAAGAAGCCGTAGCCGGGAATGATGGCCTCGGCACCGCTCAGCTTGGCCGCAGCGATGACCTTGTCGATGTTGATGTACGTCTCAGCAGCGGAGACGCCATGCAATGCAACCTTCTCGTCGGCCATCAAAACATGGCGTGCGTACTTGTCGGGGTCCGAGTATATGGCAATGGCTTTGATGCTCATTTTCTTCAACGTCTTCATGATTCTGACGGCAATCTCACCACGGTTGGCAACGAGCACAGACTTGAAGGGTCTCTTGACCTTCCTCTCCTCTCTGGCCAAGTGCTCGTGGTACGCGTGCCAGCCACCGTACTCGGAGATGTCCTTTGCGCCTTCGGCGGTGTAGCCAGACTCCTCGCAAATGAAAGACTTGATCCATTCGCCGGACTTCAACTCGACGGAGCCGATGCCCAAGGGCTCAGGCACGTAGCTGACGAACTGGCCAAACAACTCGAGCGGGATCTCGTAGACCTCCAAGGCGATCTCGGTGCCGGAGGCCCCGACCCTTCTGAGGCCCGGCTTGGCCACTGGCCCGGTCTTGGGGAGGGCGTACAATCTGTAGTTGGGCGAGGTGGTGGTGGCCTCGACGAAGGTGGCGTTGACCTTTTCCAACTGCCAGTGCAACTGGTAGTTCTTCAAGTGTGCGCCCACCACAGCCAACTTGACTGTGTTTTTCAAGACTTTGTTCGGAAGCTCGGTGGCCTTGTACACCAGGTCGTCCACGGAGGTGGCAAACTTGTCCTTCAAGCAGCCGTAGAACCGAGGGCTTTTGGCGGAGTAGGCCTTGAAGTATCTGGAGGCGAACTCTAGCAAGGCGTAGTCGTTGAACTTGCTGGACAAAAACGTCACACCGAAGGGCTGGCCGTCGGCGCGGAACCCTGCGGGCACCGACAAGGCCGACAAGTCGGCCAAGTTGACGAAGTTTGTGTATGTGCCCTGGCACGAGTTCACGCCGATGGGGTCGTTTTGCACCTGTTCTATGGTGGGGTTCAAGGGCGCGGTGGGGACGACAATCACGTCGATCTCGCTCAACAAAGGCTTGATCTGCTGCAAGATGGCCTGGCGCTTGTACTCGTACTCGAAGGCGTCCGCGGCGGAGTGCTTCTCGCCGCTCTTTATGATCTTGGTGACGGTGGGGTCCAAGTCCTTCTCGGGCGGGTTGGTGGCCATGAAGTCCTTGACGGCCCAGTACCGCTCGGCGACCCAGCAGCCCTCGTACAAGTACTTGGCCAAGGTCAACAACGGCGAGATGTCGACGCTGGAGATCTTGCAGCCGGCGCTGCGGAGCACGTCCACGGCGGAGTCGTAGAGCTTGGGGTTCTCGGTCTCGCCGCACCACACGAGGCTGGAGGGCACGCCCACGGTGGGCTCAGCTGCAAAGCTCAAGAGCGCGTTGTCGGGCATCGGGCGCGAGAACTCGTCGCTGGCGCCGTCCTCCTGGGCCAATATGTTGAACGCAAGCTGCGCGTCCTGGATGTTGAGGGCAAAGATCGACACGGTGTCCAAGGACTTGCATGCGGGCACCACGCCGCTGCACGAGAAGACGCCTTTCGTTGGCTTGAGCCCGATGATGTTGTTGAGCGCGGCGGGAACACGGCCGGAGCCGGCGGTGTCGGTGCCCAAGGACAAGGGCACTATGCCGCGGGCCACCACGGAGGCCGAGCCCGCGGACGAGCCGCCCGACACGTAGCGCTTGTCGAAGGTGTTGGGCGTGATGCCGTAGGGCGAGCGGGTGCCGACCAAGCCGGTGGCAAACTGGTCCAAGTTGGTTTTTCCGATGATGATGGCGCCCGCGCTGCGCAACAACCGGACGGTGGTGGCGTCTTCCTTGGGCTTGTATGCGAAGGAGGGGCACGCGGCCGTGGTGTCCAACGACTTGACGTCGATGTTGTCCTTGATGGCCACGGGCACGCCGTAGAGGGGGAGCGACTTCTTGTTGGTGTTGGACTGGAGAAACGTCCACTGGTGCGCCAAGTTGTCGCTGGACACGAGCGAGATCCACGCGGGGTCTGCGGGGGACTGCGCCTCCAAGAGCCGGGTCAACGCCTTCAACGAGTCGTCGGGCGTGGCCCCGAAGTGGAACTTCTTCCAGTCCTGCACCGTCCAGCCGATCTGTTCCATCCGGGCAAAGCTATGGACAAGTGAATATGATGAGGGTCAACCGATCGATGCGCTCGGTGCTTTGTGTAGTTGGGCGGTCGTGGGGCCAACTGAGGGTGGTGCTTTGGTACAGAAAAGTCGGTGCACTCGACGCGGCATCTTGGGAATCACGGCTATATAAGATCCAAAGGCCCGGTGGAAAATACCGTGCGCCCGCATCAACTGATAGCCTGCACACAGACCCTGTCTGGGTGGTGATCGGTCGGAGATTCCCACAATCGCGCATGGGGGCGGCAACGGCCCGGAGCTGCTGCGCGGTGGGCGGAAACGGAATCGCACAGCGACTGAGCTGGCGGGACAGCCGCCGGGCCCGCCGCCGTAGCCTGGCACCCTGGCACCCTGGGCATGGACCGACTGGGGCCACGCTTCGCACGGCTGGCGCCAGCCTGGTTTTGGGCGGCGCTGCGGGTTTGTTTTCGCAGCACCCGGCGGCTAGCCAGGCCGGAGGACCAGCCTGTTTTTCCAGCGTGCTCGCGCACTGGCCACGCCAGCCTCCGCCGGCGATTGCTCCGTCGGGGTTGCTCCGAGCCTGCCCCGTCGCTGTTCGCCGTCTGGGCCGCCTGGGCCACCGGCGGACCGGTCGGTTGCCCGCCTGGCTGCGGGGCGGGCGCGGCGTGATTTGCGGCGCGCCAACTATCTCGCGGCCGCCGTGAGGTAATCTCGTCAAGTAATCTCGCGCCGCGCTCATTGGCCAGCGATACCATCCCGATAGGAAGGGTGCGCTTTTGTCTCCCTCCCACTTCCGGATCGCGTGTGCAGGCCTATCGGTATCTCGCCTAGATTTCCGCGCTGATAGCCTAGAGCGCCAGCCGTGCGGCCCCAGTTTAGCTCCAGCAAGCCTCTCTCGTATTTCCGTCTTTGGTCATCCGTAGCAGTGCTCTCAAGCCATCCGTAGCACGCCCTCAAGTATTCAAACATTATCGGCGGTTCATAATCTGATCATTACAAGGCAGGTTGTTTCATACGTGTATTCAAGGCTAGCTCTAATTAAATTACTTCTTGGCGTCGTCGATCGTGGCGTCGATGTTGGCCGGCGTGGTGTAGCCATCTTTGCCCACGGGATGACCGTCCACAAACTGTGTCTTAGACAATTGAGCAGAAAGCTGGCTTCTGACAGCGTGCAACTGCTCTGGGTGTGCGTTCTGCCACTCCCTCAACTTGTACGTCTGGCCGGTCAAGTCCCAGTAGATGCCTCTCAAGGTGGTGTAGCAGCCCTCGCGGCCCTCCCATGCGGGTCCGACCACAACAATGAATGCGGTGATGAAGGACCAGAGGAAGAAGACCACAATCCAGCCAGTGAAGAACTTCTTGCTGAAGACGTACCCGCTGCCGTACATGGGGATGGGCCACAACAAGATCAAGCAGATGGCCAACACACAGCAGATGGTGGTGGCGACCTTGAATGCCTTGTGCAACCGCGCGCTCTCTGCCTCGTACTTCTCCTCGTTGGCTGCAACGAGCTCGTGTGCGGCCTCCGTGATCTGCGACTTGACAGGTGCAAGCTTCTCTGGGTCGGTGGAGGCGGACTTCTCTGCTTCTAGCAACTCCTCCTCCTCGTCCACACGGGAGATCTGTCTCAAGATGGTCCAGTCGAACCTCTGAGGCTTGAACACAAACGTGAGAACAGGGATGATGATGATAGGCGACAACAAGGCGACAACGTTTCCGGTCAACATGGCGTCGTCCTCGAACGTGGTGGCGACGGTCACGGTACCAAACTTCTTCTTGGTGCAGATCAACCACAGCATGATGGCCAATGCAGTTGCAATGGGTGGAGTGAAGGTGGCAGCAGCCCAGTTCTGGTTCTTGGAGAGCAACGTCAAAGCCGAAGGCAAAACAGCACCACCGATGATAACACCCATCAACTCGTAAAGGTAGCCCATCGAAATTCCGGCGTAGTACAAACCAATCGAGAAAGCGGCCATGATGTATGCAAAGACAATCACGGATCCGTGGGAAATCAACATCAACTTCTTGCCGGATGCAGTGGGCTCAATGTAGGTTCTGTAGAGATCGTATGTGCAGATGGAGGAGACAGCGATCAACTCGGCCGACATCGCAGATGTCACGGCCATGAAAACCAACAAAAGACTCATCACAGCTCCGCTAGTGCCCAAGAGAGCAACAGCCGCGTTAGGCAAGACCAAACCAGCACTGACCTCGGCAGAAGTCATCTTGGTGGGGAAAGTGGGCCATGCGCTGGTGCCCTCCAAGGACAAGGCAGTGAGACCCATGGTCGTGGCAATGAACATTGGGATGGCGAACCAAGCCAAACCACCCATCACGTAACCAGGCAAGGTGGCAACGGGGTCGGAGGCGAAGGCCTTGTTGAAGTAACCATTGTCCAAGAACACAGTTCCGAAGTTTCCGACGATGTTGATGACAAAGAAGATACCACCAGAACGCGACTTAATGGTCAAGTACGAGCCACCGGCGTTTCCTTCCTTTGGCAGCGACTCGGCCAACTTGGTCACAATCTCCCACACAGCACCGGGGGAGCCCAACTTGTCGGACACGGCAAAGGTGTTGAAGGCAAACACCAACATGATGATGACAATGACAACGGTGTGCGCGTAGTCAGTCAAGAAGGTGGCCTTGATACCTCCGAACAAGGTGTAGATCACCACACCAAGAGGCAACAACAAACATGCGGCAATGACGTTCATGCCAGTCAAGTCGTGCACAACAGCGGAGCCACCAGTCAACAACATGGCGGTCACCAAAACATTGGTGGCAAAGCCCCAGAAGCAGTAGATGCCGTGGGTGATGCCTCCGTAACGCTTTTGCACAATTTCCAAGTAGGTGTGGGCGTTGGGAGCGCGCTCCTTACCCTTGATGGCCAAACATGCAAACAAGATAATCTGAACAGTGGCACCAGCAGCGTAGTACAAGGCTCCGGACACACCGTTGTTGTAGACCTGCACGGTGGAGGTCAAGAGAGTAGCAGCCCAGGTCCACGAAGAGACAACGGCAGCAGACAACAAGAACTTCTTCACCGATCTTCCAGCGGTGGAGAACTCCTCGGCGGTCATGATCTCCTTGTTGTAACGCTTCAAGCAGAAGGTGGTGAGCACCATTCCAGCAGCAAACACAGCACCTAAGCCAACCACGACGGCGTAACCAGCAGCCTGTGGAAGGGCAACATATTGAGTGGCCGAAGTCATAATGCTTGCGAATTGATGATAAAATTTCCAGCTGCTGGAATTTGCTGCAAATTTATATCATCTAGTTTGAAAAATTCATCTCCAGTATCTCGCCTATCAGCGCAGTGTGCACTCCGCTGGCATAGATAAGATTATGTCGCCTCAATCGCAATCCTGCAAATTTAAATCGGCGCGATCGCGCCGTTTTCACGTGTATGGCCCCACGATACTAGCAGAAATCGTGCTTGAAGGCCAGCTTATCAAGGCGCCAAAAAAGGCAATGTGGTAGTATTTTTGTTTTCTCAGTGTTATCGTGTTTTTCACTCTGTAGTACTTCCTTATCTCTACCCCTCACTTAGTAGCATCCCATTGGCAGCGGAGTTTGACGTCCAGTAACACAAACTTTGAAGTGTGCATTGAGAGCTGTCCTGATGGCTCCCATTGGACGACGGAGAACTGGCCACATGGCCGTGGCCAGAATGCCTACACTTTGGACCATGAAACATTCTCCAGCTGGCTGAGAATATGTGACGCAACGACGGGACTGCAGCAGCCTCGGCCCGCGGTGCGCCTTGTTAGTAATGCGTATCGGTGCCCCATTCAGAACGAGATGGCCGCGAATAGTACGCAACCGAGGTGACATCACGCGGTGAGTCTTACGATGAGATCGTCAAACTGGCTTGATACCAGCTGACCTGATTTCCGAGCGGCCCGGATTCATTCAAATGCAGGTTTTCAAAATTTCAAGCCACTGAGTAGATCGAGGGACTCGCTGAAATCGCTCTTGGAATTGAAGTTGGAGGTCGAATTGGAGTTGATGTTGGATGTGGAGTTTCGGCTCGACAAGTCCACCTCTGCGTCTGTGGACATGCCTTCCTCGACGCCGAAATCGTACTCGTCGAAGACTAGCAAGTTCTGGTTCTTCTCGTGCCTGGCCCTCAACTCGGATGAGATCGACGCCTGCTGGTCGAGAACATCCTGCTTTGCCTTAGCTCTCAAGACGGCCTCGTCCGTGAGCCTGGCGTTCAAGTTGGCGTCGAACTTGTTGACGAAGTAGAACGTGCCCAGGATGTGCTTGTCGTACACAATGAGGCCCTTTTCCATGCACAGTGCCAACTCCTCCGCGCAGATGGAGGACGACCAGTTGAAGTGGTTGGCGACGTCCGCCACGGTCTTTCCATGGAACGCTCGGTAAGTCTCTTGCATGTACCCGTCGCGGTCGGAAAGCAATTCGCTCTTGAACTTGTTGTACATGAACCTGTTTTCCTCGTCCACCAAGTACTCCATGATGATCTGGTATATGTTTTGCTGGTCGTGGAGGCGCTGGGTCACCACCACCATGCCCGACTGGAACGCCTTGAGCGTGACGGGGAGCTTGAGCGTGTCGAAGCTCTCGAGGCACTTTTGGAACGTCTGCGTAGAGACGAGCTCGCCGCCGAAGCCCTGGCAGAGGATGAAGTAGCGATTGTATGCAGCAAACAAGTCCTGCGACGTGATCATCGACGTGGACTTGGTGAGCTCGTAGTTGAGGAGGAACTCGCAGATGTGGCGCGAGAGCTCCTCGATGTACATGCTGGAGCTCTTGTTGATGGCCATGGGCTTGAACTGGCGCGGCGCGCCGTACGGCTTCTTGACGAGCGAGCTGAAGTTGGACGAGAGCTGTAGGATGTCCTGGACCTTGTGCATGAGCTGCTCGAGCCCCTCGAGCGACTGCGTGAGGATCTGCTCGTTGTGCTTGCGCTGGGACTCGCTCAACTGCGCCAAGCCCTGGATGCCCTTGAACTGGATTCTCGGGGCGGGCTCCTTCGCGGGCTCTAGCTTCTTCGCGTTGCCGCTGACGCCGCCGCGGGCGTCCAAGGCGTCCCACTTGAGGTCCGCGATCTGCGCCTTGACGTGCTCGAAGAACTTCATGTCGCCGCCCTTGCGGAAGCTGAACTTGACGTACGGCGCGTTGTTGGTGTACATCTCCTTGTCCTCGAGAACAAGGCCGAGCGGGTTCGCCGCGCGGGGGTCTGCGGCGGGCGACGCCGCTCGGATCTGCGAGAGCACGGCGCTGGGCGCCTGCTTCAACGGCGCGCCGCAGAGCTCGCAGTTGCGCATGGACGGGTGGTTGATGAAGGTGCACTTGCGGCACATGTCGGCGGTGACCGCGTCCGACGAGCGGCTGGAGGCCGAGTCACGGCTGGCGAGCGACGCCAAGCGTAGCACCTCCTGCAACTGGGTCTTTGGCGGCGGGACGCCGCACGAGACGCACCGCGGAAAGGCGTGGTCGAGGTCCACGTCCGTGGACATGTGGTTGTTGAAGGAGCAGATCAGGCACACCCAGTCGACGGTGCGGGCGGCCGCGGCGGGCGCCGGCGTCCCGTCCGGCGTGTCCTGGGCGTCTGGGGCCGCGTCCGGCGCGTCGCCGACCTTCAAGAAGATCTTGACCTTCGGGCTGGACCGGAGGAACTTGTCGGAGTGCTCTGCGTCGGCGAAGTCGCGCAAGTTCACGGCAAGCGCGCGGTCCTGGTCCACGGAGTCGAGGTAGATGACGCGCTTGTTGGTCAAGTAGATGCGGCCGTCCTGGCAGTTCTTGATCTTGGTCTTGCCCTGGTAGATCCCCACGCCGTCCTTCACGAACACGTTGTGCTCGTCGTCCGTGAGGAACGGGCGCTTGGACTTGTTCACCGGGACGCTGTGCCACACATACAAGTACGACATGGGCCGTCAGCGTCGGGCCCTGCTGGAGACTGGCGGCGGTCTTGCCAGTGAGATAAGCGAGCAGGCGAGTCTGGCAGGGAAAACTGGCCTGTTTTCTGTGGAGGTTGGTTTCGCCCACAAGCGGCGGATGCAGCGGGTGCGGCGGGCTAGGGTGTTGCTGGCAAGGTGCTCGTGCTGGCAAAGCGCTCGTGCTGGCCTGTTCCACAGCGGAGTCGTTTGTGTGATCAGGCTTGCACGCAGTTGCGAGCCCGCCAGCGATGGCGCGCCCGACGGAGATGGCCCGCGAGGCGGCCGGCTGCGAAACGGGAATCCACGCTCGCAGGCGAAAACCGGCCCACCCCGCCGGCCCTCGGTGGTCCTGACGGCGCCACGGCCCATGCCCCCAGACCTGCGGAGCCGCCCATGGGCCGGTGCCTCCCTATCCTGTGCCTCCCCGTCCTGTGCGTGCCCGTCCTAGGCCTCCCAAACCGGCCGCGGGGCCGTTTAGCCTCGTGCGCACCGGGCCCAGGCACGCGCGCGCCAGGCAACTGCAGCCCAGCCGCTCCACGCTTGTGCGCACCAGAATCGGCTCTGTGGTGCTTTCGTCCCAGGTACCATGGCGTTTTTGTTCAAGAGAAACCCCAAGTCGCCGCCGGAGCTCGTGCGCATGTTGAACGAGCTGATCTACAAGCTCGACTTCTCCGCCGACTCCAAGAAGTACCACGACGAATGCCACCGCTACTTGCGCCAAATCAAGGTGATGTTCTACGGAGACGAGGAGAACGACCCGCAGCCGGACCAGATCGTGCCATTGGCCCAGGAGATGTACGCCACAGACTGCCTCTTGCTGCTCGTGCAGGGCTTGCGCAAGTTGGACTTTGACCTGAGAAAGGACGTGGCCACGGTGTTCCTGGCGCTCTTGCGCCGCCGCGTGGGCAACGACGCGCCCACCGTGGACTACTTGCTCCACAAGAAGCCCGAGGTGCTCAACGTGCTCTTGCGCGGGCCCGAGACCAGCGAAACCGCCCTCGTGAGCGGCCAGATCTTGCGCGACTGCCTCAAGTACGAGCCGCTCAACCGCTACGCCTTGCACAGCGACTTGTTCTGGAACTACTTCCGCTACGCGCAGAACCCCGTGTTCGAGGTCGCCACGGACACCTTCTTGACGCTCAACTTGCTCTTGACCGGCCACAAGAAGCTTGTGTCGGACTTTTTGGCCAAGAACTGCTCCCCTTTCACCCTACAGATCAACGCGCTCATCAAGTCCTCCAACTACGTGACCAAGCGCCAGAGCATCCGCCTCTTGACCGAGTTGGTGATGCAGAAGCAGAACCAGCAGTTTCTCTTGTACTACTTCGACGACACCACCAGCCTCAAGATCGTGATGATGCTCTTGAGCGACAAGCTGAAGAACGTGCAGGTGGAGGGCTTCCACGTGTTCAAGTTCTTCGTGGCCAAGCCCAAGAAGTCCCAGAAGATCTTAGACATCCTCACCAAAAACAGGGACAACTTCTTGCGCTTCTTCAGCACGTTCGACGTGTCGGACTACGGCTCCAACATCGTGGAGGAGCGGGACTACATCATGCATGAGATCCAGAAGCTACCGGAGATCGAGAAGCTAGATCCCGAGGCGTAGCCCCGCCTGTTTTTAGAACATTCAATAAATACTGCATTGGAGCGTGCTTAGCTATTTACCTTCAGACTCCTAATCTACACGGGCAGCGGCCGCGACTTAAGCCACAACTCTCGACCAGTTCTTGTAGTCGTCCTCGCCGTACTGGATGGCGCGGATCCACTCTGCGATCTGGACAGTCAACTCGCCCGCCTCGCCTGCAGCCAAGGGCACGTTGATGTCCTCGCCCTTCCAGCCGATAGACTTGATAGGCGAAACCACGGCGGCGGTTCCAGCACCAAACGCCTCAACCAACTCGCCCTTGGCGGCTCTCTCCTTGACCTCGCCGATGGTGAACTTGCGCTCGGAGATGGTCCAGTCGGACGACGACAATCTCTCTCTAGACAAGGTCAAGATGGAGTCTCTGGTGACACCCTCCAAGATGGTGCCGTCCAAAGGAGCGGTCACCAACTCTTTCTTGCCGGAAGCGTCCTTGAACACGAAAAACACGTTCATGGTGCCGACCTCGGTCACGTAGCCCTCGTCGCCAAAAAGCCACAAGTTCTGCTGGTAGCCTCTCTTGGCAGCCTCCAACTGTGGCTTGATGCATGGGGCGTAGTTTGCACCCAACTTCTTGTCGCCGACTCCGCCGGGCCATGCTCTGACGGCGTAGTCAGTGGCCTCTAGCGAAACCGCCTTGAATCCGGCGTAGTAAGAGCCCACGGGCGATGCGATCAAGTACAAGAGCGCTCTATCAGGGGTGCCCACGCCCAAACCTTCGGAGGTTCCGATGATGGTGGGCCTCAAGTACAACGAGAAGCCCTCGCCCTCGGGCACGAAGCCCTTGTCGAGTTTGAGGAACTCCGAAACCAACTTGATCATCTCCTCGCCGTTGAAAGTGGGCAAGCAGATTCTGTCTGCGGACTTGTTCATGCGGATGAAGTTCATGTCGGGCCTGAAGATCCGGATCTTGTTGTCCTTGTCCTTGTAGGCCTTCATACCCTCAAAGGCCTCGAAGCCGTAGTGCAACACGCACGTCGAGGGGTCGAGGCTGAAGTTGTGGTATGGGGAGATGCTGGGGGCGGCCCAGCCGTTCTCAGCGGTCCACTCAATCTCGAGCATGTGGTCCGTGAACGATTTTCCAAAGACCAACTTGTCATTGGGAAGCTTTTCCTTTGGAGACGTTGTCTTGGTGATGACCACTTTCGATGCGTCCAATGGGGCCTGGCTCATGGTAGCTAAGTATCTGCGGGGGAGGTTAGTGGCTGCTCTCAACAAAGAGAATTTCGAAGAAAACGCCATTTGTCCGGGCGATGGGAACTGTAAGCTTTTTGTACAGAAAAGGCGGGGAAGACGAAGAAGAAAAAATTAACCACTTACCCTTTAGTGCGTGTCGATTCCTGGCCCGGTAATGCGCGCGCACTGAGATTCTTTTATAAGAGAGCTTGCCGGTACCGGCGCGGAGTCATTATCCGAGAATAGCCGCGCATCTGGTGGACAGTTGCAATATCCGTGCCTGGGTGAAAAATTCGGCAAATGAGTCCGTTAGAGCCACACTCTGTATGTACAAAGGTCAAAGTTTCTAGAACCGACTAGTGATACGGGCGTCTATCAGCTGCATCCTGTATTCTGATGCTTCTCCACACTATCTGCTGTAGCTTGTGAATATTCAGTACACCATTAGGTTCTCCACAAACTGGTCCCTGAGGAAAACGTGGCCCTGCGGCGTCGTCTTGAACACGCCAGCGTTTTCCTCTAAATAGCTGGACTGGGTCCAAACCCTCGTCCCCGGCGACAACAGCCACCCATTGATTGTGGTGATCCGGAGAACCTCACTCTGGTTGTCGTCTGTGGGCACGACATCGCGTAGGTACGCCTCGGTTATGAAGGTGCCGTTGCGGTCTAGATCGCCCGCAACAATGTGCTCCATCTTCACGCGGCCCTTAATCTCGGGCATCACCAAGTCGTTGAGCGCAAACGGACAGGAGGAGTAGTTCCTCACCACATGGTACATCTCGTAGGCCTCGGGCCGAGCTAGGTCGCCGAAGATGATATCGGTTTCTCTGGTGGTGGGCTCCTTCGCGCACCAGAGCGGAGACGAGAGCCCGTACGTCGCAAGAAAGTCGGGCGAGAGCTCGATGGCAGGTTTGTTGCGCTCGAGGTACCCCGGCGTGATCAAGGTGCTGTTCATGAAGAGCTCGGGCCAAAATAGCAGGTCCCACTCGTAGTAGCCAGACGCAAGAAACTGCTTGGAGGCCTGGGGCCGCCATTGGCCGGGCGCCGTCTCGCAAACGTCAAACTGCGCGGCCGCGGGGCGGAGGCACACGCCGAACCGGGTCTCTCCGTTCAACAGCTTGGGCGGTATGTCTGGCAGCGTCTCGTCCTGGGCTTGAAGGAGTCCGCGCCACATGGAGCCCCGCGAGCTACGTCTGCTGAAGGCTCTGGCTGGGGTCTCGGTTTGCGACAAGTGCTCGCGGAACTTGCGGGCGCTGTCACGGGCGTAGGCATTGGATAGCCAGATGGGGTGCGCTTCTGTGGAGAAGACCCAGTTTCTGCTTTTCATGGCCGCGCCGTGAATGTAGCTCTCGTTGGCGTCGTCGAAGAGAAGGTACAAGTACTTGAGCAGCTCGCCAAGCACAAACGTCTCCATGCGGTCCTGCCGGAGGCCCGTGCGCAAGTCCTGGTAGCCAGCAAAACCACACTTTGCCTTGAAGCGGGTCTCAAAGTCGGCCAAGATCCGGGACCCGATCTCGAGGTACATGGGATCGCGCGTGGCCCGGTACAAGTAGTACGTGGACTCGATGAACTCTGGGCGGAGCGGGTACCACTCTAGGGGCACGGCGTGGCGTAACTGCGCGTCCAAGGACGGTGTCTGCGGCGCCTTTGGTGAGGGAGGTGGGGGCGCCAATGTGTTCCAGCGCTCGGGAATGGCGCCGAATGCGTCCCAGATCTTCAAATACACCACGTGCGACGACACCGCGTCAGACAAGCGCCCGGCCAAGACCTGGAGCCCGGGCCAGAAAGCACTGAGCAGGTCGATCCACGGCGTGGCGCGCTCCGCGTTGTCTGTGCGGACGTTGGCGAAGTACGCGTAGGCCTGGTGTGCTCTGTACTGCCGCAGGTGCGCCAAAAGCGCCTCGTACGACCGGCTGAAGATCTCCCAGAGGCTGTTGTCGCCCAACACGACGTATCCCTTCAACGCGTGCTCGTAGAACGAGTCCACCAGCGCGCCCACGCCGGTGATCAGGTCCTGCCAGAGGTTTCCCACCGGGTCGAGCGACATGGGGAGCAACCCCAAGTTCAGGCGCGCGTCCCAGACCTTGTCTAGCGTCTCGCGTGTCAACGTCTCGAAGCGGGGGTCCCCCGTGAGCCGCAGGAGCACCGTCATCTCGAGAAACGGGGTCGTGGCGCCGGCCGTGCACGCCTCGCGGCTCCGGTGCAGCGACGTCGCCGGGAGCCCTCTCGCCAAGTTTATTAGCGGCATCGGGAGGTTGGTGGAGGTCTTGTATGCGGGTATGAGGCGGAGCGCCAAGTCGTATGCCATGCGTAGAAGGAAGCCGTCGTAGTTTTCGACCACCTCGGCTAGCACCGGATCCGCGCCCGGCCACGCCAAGTCGGTCAATGCCAAGTGCGCCAGGAGGAGCCCTCCGAGCCAGCGGATGCTCGCCTCGAACACCTGGACCACGGCGTCCTTGTGGAAGAAGCCGTGCTGGTTTGTGCGCAAGAACTCGAGCGCTGCGGCGAACTCGTCCCACTCCCCCATCAAGAGAAGCGTGTCCAAGTTGTCCAAGACCGTCAGCGAGACGTCTCCCATGGCGTCGTTCTCGATGCTGCCAGCGGGCGTGTACTGCGGGCCAAACGGCAGACACGATAGCGGCCGCACCTCGTCCGCAGGGAAGCCGTGGTCCAAGTAAGAGCGCCATCCGTGGCGGAAGAGGTCCCGCGTGCGAGCCCTGAGGTGTGCTAGATGCGGCGGCGTGAACGACGAGTTGCCGTGGTTATGTGCTGCCGCAACCACCGCGGTGGCCACCATCGAGAGATGCAGAAGCCTCATATGCAATTGGTGTAGTAATTGTGGCTTCGCGATGGGACCGCTGATCTGGTGGGCTGTGCGATGAGCCCAGCGCGCGACCATGTCCAGACAATGGAGCAGGCTTCCTCGCTACAGCGCTTTTTATCTGTCTTTTTTGTCGTCTTTTGCCTCTATTTTCTTTGCCTTCTCTATTTGTAGATGGCGTCTGCTACCAAAAGCGCCTCCTTCACCGCCTTCACATCGTGGACTCGAACTATGTCGGCGCCCTGCTGAACGCACGCAACTACCGAGGCCACGGTCGACACTACCCGCTCCTTTGCAACCGGCTGCGCGGTCAACGTGCCCAAAAACCGCTTTCTGCTCGTTCCTATCAACACCGCAGACCCGTGGAAGCTGGAGTACCGATCGTTCTCTAGGTCCATCTGCGCGTACTTCTTGAACCGGCGCCCGTGGCGGATGATCTGCAAGTTCTGCTTACCGTTCTTGGCGAAACCGACGCCGGGGTCGACAATCACCTGCCACTTGCGCACGCCTGCGGCGCTGGCCTTCCACATCTGCGCCGCAATCTCTCTGCAGATCCCGTTCACCAAGTCTTCCGTCGGTCCCTGCAACTGCGGCATAATCCCGTGTCTCTCGTCGATGTTGTACTCCACAACCGTCGAGTCCGCGGGCCCGTACGTCGTCAACGTGCTCATGGTGGCAGGCGTGCCTCGCGTGTGGTTCATCACGTAGCCGCACCCGTGCTCCGCAACCACCTTGAATATGTCCTCGTCGTAGAGTCCCATCGAGATGTCGTTGATGATATCTGCTCCGGCTGCAAGCACCTCCGAGGCCACGGAGGCGCGGTACGTGTCCACGGATACCAACACATCGTCCAAACGGGGCTCGCTTCGGATGGCACGCACTACATGCAACACCCGGTCGAGCTCCTCCTCGGCCGACGGCTCTTGGCTGCCTGGGCGCGTGGAGACGCCGCCCACGTCGATCACTGTGGCCCCGTGCTCCTTCATAAGAAGCGCCTCTGCGACAATCTCGCTGTCTTGCTTCTGGAAATTTGCACCGCCATCGCTGAACAGGTCTGGCGTGGCATTGAAGATCGCCATCACCACTGTGGGAGACGTGCCGTCGTGGCTGAACTTGAGGCTCCGTCCGTTCGTCCCTGGCACAATCAGCACAAGCTTCGACAGCTCCTGGACGTTGGGGTCGGATGGCGCATCGAGCAACTGCGCCAAATGGTTCTGGATGGGCTCCGCGGTGACCGGGTGCGTGAAATCTGGGGGCAAAAGCTCGCATAGCGGCTGGAGCACAAACGTCCGGTCAAGCATGGACTTGTGCGGCACAACCAAGTCGGGCGAGGTCACAGTGACGCGGTCGAAAAGCACCAAGTCTAGGTCGATGGACCGCGGCCCGTTCTCGATCTGCTTGACGCGCTCCAACTCCTCATACTCGATGTGTTTGAGTACCTTCAACACTTCGTGCGGGGTCAAGTCCGTGACTTTGAGCCTGGCTACCCCGTTGTAGAAGTCCGGCTGGTCCGTGTGATACATGGGCTTGGAAACGTAGAGCGAGGATGTGTTTTCCACGGAGATGCCTGGGTGCTTGTCGAGAAGCTGCAACGCTTGCGTGATGTTGCGGAGCTGGTCTCCCACATTAGACCCGAAAGCCACGTACACGTTGTGCGTCCCGGAAAACTCCGAGTGTGCCTCCACGGGTAAGTCAAACGCCTTGTTCTCGGTGCTCCCTGGAGAGTCCGGCACGTGTGATTCGCCAGCCACTGGTAGCTCGATTTTGTCGTGGCCGGCGAAGTCAGCTTGGGAGTACTTGCACGAGACGCCCACCCCGTCGGTGTAGACTATGGCGTTGGGCTTTGTGACGGACACAAGCGCGGTCTCGACGACCGGGAAGTTCTGGAGGATCCACTGGCTCGTCAGCGCCACGAGCGCCTCGACGGTCTTGAAGTTGGCCGTCTCGAGGTACCTTTGTACATACTCCGACACGTTGCTGGCCACCAAATGCGGCAGCGAGACTTGTAGGCTGATGTCAAGCAGCACGTACTGCTTATTGAGTCGCTCGAACGTGAACACGCCGATAAGAGTGAGCGCCCGAAGCCCGTGGATCTTGTACGTTCCGGGAGCCTCCGGGGTAGTCTTGACAAACAGAACGGGGGCGCGGATATCGACCTTCGGGGCCCACGTCTCGAGCGTGACCGCGCTGCAAACGGCTCTCTCCTCCGCCAACACGTCGTAGAGCGCAGTGGCTACGCCGCCCACCGAGTTGAAGTTGCGGCGCAGGTTGTTCTGGAGAAACGACGCGATTTTGTCGGAGATCACGGCGTAGTTGAGCGAGTAGTGGAGGTTGTCCGTCTGGCTTGCCTTGGAGAAGTCCGTGCTGAAGGTCACGTCCACAGAGATGGGGTGCGGGACGGGCTTCTGCCAGTGATCTAGGCCGACAATGGCCAGGGCCTGGAGGCCCTTGATGTGGACCTTGTCAGACATGTGACGACGGACCGGAAGTGACCTGTGGAGAAAGGAGTGTAGTGCCGTCTGGGCAGATCGCAAGTTCGGTGCTAGAGAAAGCAGCTTGGCCGGATTCGAGGGACTTTTGGTGTATGAGGCCCTTGCCCAAAGAAAGGAGATGTAAATATGCGCAGGCCACCAGTGGTCTTGGTCTGGCACTGGCTGCTAAGAATAACAGAGATCTGGCAGTCCGGACAATTGCAGCGGAGAACGAGAGCCAGGCGTCCACTGGTGAGAGCGATGAGACCGTTGCGTAAGCGCGCATGTTCATCACGAAAAAGAGAAGACAAGGAAACACATTCCACAGCTTCACGCGGCGGCAGTCGCTGTGGACTCAATGAGTGGGTCTTTGCTGTGAACGGATTTGTTAGAATGTAGCACTTGTGACATTGCTGCTCGAGTTGCCAGTTCTCGACACAACGGCCACGTAAAAAGAGCTCTACTGGCACCAGATACTTGACCCACCAGCTGTATCACGCTTAGTGGTGAGAGAAGAGGCTGAAGTACTAGTACACGAATATCTTGTGTGAATGGGCCACTTTCTGGCTTTCTGCTGTTCTGTTGCACGCTGTTTTCGCACCCAAAAGGACGATCTTGGTTGTTTGAGTTTTCTGAAACCTGGAGATGGAGGCCAAGGTACCAATATTATAAGAAATATCAGGAACTAATATAATGAAATAACTAAAATAATAAAAGAAGTGAATGTACTGGGCATATTGTGCTGTGAAAGTTCGTGAATATCCAAGGGAAGTCGCCTCACTGTTTGCAAAAGTTCGGTAGTTGTGCTCGGTATTGACAATTGGCCTCCACAGCAAACACTAGAACAAATATAAACTCAAGAGTCCGCCAAAACCACCACTGCCCCAAAAGAGACCACTTTCTATCTCCTGACTTAGAATTATACGATACCATTTTCCTCCTCTCAGAACCTTCTAGGGCTGTCCTTTCCTGCATGGACCTTTCTTAGTGCCACGATTTCTCAGCTAGGCCAACTGCAAAGCATCCGTACCAGCAAAGCACAGCAGCAAAGAGACTGAGATGGCAGACTCGGAGCAATTGATCGAGTCCTTCATAGCGGTGACCAATGCGTCGAGCTATTTGGCGAAACAGTACTTGCAGAGAAACGACTACGACCTCACGAACGCCATAGAGGACTACTACAGCAACAATGGCGAGAGGCAACCAGAGAGCAACCTCGGATCGGACTCGGAATCCGGCGCTCCCAGGCACACCCCCAGGCCAAGAAACGCCCCAAGCGGCGGGATCAGAACTTTGAGGGACCTCGGCGACAATGACGACGCCCAGCAGGACAAGACAGACACCAACTTCTTCACGGGCGGCGAAAAGTCGGCGTTGCAGGTGGAGAACCCGGACAAGAAAGGCAAGAACGACCGCGGG
Organism: [Candida] wancherniae; assembly: GCA_003708715.3. Lineage (NCBI taxonomy): Eukaryota > Fungi > Ascomycota > Pichiomycetes > Serinales > Metschnikowiaceae > Metschnikowia > [Candida] wancherniae. The sequence goes on along the minus strand of PPOZ03000008.1, from coordinate 309,829 downwards.
GGCTCCGAGCCTTCGCTCGTGGAGCGCATTTTCCAGCGGGCAAGCGAGCAGATGAACGAGGAGGACGACCGGCCCTCTGCGCTCGCGGGCGAAGAGCCCGAGGACCACTTCCAGGGCACGGGCTTCCGGTTGGGCGACTCCACGCACGAGCTGGAGGTGGTGGAGAACTTGCGCACGCACGCGGCGCGGCCGAAGAAGGTCACCCGTGAGATCACATTCTGGAGCCAGGGCTTCACGGTGGGCGACGGCCCGTTGCGCAGATACGACGACCCCGAGAACGTGCTGCTCTTGCAGGAGTTGAAGCAGGGCAGGGTCCCCGTGTCGCTCTTGGACGTGGAGTTTGGGCAGGACGTGGACGTGTCCGTCGTGCGCAAGGTGGACGAGGACTACGTTCCTCCAAAGCGCAAGGTGGAGGGCTTCCACGGCCACGGCCACAGGTTGGGGTCGCCTGTTCCCGGACAGAGCGAGCCGGCTGTCGCACAGGCCCAGGAGCCGGAGGCCAAGGTGGACAAGAAGCCGGTGGACGAGGGCTCCGGCGACGCGTTGGTGCAGATCCGGTTTGCCAACGGCAAGCGCGTGTCGCACCGCTTCAACAGCTCCGACTCCATCAGCGCGGTGTACGACTTTGTGCGCCAGCACGAGTACAACGAGGCCGGCAAGCCGTTCATCCTCTCGCATACCTTCCCGGTGAAGCCCATCGAGGAGACCGACGAGAACACGGTCGAGCTGGCCAAGTTGAAGAACGCGGTGATTGTTCAGAGGTGGAAGTGATGCCGAAGAGTACATAGGCGAGGGCAGGACGAGTAATACCATAACGACTGCGAGCAGGCGCAGGCTAGTACTTGGATCGTAGACGTGGCGGGACACCTGACGGGAAGAAAATTACTTGATCCGGTGTAGGCAGTCTAGCAGAAAAAACAATCCCTCTTATTTTCCTGTTTTTCCTCCTTTTCCACTGTTTCGTGGCTCGCTCTTCTCTGCCTGCAACCAGTCGCAGATCGCGCTCCATCGCTCATCTCCATCTCCAGCTACCTCGCTACTCCACAAATTGCATGCTTCGTCCAGAAACCCGCCCGTTCGTTCCCCTCTAGATGCTACCTCGCTTAACAAAGAGCATCCGCGTGCGACCGTCTCTGGGCGTCTGGTCGGCCGCACGAAGGGCACATTTCTTTGCACCCACCGGCAGCCACGAGCATCGGCCGGGCACGGAAGCACAGCAGCCGCCTCAGGACACGAAGCCCACCAACGCAAACCACATACACAGGCATTTCTTGAACCCCAACGCGTTCTACCCCGACGTCGAGATCACCGACGCCTCCATCATGGAGTCCATCATGCGCATCACCTACGAGCCGCACCTGCTGTGGGAGGAGTTCTGCGCCAGCGACACTCGGACCCCGGTTGTGGCCGGCAGCTTTGTCGAGTTCATCCACAGGTCGCAGCTGCTCCTCGGCGTGGTGCTACGAGAGCCCCAGTGCAAGTTCAACCCGTACCACAACCGCGTGTCTGTTCTCACGCTCCACAACGAGCTTGTCTCGGTGCATCCCCAAGACATCACCTTCGCATGCCACCGCGTCCTCTCCGAGGACTCGCTCCTGGCCCAAGACATCTTTTCACACTCCGAAAACGACCTATTGGCTGCCCGGACGCACTTGGTGCAGATCCTCCACCAGTTTTTGGCGCTCTCGGCCAGCTACCGCGGCTCCGCGGCCCCCATCTTGAAACTCGTCTACTCCAACATCGCCTGCCAGGAACGGGCGGCGCCAGCATCGATGCCCGAAGTTCTACGCTACGTTCTGCATGCATCCCAGCTCGCCACGCCCAGCTGCTTCCACCAATCTGCGCTCGCCATGGCCGTTTACTTGGAGATGTGCTCGGACGCCTCCCGGTGGATGGTCCCGGGGTGCCTCGTGCTGCAGAGAGTCACGAACATCGTCTCGCATGCCTGCTCCAATTTGCTAGCTCCCCCGCCGGTCTTCTTGGCGAACCCGCTCCCGGTGTTGGACGACGTGCTGGAGTTCTTGCTGTACACGGACTCCAGATTGTGCGACCTCGACAGCGCCTTGCTCGGGCTCTGCCGGAAACAGAAGTCGTTCGACGAGGTGGTGCTAGACTTCACGGTTTGGGAGCTCAAGCCTTTCCTTCCAGCCATAAAATGCATTTTGTTTGCCATGGTGTACCCGCACCAGCAAATCTTGAGCAAGCTCTCGCAATTGAGCGTTTTGGGTCCCCACTTTCCTACGCCCGAGAGCCTCCGGGCGCTTCTCACAAGTATCGGCTTATACGACAACGCGGCCAATGCTGCCACCGACCCGATTTTGTCTTCGGGCCTAGCGGGCGAAGTGAAGCGCTCCTCTCTAGTTGCGTCATCTCCCTCGGATTTGGAGCCAAGCCCCATATTCCGGTCCTCGAACGCGGATGGGCTCGAGGACCCTTCCTCTGACAATTTTCATCATTTGCGGACGAAAAAGCTGTACTTTCACGACACTGTGGCGTACGTGCTTCCAGGGCCAGAGCCGAACATTGCAGTCTCGGTGGAAAAGCTAAACTCGCGGAAGTTCACGATCAACTTTCATGTTGCGGACTTGGCTTCTCGTTTATGTCCGTCGTCTCTGACGTTCAGCGAATGGTCGAGCACCAGCGCCTTTTTGCAAAATATGCCCCATCTGCGGGGGATCGACCCGCTCAAACTCCTCCCGCTGAAAGTGTTGCAGGAGTTGTATTTTGACAAGAAGCTTGCCGCCACTAAAAGACCGTACTTCACCGTGGGTGACTACCGAGCAGACGAGGAGGATCCAAACGGGGCCGAGCTACAGCACTGCATGACAATTTCTTTCGAGTACAATACTTACCTAGAGGACCCTACAAAAAGTTTAGACCAGTCCGTGCTGATTTCCTTCGATGCGCTAAGACAGCGTCAATTCCGGGTGGTTAGTGACGCTGTGTTGGAGCAGAGCCTCACGGGAAAGTTGGAGCCGAGTATCCTAGGCAAATTGAAGCTCTTCAATCTGCCAGCATCTTTGGAAACGGAACACAACGCTTTGGCAGCAGAAGACCACTACCACGTTAATTTCATCCACAACTTCCTCCGCAGGCACTTCCAATCGCGGAACAGAAACTCGGCAACAAACTTGCATCCCAAATGGCGTGGCAGAAGGACGAAAAAGGTCAAGACAGTCAACAGCGAGTCGGATGCGATCGACACCGAAGTTGTGGTGGACTCTCCCGAAAGCTGCAAGGAGAAGGTGTTGTTTTTGCGCAAAGAAGCCGAAATATTTATTGGTGCCTTGACTGCTGCGTACTGCAAAAGAAACGCGATCCCGGTGTACTCCAGAAGCCAGCCATTATTGGAGCCGGTGTTCCAGGAGCCTGCCAGGGGTGACGAGGTGATGATCAAGCACGACAACACGCTCCTCCCGGATTTCTCGGCCTCCACTTACTTCCAGGTGGCATTTGGGCGCGACGTATCGGGGCACATCTCCAAGCAGGCGTATCTTTTCGCAAGCAATTTTGTGTACCCTGAGACGGTGTCTGTTGGAGACAGCGAGGGCCATGCGCTTCTCGGCTTGGAGTCGGGCTATGTGAATGTGGTTGATGTGAGCGAGTCCATGGAGGCGTACCTCAACCAGTTGCAGATTCTAGCGCATGTGCATTCCACAGCGGTGGCGAGCGAGCCGTTCTTTGACAGAGCGAAGCACTACTCCTACTTGAAGGCACTAGGCTACATGTTGCACGGAGCAATGGACCGGGCCGCGCTAGAGTTGCACAGCAGCAAGCTTCTTGTGAGCCATTTGGGTGCAAATTACTTGCAGGAAGTGCAACGGCGGTACTGGATTCTCCGGCAGGTGGCGCTCGATCCCAGCGGGTACCGCAACCTCAAGTGCTTTGTGACGAAGGCATTCAAGGACCCGGAGCAGAGCCCGTTGGACGAGGCTTCGGACTCGGCGGACAGAAGCAGTGTCGTCCGCAACCAGCTCTACGTGCGCGCATACTGCGAGCAGCTAGACATCGAGGTGGATTTGGCCGTGGACAACGACGCCGCGGTGACGGTCGGCAGCGAGGTGTATGCGTCGGGGATCGGGCATGTGGATGCCATGCTGGGCGAAATTACGTTGGTAGGCTGACGCAACAATGGCGGCGTCCGCTGGGCACCGGTGGTGGACCTGCACCTCCCACCAGAAGAGACGAAAAAACCGCGAGAAAAGCCTGAGTCATGAGCCCACCAGCACACACGATGTTTGTATGTAATAGAATAACGCCTCCAGAAAAACATAACTAACCGTCGCAGTCCAAGATCCAGCCTTCGCTTGGCGAGTTGAAAAACATTGTGGACAGAAACGAGCATGTTTCTCCCAAACCGAACACCTACCCGGTGTACAAGTACATGGAGACGCAGGACTTGACGGTGCACCTGGCCTACTTGAAGCTAGCAGACTTGAACAACGACAAGAGGGGCGAGACGTTCCTCTTTGAGTCGTCCATCAACGGCGACTCGGTGGACAGGTACTCGTTCATCGGCTACAAGCCGCGCAAGATCATCAAGACCGGCGACAAGAAGGGCGTGTACCCCGACGAGCTCTGCTGCGTGGACCCGATCGCCGTGCTCGACGCCGAGATGTCCAAGTACCACCAGATGCAGCTCCCGGGGCTACCCATGCTCAGCGGCGGCGCGGTGGGCTACATCTCGTACGACTGCATCAAGTACTTCGAGCCCAAGACCCGGCGCCCGTTGAAGGACACGTTGGAGGTGCCGGAGGCGGTGTTGATGATGTGCGACCTAATAGTGGCGTACGACCACGTGTTCCAGCGGTTCCAGATCATCAACAACATCCACACGGACGGAGCCACGGACCTCGCCAGCGAGTACTTGAGGGCGGCCAAGGAGATCGAGCATGTGGAGAGCAAGTTGCGGGAGAACCGCACCTGGGAGCAGTTGAACCCCACGCAGCCGCCCATCAAGCCCAACCAGACGTTCACGTCCAACATCGGGCAGGAGGGCTACGAGGCGCACGTGACCAAGTTGAAGGAGCACATCAAGCTAGGCGACGTGATCCAGGCGGTGCCCTCGCAGCGCGTGGCACGGCCCACGTCGTTGCACCCGTTCAACATCTACCGCCACTTGCGCACGGTCAACCCGTCGCCGTACTTGTTCTACATCGACTTGGTGGACTTCCAGATCATCGGCGCGTCGCCCGAGTTGTTGGTGAAGACCGACAAGAACAACAAGGTCATCACGCATCCGATCGCCGGCACGATAGCGCGCGGCAAGACCAACGAGGAGGACGAGGCCAATGCGCAGATCTTGCGGTCCAGCTTGAAGGACCGCGCGGAGCACATCATGTTGGTGGACTTAGCGCGCAACGACGTCAACCGCGTGTGCACGCCGGAGAGCAACCTGGTGGACCGTCTCTTGACGATCCAGCGGTTCTCGCACGTGATGCACTTGGTGTCGGAGGTGAGCGGCACGTTGCGCGAGGACAAGACGCGGTTCGATGCGTTCCGCTCCATCTTCCCTGCGGGCACCGTGAGCGGCGCGCCCAAGGTCAAGGCCATGGAGATCATCGGCGAGTTGGAGAAGGAGAAGCGGGGCGTCTACGCGGGCGCGGTGGGCCACTGGGGCTACGATGGCCGGACCATGGACACGTGCATCGCGTTGCGCACCATGGTGTTCAAGGACGGCGTGGCGTACTTGCAGGCCGGCGGAGGCATCGTGTTTGACAGCGACGAGTACGACGAGTACATCGAGACGATGAACAAGATGCGCGCCAACAACAACACGATCGTGGAGGCGGAGAAGATCTGGATGGAGAAGGTGGGCTCGGCCGAGGCGTGAGCCGAGCGGGCGCGGGCCACGGAGCGCAGGACAGCGGGCGGGCACGGCGCCGATAGACACCCATAGAGCAAGGACCGGGCGGCCCCGCTGCGCCGCCCACACCGGTAAATAAAAAGAGTCAGCCGTACGGCGCCGGCTACCGTAGTGCCCGAAGGCAGCGCCCTGCGCGGCGGGTCACGTGCCGCGCGCTCGCAGGCCGCACATTGCCCTGGGAATGGACGTCGAGATGATCATCTCCACAGGAGGGTCCACCACCAAAACTACTGTCGACAGCACCGGCGTACGAGACCACTTGCGCAGGCACCGCAGGCTCCCACACACAGACACAGCCCGTCCGTTCCGAATGTCCGCAGATACCCCGGAGTCCGAAAGCAAGAACTTTCTGAGGACGCCCACGTCGTGGGACACCCAGGACGACATCCTCCTAATGCATTTGAAGGACTCGCAAAAGCTTGGCTGGAAGGAGATCGCCTCGCACTTCCACAACAGGACGCCCAATGCCTGCCAGTTCCGCTGGCGGCGCTTGAAGAGCGGAAACTTGAAGAACCCGCCCAAAAGCACGGCCGGCTTAAGCGTCACGCCGGGCGGCTCGCCTGGCGACTCCCGCAAGAAGAGCGTGTCCTCCGAAAACGGCAAGAAGGGCCACGGCAGCACGGGCCCGTCGGGCGGCGTCAAGCGCCGCATCTCCGAGCTCTCGTCGGGGCTCCCGGCGTCGGTCTACTCGCCCATGGCCAACTCCACCTTCACCGGCTACGACACCGTGTCCACGGCGTTGGCGGGCTTGAACGCCCTCTCCAACACGTCGGCGGGCGGCCACGCGCACGGCCCCACGCAGGGCCCCATCAACACGACGTCGCACCCGCAGACGTTCGACAACCTGCCCAAGCTGGAGGCGCTGCTCGATCCGCAGGCGCACAGCGCCGCGGCCGGGTCGTCGGGCGGGTACTTCACCGACATCTCCGTGGACCCCACGCTGAACTTGCCGCACAACAAGCCGCACCCGGTGCCGAACTCGCAGGGCCTCACGCCGCGCAACCTGACCGCGGACCAGAGCAGCATCTCGCTCATGCACAACAACTCCATCATCCAGATCGCGCGCGACGACCACAACTCGGTGTCGTCGCAGCTGCGGCTCTCCGTGCTGAGCCTCCCCTCCAAGTCCATGGACATTCCGCACCACCACAACAACTCGTTGGCGCACATGCCGATCTTGTTTGGCGGCAGCAGCATCAGCGGCCCGGCCGGCGGCCTGTCGTCGATCTCGGGGCCCTCGGGGCTCTCGCACCTTGCATCCAACCTCTCCAGCATACGAAACGGCTCGATCGTGGGCGCGTCGCAGACGTACTTGCGCCGCCTGTCGATGCTGGTTGTACATAATGACCGCGACAGGCCCGAGCGCAGGCCGGAGAGAGAGCGCAGCGGCGAGTCGGCGGAGAAGCGCGTCAAGAGCGAGCTGGCCACCCCCACGCCGTCGCAGCCCATCTTCAAGATCCCGTGGTCCATGGAGGAGGACGAGTTGTTGATCAACCGGCGCCGCAAGGAGCTCTCTTTCGCGGAGCTCTCCATTCTTCTCCCGCAGCGCACCGAGGGCGAGATCTGGGCGCGCATCGACGCCCTCGAGCGGCTCAAGAACGGGCACAGGGCCCTGACGCCGCGCGCCTCCCGCCGCAGGCGCCAGTCGCTGTTGGCGCTCGACGACGAGGACGATTTCTACGACGAGGTGGACTCTGTGATTGGCGACATGGTCAGCGACGACGACGACAACGAGAGCGTGCTCGTGGACGTTGACGACAGTATCCTGGGCGGCAAGCGGGCCGCGCGGAAGAGGCGCACCAGCTCCGCCGTCAACCCGTTGACCGTCAGAGAGGGGATCCACGGCAAGCTCCGGTGAGCGCCGCGCAAACAAAACCAAGACAAGACTGCGTCTTTTGTTCAGTTTAACATTTATATTTCTTTCTTTGCTACAAAATAAACGAGACTGCGTCTGTTGCTCACGGACCGCTGTATTTCTCTGCTATTTAGTACAACTTCAACGAGCCTGTGATCTGGTCCAACACCAGCTTGGGCGCCGGCCCCAACCCCAACACCGTGGCGCTCCCGGCGGCAATCTGCGTTCTGCCCGCGTCGTGCACAACCGTGGCATTGACGCCAAGCGAAATGGCCTGCGCGAGCAAAACGTCCATCTCCTCCTGGTTGGGCACCTGCAACGTGATCTTCGCTTGCCCGTTGCCGTGCTCCCACCGCCGGAGCATCTGCGCGTTGTGGGCCGGCGACAGCGGGTCTGCCATCTTTCTGTACAACGCCAACGTCGCATGCGAGCACTGGGCAGCGGCCTTGCCCTTGCCCATCTTCAAGTCTTGCCTGACAATTAGCGTCATGCGCACTTCGCCGGGCACCTCGTTGAGCGGCAACGAGTCGATCTCGAGCTCCTCCTCGGACTCGGACTCCAGGTCTGTCTGCGACTCGGCCTCCGTGTTCAGCTGTGCTTTCGCTGCTTTGGCCGTCTTCTTTCTCGGCGATCTGGAGCTGCACGGCTGTATCCACTGGTGGAGAAGATAGCCGGCGGCAAAGCCAGCCACTCCAACGGCCGCAATCTGCGCATTGCTGCTCGACATGCCCATCTGACTCTCTGCTGGTGTTCGCTGTTTTTGGCGCAGCTCTGCCAATTCAGACTACGCAGATGAGATCGGTGATGGCGTGTGCAGATAACCAACGACTGCAACATGCGTGGAATTGTGCAAAGACAACACAACGCGGGAAAATCGATGCAAGACCAGATTACGAGCTAAAGTTCCAACGCGGTGGCCTTCGCTCTGGCGTCTCTCGTCCCAGCCTTTCCTCCCAGCCTTTCGTCCCACTCTCCCTCCCAGCCGTTCTCTGCCTGGCCCGGCATATCTTTGATCTGCTTATATGCACACACGCGCCCTGAACATCAACACTAACAAAAACACCAATACAAGCCGTGCATCCACAGACCCAGCGATTTCCCCACGATGGCATCTGCGCAGCGTGCAAAGCAGCTCGCGTTGCGTCTTCTCCTCGTGCTTGTTCTTCCGTACCTCGTGTACCTAACCGTCTGGCAGTGCCCCTCCTACGATCCCAGCTCCGGCCACAATGACATCGCCGCTTACGTCTGTCCGCCGTTGAAGCACACCGTGTACCCGGCGTTGTCCGCCCACGTGTATCCACACGTGCAACTGCTCGACGAAAAGTTGCACCTCTCGCAGTCTGTGGCGCCCGCAGCCAGTGCCGTCAAGGACACATGGCTGAGGTACGACGCCCAGTACTCGATTTCGTACCATGCCGCCACCGCGTGGGCCAAGTTTGAGGCGCAGTCCTCCGCCATTCTCAGAAGAGCGCTCCACGCCGTCTCCTCCCATGTGAGGTACGCCTACGCCAAGCTCCTGCTGCACTACCTGAACAGCATGCACCCGCTTTTGGTGTACTACACCAGGGAGTCCAAGTACTTTGTGACATCGGCGGCCGACTCCGCAGCCGCCAAGGTCAAGCTCCACTCCTTTTTGGCCTACTCGTACGTCAGGGCCGAGGGCCACCGCGCGTATCTCCTTTACTTGCACCCCACGCTCGCGCGGGCAGGGACCTATGTTGCGCAGAAGTTTTCTTCGGTGTTCGCCGACTTGCCCGCGTACCAGTGGCTCGCAGCGCATGTGCGGGCGCTCTACGAGCTTTTGCTCCAAAAGGGGAACTCGTTCAATGCCTTCTCGCAGACCAAGAAAGAGTTTCTCATATCCGAGTTGTCGCAACGCAAACTAGAGAGCTTCAAGCGCAAGTTCAAGTTCAACCGCAACGAGATTGCCACTGTGGTTGACAACATCTTGCAGGACGTTTCCGGCGAGCAACAGGAGGATTCCCCTGCCGAGGACAGCGTCTCTCAGCCGGAACCTGCTGTCTCGTCTGCGCCCGCCGAGGGCGTCAGTGACGACGACCCGGGCTACTCCTCCGACAGCGACGAGCCCTGGACAATCACGTTGACCAAGACGCTCACCGCAACCGTGACTGCGCACGAAGACCAGGTTGACTCGGAGCATGGACAGAAGCCCTCGGATGAAAGTCAGGTTACGTCCAAGGTTTCTGCTGAAGCGAAGTCCGACGGCGTGGCGGTCAACGGACCAAAGGATGTCAAGGGCTACGGCTCAGACTCTTCGCAGGCACAGTTGGACCAGGTCATTGCGTACTGGAAGGCGAAAGTGGACAATACCTCGAGCTTGGCAGCCGCAAGCTTGGACGAGGACTTTGCGCCATACTTGGAGAAGAAGCTCGGTGATCTCAAGGATGCAATCTCCGCTAATTTCAGCTCGCTACAGCAGAGCAACTACTTGCGGTATAAGGAGATGGGTGAGTTGATCTCGGCCATCAACAAGGACTCGGAATACATCAGAAGCACTCAGAAGATCATCAAGGAGCCCAAGGTTGATAGGCAGATCATGAGAGATAAGATTGCGGCGGCTTACAAGGTTGCCGAAGACATGATGAAAGATGTGGAGGTGCATCTCAATGAAGCCCACGTGGAAATCATGACTGAGTACTTCAAGGTCGCCCAGGACACTGTCGATGTATTGGAGTCTTTTGCCGACACAACCATCCTGGACTTTTCGACGCAGCTCACCAGTCTCTTGACGTTTTTACAGGCCAACCCGGACTACGAGAGTCATATGAGCTGGTCTGCCTGGAAGCAGTTTCACAAGGTCAAAGAGTCGCTCTTTGAGCTCCGTGATGACATTTTCAACAAGGCAAATGCGTTCAAGTACAATGCCCGTGGCGCACAGCCTCCTCCGGGATTGAAGGAGTGGAGCGAGTACCTCCGAAGCATCAACTTCCACATTGCATTTCTCTTGAAGGACAATGCGGACTATCTACAGTTGGTGAGGGCCAAGGCCAACGTTGCGTACCAATTACGTGAGGGCTTAACCCTCGAATTGCAAGAGAAATACGAGCACAGAGAGCAGCATGAGCTGTCAGTCTCTGAGGAATCTGTCACGGCTGAAAGCCTGACAGAAGAGGCTCTCGACGAGGAGGTGTCTGCCACTAGTTCTAGTGTTGACGAGACCCAATCGTCGCTTGCTGAAACTACAGAATTGTCGTCCTCGTCGGAAGAAGCTGAAATAAGCGACGACGAGATCTCAGATTCCGAGGAAGAGGCCGAGGTCAAAGACGACTCTCAGGACACTGCGGATGAGCTTTCCGACGATGAGAACGAGGCCGACCCCGCGCAGGTCGAGTCCTTCGAAGAAGACGATGTTGTCTCTAAGGTAGAGGCGAGCGAGAAGTATGAGTACGTGGCAGAGCGTGGTGAGAAGAATGAGGCATAAGAAGATACATCCATTACAGGAGCTAGAATTAAACAAATAATTAAGTGCAGATAGAGCAACGCGTCGAAACGCGTCAAGTTCACTTACTCTACCTTAGCCTTAACTTCCTCGTAGTGCTCTTCAGCGACCTCCTTGGCGTGCTCGTAGTGCTCCTCGGCGACCTCCTTAGCGTGCTCGTAGCCGCTGCTGGCGGCCTCCTTGGCGTGAGCGTAACGCTCTTCGGCGGCTTCCTTGGCGTGCTCGTAGTGCTCTTCAGCGGCAACCTTGGCTTGCTCGTAGTGCTCAGTAGCGGCAGCCTTGGCGCTCTCGTACTGTGCCTCAGCAGACTCCTTGACTTGCTCGTAGTGCTCTTCAGCACCCTCCTTGGCGTCCTCGATGTGCTCGCCAGCGGCCTCCTTGGCGTGAGCGTAGTGCTCCTCGGCGACCTCCTTGGCGTGCTTGAGGCGCTCGTTAGCGGCCTCCTTGGCGTTCTTGTACTCCTCGTCAGCGGCGTGCTTTGCGCTGTAGTACTGGGCGTCAGCAGCCAGTCTGGCGCTCTCGGCGGCCAGCTTGGCGCTCTCAGCAGCCTCCTTGGCGTGCTCCTTGGCAGCGGCAACCTCGCTTTCGGCAGCTGCCTTAGCGCTCTCGACGGTGCTTTGAGCGGCACCCTTGACGCTCAGCAAGTGGCTGCTGGCGGCATCCAAGATGGTCTCGTAGCTGCTGCTCAACTTGTTCTTGGCGGCGGCAACGTGGTCGGCAATGCCGTACTTGGCCTCGTTGGCCTTAGGAACAACGGAGCCGTGGAAGTGGGACTTCAAGCTGTAGAAGCCGTCGTTCAATTTGGTGGCCACGTGGTACTCGAGCAACTCGACGTACTGCCAGAACTTGTGCACGCCGGGGTGCACGCTCTTGTCGTAGTGGGCCTTGACGCCCTCCACTCTGGAGGGGATCTTGTATTTCTTGACGAGCTCAATCGAGTGGATACGGTGGTCAATGAAGTCACCGACCTGCGAGATGTATGGGCTGACGTAGTCAGAGCCACGGTTCACCACATTGCACAATTGCTGCTGCTGGGCGGAGAACGGGTGGGTCTTGTGCTCGGCGCCAGGGTGGGTCAAGTGGTCCAAGATCGACGGTTGGTGGCACTTGTAGGAGTGGAGGTACAAAGTGTACACCAAGACGGTGGTCAATAACAACGTTGGAATTCTCAATAATCCCATGTTCGGATGTAGCCTTAGTAGTTAAGGGGAGAAAGTTCGGGAGCCGCGATTTCTCTGACGGTGGTTCGATTGACGCACGAAGCAATAGAAGGCAACCAAAAGGAGCGGGAGTGCACGTGAAAGCATGGGCTTGCCCTGTCACGTGACGCTGTTTGCGTATTCCCCGTTGCGGTTAAGTGGCCAGGTACCGCGCGGGTGAGGAGGGGCGCGCAGCCACAGGGAGCGCGTCACGTGACGCGCCTGGGGTAGCGCGCGGCACGGCAGGCTGGTCGGTCCTGGCCCGCGCGGTTACCCGGCCCGCGACCATAAGGCGCATCGCAGCACGAAGTTTTCGCTGCAATTTGATTACCACGGAGCCAAAAACCAAAATGCCCAGCGGCGTCCCCGTGGCACTGCCGGTCGCGGCCAGCACGCCGTTCTGGCGCGCTGTGTCCGCGGCTAGGGGAGGCTGCGCCTTTGGGTTCTTCTGGGCGTGCTGTGGGGTTTTCCCGCTCCACGCCCGTCCATAGGAAAGACCGCACTTTTGTTTTTGACGGCGTTTAGTTTCGGCTTCCAGATAGACGGCCCGGTTTATCGTGTTTTTTCTTTGCCATAGAATCAGCACTTCATGCCCGGGCTACAGTGCTGCAGGGCTGCTCTCGGGCACTCTCCGTAGGCCTCTGGGACTGATTGGTTCTGTACGTATGATTCATATGATTGATTCATATGATTCTATGATTCTATGATTCTGATTCACATGATTCACATGATTCACATGATTTATCTGATTATCTGAGATTATTTGACTCTAATTGTAGATCTTTGTCTTGATCGTCATCGCGCCGGGATGCGCGGCCGGATTATCCCACTCGACGCACGCGTGTGCCAACCTGCGCAACAATCGACTCTAGTCCCACGTCACCGCCAGCAAAAGCACCCACGCAGACCACCGAGGAGTTCCGTGCGGCTCCCAGTCCAGACCCTCCGTTCCCTTGCTCCCCCACCGTGCGTCCCCCGACGTGCTAGCTCCCCCGCTCCACCCCGCACCTCCCCATGACGTTATCGCTGCAGTTGAAGGAGTTCTTCTACTCGCTCAGCGCCACGGACAAGTACTCGGACTTCGACTCGCGCAAGTCGTTCAACCGCATCAACCGCCCGGACGTCCAGACGTCGCTTCTCGGCGCCAGCCACGCCAACGACAGCTCCTCGTCCTTCTCCCGCACCGCCAGCGCCGGAACAGGCTCCGGGCCCGACTCCGAGGGCGTGCACGAGGTCCGCCTTGCGTGGCGCCACGTCAAGAAGTGGCTCCACAAGCACTCGGAGGACATCAACAACTCCTTGCTGGCGGCGTGCACGGAGGCCGACATCAACGAGTTGGAGAAGGACTTGGCGTGCCACTTCCCCAAGTGCGTCACGGAGTTCTTCTACTTGACCGACGGCCAGTCCTCCTTCAACGACAACGGCTGCAGCGGCTTGTTTTTCGGCCTCCGGCTCATGCCCATCGACGAGATTGCCGTGATGACGCAGAGCTGGCGCCGCATCCACGAGTCCATCCTCCAGCAGGAAAACGCGCCGTCCGAGGGGCCCTCTGCGCCCAGGCCCGACGCCGACTTGGGCGCCGCGGCCGGCTTCAAGACCCACAGGGCCCCGGGCCACGGCCCCGAGTTCCCGGACCAGGCCTCGGTGCCTCCAAACACGGTGCTCCCCATCTACGCGCACTCGATGTGGATCCCCATCGTCACAGACTCCTCCGGCAACTTCATCGCCATTGACTTGTCGCCGGGCACCACCGAGGGCGCCAAGATCCCGGACGGCGTCAGCGGCCAGGTGATCTTGTTCGGCCGCGACTTCGACATCAAGTTCAAGATCGCTGACACCTTTGGCGACTTCCTCTTGATCTTCGCCAACGACCTCGAGAAGGGCAACTGGGAGCTCCGGAGCTCCAGTGACAACGAGGACTTGGTCAGCGGCGTCGACACGGAGTTGGTGTACGTCGACCACGAGACCAAGAAGGAGTTGCCCTACTTGGACGTGTTGAAGGACCGTGCGACGCACCAGTGGATCGCCTCGCTCTCCGAGGACGCCTTGCAGCTGGAGGAAGCCCAGAAGCTCATAGCCCGGTTGCAGGAGAAGAAGGAGGAGCCGTTGCTAATCTCGGCCGCCGTCACAGACAAGTTGATTAAGGAAAACCTAAAAGACATAGACGCGGTGGCCAGCGACCTCAACGGGCCGGCGGCCGCGGGCGCAGTGCCCACGGAGACGACCCCTGTGCCAAAGGACCAGACTCCCGTGCCCACAGAGACGACCCCCGTGCCAAAGGACAAGACTCCCGTCCCCAATGGCGAGAGTCCCGTCGGTGCGGCAGAGCCCCTAGAATAATTACATCGCACTTGGGCGGCCGGGTGCTCGGATAGGTACAAGGCGGGCGTGGCGGCGGCTGTGTGCTGAGATTGCCTTTTCTTTGTATTTCTATGAATGTTATTTTATCCTGGTCTACCAAATGATGCGCTGTATGCCTGGCTCGGTGGCCCACGTGAACTCGTACGAGAAGAACATGATGAAGAACACCGTGTTGATGAACAGGTACCACACAAACTCAAGCAAGTGGGTCTTCTGGGGGTCGGCGCCCACGGGCTTGGTCAAGAGCCGGAAAAACACAAGCGGCACAATGTAGTACCGCGGCTCGAACAACGGCGACGGCACCAAGGTGGCCGCCACCGCGCCCACAAACGCAGCGACCAGCAAGGGCGACAAGCTCAAGGCGCTCGTGCGGTGGGTCTGCGCAAGCCGGTGCGGAATTAGCCACAGCGAGAAGTGGTATACGGGCACCAAGAGAAGCTGGGACAGCGGCCGCGCGAGCACCTTTCGGTAGATGTAGAACGTGTAGTGCCTGTTGTCCGCGAGCAAGAACGGGTGCACCACGGTGTACTTGCGGATGATGTAATTGATCACGAGGAACGAAACCGCAGTGGCGCCCGCGTTGCCGTAGGAGTGGCCCGCCACCGCAAACTGGTAGTAGGAGCGTAGCGTGGCGCGGCTGAACCAGACCGGGAGGGTGAGTCCCGCCACGAACGCAGCGCAATAGAAGACCTGCGCAAAGTGCAAGCTGACCTCGTGGTTCTCCTTGTCGCCGAACGTGATGCCGCCGTTGTGCAACACGAACGCCACAAACAACAGGCCGTTGACCACGAAGGGAGCGAGCGTGCGCCAGTCGGCGAGCGCCTGGGACACGAACGTGCGGCAGTTGTCCACGAGAGAGGCGGCCTTGCTCCTGCGCAAGTCGACCAAAACGACGCCGGCAAACGCCACCCACACGATGTTGGTCTGCCGGAACCAGAGGCTGCAAAACCCAAGCAAGTTGGCGTAGAAGGCGCCCTTCGCCGAGGGGTTGGCAAACACCGCCACGAGGCACGCAACCACCAACACCGCGGACCACACGTCCGTGTAGAAGAGGAAGTAGTACGTGTAGAGGAGCGGCAACGACGCCACGTTGACCTTCCAGAAGTTGTTTGTTCTCACCGCCAGGAGCACGAGCGGGAGCACGAGCGCCCCGCCGACGAGGTTCAACGAGCGGAGCGCGTGCGGCCCGCACGAGTCCCGCACGCCCAAGCCCCGGAGCAAGTGGGAGTAGACCGTGCCCAAGATGTAGAGGCCGGGCGGCGTGGTGATCTTGTTGTCCCAGACATGGAACGCGTGTCTGCAGTAGGCGTAGCACTGGCGGAGATGGAATATCTCGTCGATGAACGGCGCCGTGACGTAGAGCCGGACCTTGTTGTAGACCGTGGCGGAGATGGCCGCAAACACCGGCACCGTGAGCGACGAAGGGTCCATGGGAAGAGTGCTGGGGGACGGGCCTGTGAGCGCCTGCCGCGCTGATGTAGTGGCCGCGCGAGGGCCGGTGCTTTTGTGGGGCAGACGCCAGCCTGCCACGGCCGTAATTTTTGCACCAGCACCGCCCCGACGGTAAGGTAAAACGGAATTCTGCCGTATTTGAGCGTATTCCCCCGCGTAAGCAGCAGCAAAGGAGGGAACGTGCTCGGCGCGACGATTCCTCTGGGTGCAAATGTTTCGCAACCACAGCGACCGGCGGCTCATGCCGTCAGCCACGAGCACAAGAATAGGCACGTTCTCCGCGGGCTCCACAGAGCCCAGCGTGCACTCGGCGCCGGGGGTGCCGCCGCTTGCCCGGCCGGCGCAGGCCGTGCCACGGGCGTTGGCCCACTCCCACTCGGTGCCGTCGCTCACAGAAGCGGCCGCCAGCAACGAGCTCACACACGCGTTGGGCTTGCGCCCCGCCCGCGTGTACGACTACTCGCACGAGGTGCCTGATGTTCTGGGCGACGGGCTCGCCACGAATCTCCTCACGCTCTCGCTCGAGGACGCCGTGGACGCGGCCGCGCTCGCTCTGGCGCCACACAGAGACACCTTCTCGGAGCCGGGCGCACCGACCGTCCGCGGGCGGCCAGCGCCGAACCGTGGCAGCCGCTGCATGGCACGACCCAGCTCGGAGGCGGGCGCCGGGCCCTCCGGGGCGAGCTTGAGGCGGCGGATGATCGGCCAGCAGCGCAGCCGCAGCACCAGCCCGCGTGCGCTCGTCGGCGCGTTGATGAGCACGGGCCGGCTGGGCAGCTCCAGCAGCGCCTCCGAGGCCAGCACGCCTGCCCGCCCGGCCGCGGCGCCGCCGGCCGAGATGGCCGAGCTCCAGTACTTGGTCACGTACAACTTGGTGAACAACTTCTACTTCAACCTCGTGTCGTGGTCGCCGTTCAACAACGCCATCGCCATCGCCATCGACTCCCGGGCCTACTGGTGGGACGGGTCGAGCCTGGTCAAGGACATGCGGATACAGCGCATGTCGCCGGCGCCCATCTGCTGCATCGCGTGCTCGCCGCGCGGCTCCGTCGCCATAGCCTTCACGGACGGCTTCTTCTACGTGTACAACGGGCGCAGGCACGCGCAGCCCGCGGTGAAGCGGTTTGTGTCGGCGGTGCAGTGCGTCGAGTGGTACCCGAGCGGCGAGTACTTGTTTGCGGGCGAGCAGAGCGGCCGCGTGTGTCTCCTCCGCTACACCGGCTCTGCGGTGACGCTGGTGTCGTACTTGGTGGGCTTCAGCCAGCAGGTGTGCGGCATGTCGCTCAGCAGGGACGCCACGCAGGTGGCCGTGGGCGCCAACGAGAACTTGGCCATCGTGTGGGACGTGTCGGACAGGCGCAACCCCGCGGAGAGGTGCCGGTTGCACCACAAGTCCGCGGTCAAGGGCATCCTGTTCTGCCCGTGGGCGCCCAACCTCTTGGCCACCGGCGGCGGCAGCAACGACCGGCACCTCCGCTTCTGGCACACCGGCAGCGGCACGCTCCTCTCGCAGATCGACACCAAGCGCCAGATCACCGCGGTGTTCTGGAGCTCCTACTACAAGGAGCTCGTGCTCACGTTCGGCTTCCTGACCGTGCCCGAACACATCACCACAGCCATCTACGACTACCCCGGCAAGCGGCGCAAGTGCTGCGCCCAGACCAGGGACCTGATCCGGGCGCTCTCCGCAGCCATCGCGCCGGACGAGACCAGGGTGGCCGTCGCGGCCAACGACGGCACCGTGCGGGTGTTTGGCTTGTGGCAGGCACGCGCGTACCGGTTGGCGTCGTCGCCGTCCGGCCTCGCCGTCGGCAGCTACCTGAGCGCCATAGTGGAGACCGCCGAGGGCGTCGGCGTTGCGTCCAGCCTCCGATAAAGGCTGCGAACGGGCAGGCTGCGAACGGGCCTGCACGCAGCGCAGGCCGCGGAATGGGCCCCAACTAATTCACTATCAGCATAGACAGCCCGTGTGGAGTATTGTGCGTTTCTTTCCCATCTGTCAAGGCAAGCACCGCTCCATCTAGCCCCTGGCCCCGCACGGACGAACCCATTCCGCTGCTTACACACCCGCTGCTTTCACAAGCCGTCTGCCTCCCCGAGCCGTGTGCACCACGATGGACCAGCAATACCATCTCCAGGCCAGCCCCGACAGCTCCAACGCCACCATCCTCTTGATGGGGTTGCGGCGCGGAGGCAAGTCGTCCATATGCAAGGTGGTGTTCCACAACATGCAGCCGCTAGATACGTTGTACTTGGAGAGCACCACCAAGCCCACCACGGAGCAGTTCCAGTCGCTCATCGACTTGGCGGTGATGGAGTTGCCCGGCCAGCTCAACTACTTCGAGCCCACGTACGACAGCGAGCGGCTCTTCTCCAGCGTGGGCGCGTTGGTGTACGTGATCGACTCCCAGGACGAGTACTTGAACGCGTTGACCAACTTGTCCACCATCATCGAGTACGCGTACAAGGTCAACCCCAAGATCCACATCGAGGTGTTGATCCACAAGATCGACGGGTTGTCGGAGGACTACCGCATCGACGCGCAGCGCGACATCATGCAGCGCACGGGCGACGAGTTGTTGGACTTGGGCTTGGAGGGCGTGCAGGTGTCGTTCTACCTCACGTCCATCTTCGACCACTCCATCTACGAGGCCTTCTCGCGCATCGTGCAAAAGCTCGTGCCGGAGTTGCCGTCGCTCGAGAACATGTTGGACAACTTGGTGGCGCACTCCTCCATCGACAAGGTGTTCTTGTTCGACGTCAACTCCAAGATATACGTGGCCACGGACTCCTCGCCGGTCGACATCCAGACGTACGAGGTGTGCGCGGAGTTCATCGACATCACCATCGACTTGGACGACCTCTACGTGGAGAACGAGCGCACCGGGCTGGGCTCCAAGGACGAGATCCGCGCGGTGTCGCACCTTGCCAACGGCTCGGTGCTCTACCTCAAGCAGATGATCCGCGGCCTCGCGTTGGTTGCGTTGATCCGCAACGCGGAGCAGGACGACGCCAAGAGCGACTCCTCCACGGACGAGCTCCTCACCATCATCGACTTCAACGTGGGGCGCTTCAAGAAGGCCTTGGTGAAGATGTGGGAGAGCTCCAAGCTCAAGCCCGTGGCGCGCCCGGCTGCGCCGTGAGGCTACATGGTCTGCGCAGGAGCCAGAATTGGTCTACTGGAAAAAGGAACAAGCGTTTGGGCGTGGGCGGGCGCCCCGACCATGGGCTCACAAGCTGCCCACGCCCGTGCGCACCTGAACCGGCGGAATGTCTCTTTTCTTTTTGCGCGCGTGGATAACGGCATTGTGGGGGACGCCCCAGGCGATATAAAACGAGAGAAGTAATAAAGGAGTCGGAGAAGACGGGAGAGGCGATGGCCGCACGAGGGCGAGACGCACGGGTCGAGATCCGGCCGACCGTCGAGCCGAACGACGTGGAGAGAAAACGAGCCGGTGGCTACCCGCGTAGTTTTGCGGAGCGATAGCCCCACACGCATGGTGCGGAAGAATACCCGCACGAAAAGAAACTAGCCGATGCGAGCGGCGGTGGCCTGGCGGCGCCGCAAGCCACACAATGGGCGGGCTAATTTATCTCGGGCTAATTATTCTCGGGCGCCCAGCAACTTCTCCGGCGCCGCTACGCACAATCTGGTCATTTCATGCTTGCATTAGTTCTGTAATCAATATCTTCTATAAACTGTACTCCTACAGGTGACCAGACCTACCTGGAAATTGAAACTCGAGTAAAAGACAAAACACGCTCACCAGCACTCGTAGCCGCCATCAACAACCAAGTTGTGGCCGGTGGTGTAGGAGGATGCCGAGTCGGAGGCCAAGTACAAGATGGAGCCCACAAACTCCTTGGGGTCGGCCATTCTGTGCATGGGGATCTTGCTCTCCCAGGCCTCCTTCATCTCGGTGTGGCCGGCAATGACGTTTCTCGTCAAAGGCGTGAGGATGTATCCTGGAGACAACGTGTTGACTCTAATGTTGTACTTGGCCCACTCGCAGGCCAACGATCTAACCAAGTGGATGACGCCCGCCTTGGACATGTTGTACATGCACTGGGGCTGGGGGTCGTTAACGATAGTTCCAGACATGGACCCGATCAAGATGATGGAGCCCTTCAAGTTGTTCTGGATCAAAGGTCTGGCAAACGACTGCGACACGTAGAAGGCCCCGAGCCCGTTGACTCTGAGGATGCCCTCGGCGTTCGTGGCAGGGTACTGCTCGGCGGGGAAGTTCTCGGCGTAGCCCGCGGTGTTCACCAACAAGTCGGCGATCTTGCCGTGGTGCTCGTTGATCTCGGCGAACGTGGTCTCCACAGACTCGGCGTCGCCGATGTTGCAGGACCATGCGGACACCTGGCCGACAGGAGACTCGTGCTCCCCCTTCAACGTCTCGTGGCCCCAGGCAAGCACCTCCTTGGCCGCGTTGGTGGTTCTCTCCAAGTTGATGTCCACAAGGGCCACGTCGGCGCCCTGGGCCAAGAGCGCTCTGGAGATGTAGGAGCTCATTCCGCCGGAGCCGCCGGTGATGATGGCCAATCTTCCGTCCAACCTGAAGTTGGGGACGACGTTGGAGTAGGAGAAGTCCATTTCTGGGATAAGAGTTTAAAGCAGGGTGGACGTAAAAATAAAAAAATACGGTGCTACGTGGAGGCGGGTGGACAAACGGTCCGGTTTTTATACATACCCCAGACGAAAACGTGATGGCGGAGCGGAGTGCGGGTTGCACAATGAGAGAGAAAAAAAGAAAAGCGCCGGTGGCCTTCGAACGAATAACAAAAAGACAATCTGCTCGGAGACTCCTGCACACACGCGGCTACTCTGTCGAGATGAGCGGTGCGCCTGCAGGCGGGCGTGCTGGCGGCGGGAGAATTGGCGGGAGAAAATGTTTTCTTGTCGCCTCAATCTGGCGTGGGGTCATCAGCCGAACGTCGGGTGTGACTTGGGGCGGCTGAACGTGACGCATGGCCCCACCCACAGGCGCCCGTGTGTGACGCTCCACAAATAGCACAGTTTACGGGCCGGGGCGGTTCCGGCGGCCCCTGGACCCGACGGCATCTGCCGTTGACGGTTGCAAGGACTAAATCGAAGACGTAGGTGTCTGTACATAGAGAAGCAAGGTTACGTCCAGGAGCAGAAAAAAGAAAAATAGCGAGCCTGCGAAGCGAAAAGGAGGAGCGAGCAGAGCAGAAGCCCACAGAAAAAAGGCGGGCGAAAACGGAAACAGGTAAACACGTGAACGCTGCACCGAAAGAAAACGAAATAGGAGACAAGAAGCGGGCAGAAGGTTCTCCGCAAGCCCCGGTTCCCCTGGGCCCTGGCACAAAAAGGAACCCAGTCCAGACATTTGTGTGTAGGACGGGCTCGGGCCGGCTGATCGCACCCAACGTTCTCACCTGGCCTCTGCGGGGGCGCTGGGCTATTTTGAGGTGCGGCAGTGTTTGGGGGACCGACCAACTCGGAACGTGGCGCACTGTTTTAGGCGGAGCAGGCGGCCACCGGCGGCCGCGGCTTGATAACGGGGCCGCAGCCCTTGTTCCTTTTTCTGGGGGAACGATTTCGCAGCGCCCGTCTTCCCTGTGATTTCGCAGCTGCCCACGCCGAGCCGGGGCGCTACTTTATTTTGCTTTCTCCGGCTGCTGCCGTAGACGGTTCGAGGCGGCCATGGGGGCCTGCTACGGTGCTTCCTCTCCCCTCCCCCGCCGTTCTGCTCCGCCCTGGTTTATCCGACCACCGTCCTGCAGAATGATTGCAACTGACGTGGACCAGCTCTGGGCCCTGGGCTCTGGACCGTGGGGTCTGGGCGCCCCAGCAATGGGTACGCCCTTCGCGATCGTGCGCATTTCAAACACAGTAGGCGGCTCTGCTTAAGATTGTTCTTTGTAGTTCCATGGCCTTCGGCGCAATCTACCGCAGTAAGAAAGCTGGGAGCAAACGGAAAAGGGGCACGCTCGAAAGGGCACACGCCTGGGATAGACACGGGAAAGAGTCACGCCTAAAAAGAGCACACGCTTGGGCAGAGCTGCCGTAGAACCGTGCCCCTCTGTCAGATTTGTGCTTTTACTGTGCTTCTGGATCTGAACGCCTACAACGACATCAATGTTCTCGTAATTATAACAGCGTACATAAGGGAGCAGCGAAAGACATTATTAGGGCCTGCTCAGGCCGGCTGCGACCCTGAATCATTAATCACAATCCTCGTGGTCCTAGAATTCAATCATCTGTGGAGGCGTTCTTGGCTCGTCGTCGTCGCTATCGCTATCGTCGCCAATCAAGTCCGGCAAATCCTCATCGGTCTCCTTGCCCGTCAAGTAGTTCACCGACAAGCCGTCCGCCACCGATAGGTCCAAGTCCAGGCCCTGCGTTGCCCGGAATATGCTGATGGCTAGACTGCTAGCCACGTAGAAGTTAAATAGCGCAAAAAGGAAGCATTTCATGGTGAATTGCAAGAGATGAAGGGATACCAACTGGCGTTGCCCGGGTTCTTATCCCCTGAGCCTGTATACCCGCGATCGCTTAGGTGGCCGCGCGAGGTGCTGAGTGCCTGGGTACTCCTATTCGAGCTCTATTTTTGGCCCGCAAGGCCACACGTAAACAAAGTGGGCGATTCTGTGCAAATCTCTATAAATGCTGCGGCCCTTATCTCTAAGTCTCTGCATCCTCCTTCTCGCTAGCGCCGTGCCCAGGCGCGTCTGTCCGTTCAGCCGGGGCGGGTTTCGCACCTTGGCCGGAGCTGCTCAAGTACTCCTTCTCGTTCTTCAACCTCAACTTCTCCAAGTTCTTGGCGTCCTTCTTGGCCTGCTTGCGGTCGAACCTGGCGTTGGCCCACATCCTCAAGCGCTCGCCGTAAAAGAGGCAGAACAACGGGAAGGGAATTCCGAGCCCGAGGGCGACCAACGCGCAAAGCGTGGTGCCCCACCCATAGTTTAGCTTCTCGTACATGGCCGTAGCGAAAAGGGGGAAGCTGAAGCCGAACATCGACCTGAACACCGCGGCGGCGGCCACGGACGACGCAGCGAATCTGTTGTTCATGTCGATCAAGTAATTCTGGATCGTCTGGAACACCGCCATCAAGGAAAACCCAAAAATGCCCATGCCAATGCTGGGCACAATCCAGTGCACCTTGAACTGCACGGACCATCCATAGATGATAAGGCCGATGGGAATGCCAACGCCGCTCGCCACGAGCCACGGCAACCGGAACTCTGGCTTCGCCACGCCACCGTTCTTCTTGATGAGCCGCTTGTACGTCAGCTCGATCGCGAGGGAGAAGAACACGGTTCCAATCACAAAGCCGATCCCCAACGGGATGAACATGAGGCCGGCGATGTTGGTGGACATGCCGTACTTTCCGCGGAACACCTGCGGGAACGTCACGATCATCAAGTACATGAAGCCATAGGTGAACGCCATGAACAACCCCAAACCAAACACCATCGGGTGCCCGACGATGAGCGAAAGCGGCCTCAGAATGGTCGTCAAGAACCGGCTGACGGCGCTCTCGCCGTCCGCAATCTCATAGATGGTGTGCAAGTGCTCGTTGCCTGTTTCCTTGCGCAACTTGTCGGCCTTGATTTTCAACAACCGCGGCGAGTACGTTTCCTTGAAGAAGACCATTCCCACGGCCGCAACGACAAAGTTGAAGATGGCCAACACGTAGAAACACCAGCGCCAGTTCAAGCCCGTGACTATGAAGCTGGAGATCACGGGCGCAAAGATGGGCCCGAGCGTGGGCCCCAAGGAGTATGCAGACATGGCGTTTTGCCGCTGGGAGTCCGACCAAAGGTCGGCCAAGGTGCCCGCACCAACATTGAGCGCAGCGCAGCCGCCTATGCCGCCCACAAACCTCAACACACACATCTGGGTGGTGGTCTGCGCGAAGCCACACGCCAAGTTGAAAATGGCCACGGCCCAAATCGAAATGTTGAGGACCGGCATGCGTCCCACGCGGTCCGACTCCGAGATGGGGGCCAAAATCAACGGCCCGATGGCCCACGCCAACACCATGATGGAGACGCATAGCGACTTGACAGAGTCCTCGGTGATGTGCAACGACTCTGCGATTTCGTTCATGGCGGGCGATAGAATGGACGACGACATGGGCGAAAGAAGCGCATAGAGGGAGACAATGCAAGTCTGGAGTATTTTCTGGCCGCGTCCCCAGTTTCTGGGGTTCTCGGGGTCGTCCGGCCCTTCCCACGACACGAGCTCCGGGTCTATGGACGAGAACTCGTTTCCGTAGTCCTTGGTGGGCACCGGCGCGTCCGGCAAGTGCTCGTAGAGCGACTGGTTGGCAAACTGCTCCTCGCCGGCGTCCTCGAGGTCAACGGTCTTGTTGTCGTCGTCTCTCGTCATGGACCGGGCCACACGGGCCAGAAGGGAGTCTAGAATGGTGTTTCTGGTTGCGGACCGGCGCAAGTTGATCTCGTCGTTGTCCATGTCGCCATAGATCTCCTTCACACTGTAGCCCTCCAGCCTCACGGACTGGGTCCTGCTCACCGAGCCGGACCCCCCGGTAAGTGTCCTGCGAACGTTGCCGAAATAGTTGGACGGCGAGCTTTCTTCGCGCGCCATGTCCGAGGACCCAGAGTAGGAGTGTTTTCGGAGGTCCTGGGGAGGCTCGATGCCATCTTCCAGCGAGTTTAGTGAGGTTATCGATGACATGACGGAATACGAGATGGGGATGAGCTCGCAGATTTAGCCTGTGTGGGTTGGCAGCTCTGATGTAGTGCCAGCACGCGTAGATGAACTTGTGGGTGGATGGCGGAGTAGCTGGATGCGATGCCTGTTATTTTGCTGCCATTAGTCAGCGCTCGAGCTTTTTTCTGTATATATATCCCCGTGATCAGTTTGACAGAGTTTTAATGCTCGCGAACCGGAACTATTACCCTAATGGGCCTCCGGCAGCAGGTGAGTCGCGCCGCACCTTCCAGGCCCGACGGCCGCAACGGCGAGGAATCGTCGCAGGAACTGCGAGAATAGACGCTGATCATGCGCAGGCGGCCCGGGTACGACCCGCTCGTTTTTGGCGGCATTTAAACGAGCCCGCCTCAGGCGTACGAGAACCTGTCAGTAGTTGCGAGCCACACCGGCCTTCACATAAGCACATGTTGCACGGCCGCTCGTTGCTGCCTGCACTCGCTTCGGCCTCCAAGTTTGCTAGCCGGCAATTTGCTCAAAGCTCCGTGCCATTCGACCGCGCGTAGGCCCTGGATTGTCGCCGATCTCGATGCCCGCGTACTCACGGGATTCCCGCCGATCAGTCTGTCTAAGCGGGCGCTGCCGGGCGAGTGCTCGTTGTGGGTGCAAGCCACGGAACCCCATGTGCGGCGTAAACTCGTAAGCTAAACCGGGAAAAAAAAGTAAAGAATGAAGAAAAATGAAACAAGACCCGTAGACCCTCCTGCCGTTTTCTATCACCCTGGTCCACGCTGTTTGCTGGTCCATCGTTCGACGTCGTACCTGTACGTCTAAAAGAAATGGCAGAACCACGTGATCGCCCAATGGCCTGATAATGCACGCGTCGTACGCCTCGCTGCCCTCGTTCGTGCTCGTACCTCGCTATACGACGCACCAAGACATCCCTCACAAAAGAAATAAATACTCTACGTTTTCACTCACCACGCCCGACACTATCGTTGATTCTCCACTACCCAGTTCAACCATGGTTAGGTATGTGCTCCCTCCGCGTGGCGGCACGCGCCCGTCCGCCGCGGTCTTCCGCTCGCAAAGCCCCTACTAACGTCCCAGCGCTGTCTATCACGACTACTCCGGCTTCTCCAACATCACCACGTTTGCAGATGCATACGATAACTTCAACAGAATCGAGTCCTTGAACGTGCTCGAGAAGCTATGGGGCGCCTACTACGTCTACGTCAACAACGACATCTTTGCCACCGGGCTCTTCTTCTTCTTGATGCATGAGATTATGTACTTCGGCAGATGTTTGCCCTGGGCCATCATCGACAGGATCCCCTACTTCAGAAAGTACAAGATCCAGGACGCCAAGTTGCCCAGCGGCAAGGAGCAGTGGGAGTGCCTAAAGTCCGTGTTGATCTCGCACTTCATGGTGGAGGCCTTCCCCATCTGGTTCTTCCACCCGCTCTCCTCGAAAATCGGAATGTCCTTCGACCTTCCCTTCCCTTCGTTGACCAAGATCCTCTGCCAGTTGGCCCTCTTCTTCGTGTTGGAGGACGCATGGCACTACTGGTTGCACAGAGGCTTGCACCACGGTGTCTTCTACAAGTACATCCACAAGCAGCACCACCGCTACGCCGCCCCCTTTGGCTTGACCGCTGAGTACGCACACCCCATCGAGGTTGCGCTCTTGGGCATGGGCACGGTGGGCCTCCCCTTGATTTGGTGCTACTTCACCCACGACTTGCATTTGTTCACCATCACGCTCTGGATCTGCTTGAGATTGTTCCAGGCCGTGGACGCCCACTCGGGCTACGAGTTCCCCTGGTCGTTGCACCATTTTGTGCCGTTCTGGGCCGGCGCAGACCACCACGACGAGCACCACCACTACTTCATCGGCTCGTACGCCTCGAGCTTCAGGTGGTGGGACTTTGTCTTGGACACCGAGGCCGGACCCAAGGGCAAGCAGTCCAGGGAGAAGAAGATGAGGGCCAGGGCCGAGAAGAAGGTCCAGTAGGAGGCCTCAAGGATATACCAAGGGATCATCGCGGGCCTGAATAATAGAATGCCGAAGGACGCAGGATTGGGCTCCGGGACGGGATCGTCACCAATATGAAAAAGCTGTACGTTACATACCGATTTTGTATTTGAACTCTACACAGAATATACGAGCGATTTCTGAAGCCCTATTGTAGCGCCCGCAGCGATATGTGCCATCACTGGGGAGCGCTTTTTTCTTTCTTGGAGCTGACCCACGCCAAGTGCTCCTCTCGCTTCTTGCGAACGTCCAAAAAGTCCACCCGGCTCTCTAGATACTCGTACCCGACCGCGCCCGCCGCAGACATCGAGGAGATGGCGTGGGAGACCTCAATCGGCTGCAAGTATGCCTTCTCGGGAGCAATCTCCCGGCCGTCCTCGATCGAGAGGCGGCTTTTGTTCCGTAAGCTTCGGATGGTGCCGAAGTTCAAGGCTAGAAGCCCGATGAGGACCTGGAGCACAATGTCGTGAGGGAGGCCCGCGGCGTTTTTGAGGAGATGGTGGTGCTCGTACGCAGAGTATCCCGCATGTAGGAGCAAGCACACGCCCGCCACGATGATTCCAGACATGTGGCCGAGTTGTGAGTAGGAGTTCTGCGTGGGCGCGCACTAAGTATGTGGAGCGCAAGCAGCTACAACGAGAGACTACATGCTCTATCTAAAACATAAATTATCTTAATCAAGGCGTGAGCGAAGAAATGAAGAGAAGGTCGCTTCCTGCGGCAGTAGGAGCGTAGTCGTGACAGAAAACAGCTTTCTTGCGAAAACAGCTTTCCCGTGTCGTGAGCTTCATTAGTCGTTGCTTTGCGGCCACCGCTTGTGGCCCGCGTCTAGTGTTTCGAGCTGGTCCTGTGCCTTTGACCTCCAGCGCACACAGTTGTAGAACGAGGAGTACGACCACGTCAAGTCCTCCGCCCCTTGCATGAAGCCGGTGTACCTGTTGAACTGCTCCAGCATTCTGCCCTCGTAGTCCGTGTGGTCCCTGATCACCTGCAAAAACGTGTCCGAGTAAGCGAAGATGTTCCTGAGCACTCGCCCGTACTCTCCAGTACCAAACTTGATGGTGAACGAGGACTCGTCGATGACATCGTCAATGAACAGCGAGTAGAACTCCCTTGTCTCCTGCGACACAACAATGTCCAGCTTCTGGGAGATGCTCTTGTACACCAACTTGAACAAGATCTCGGCCGCGGACGCCGTGGAAATAAACCACGGGTTTCCCTCCGACGTGCCGTAGCCGTCGTAGACGTCCTCCGGGTACCTGCCCAAACCCACGCCGCGAACCTTCGGCACGTCAAACGAGCCACGGTTGATGGGGTAGCGCAACTTCATGTCAGCCACCATGGACGAGATGGTGTTCAACACGTGGCTGTCATCGACGTCGAAGGGAACGTCGTCCGTATTGGAAAAGTCATAGTTGTGGGCATGGATGGACGCGAGCAACGATGCGCTGTCTAGTCCGGACCTCTTGCCTTGGTCGAACAAAGAGGGCGTCTCTATCAAGTACGGCACCCGGTGGGACTTGAAGCCTGTCTGCGGGTCGAGGATGTGCTCTCTGAGCTTCGTGAGCCCGTCTTCTAAAGAAACCAAAAAGTCCCCGCTTTCACCCACGGATTTCGCAAGCGACAATCCGTCCAGAAGTCCTCTCAACTGCACCAAGGCGTTGAAGAAATGGATCGAGTTGACTTCTTCCCACAAGTCAAACAGGCTCGCCTTGTAGTTCGCCAAGATGTACTCCAAGTCGGGCTTGACGACATTGAAGTACACGTGGCTATTGTTGCCCAAGACAGGGCTCTCTATCTGCTGGTCTAACAGCTTGAGGGCGTTCAAGTAATGGATGATGGTCAGCACCCGTAACGCGGGGCCGTCCGATTGCGGGCGGCCCCAGTTCTCCACAAATGGCTCGACGTTGGTCATGAACTTGGGCTCGCCCAACCCGGATCTGTCCTTGTCCTCAAAACTGCCCGACGGGTTGGCGAGCCTTTGAAGATGGAAGTTAACATCAATGTACTTCTCTATCACGTTCTTCAAAGCAGGCACGCGCTCGTCCTGGACATCTATAATCTGATAAACAAGCGACCGGATCGTCAACGCGGAGTCTCTGACCCAGGTGTAAAAGTAGTTGGGGTGGTATCTCAGCGGCGAGGCCACAACCACTCCGCTGGCGACCTCGTTTTCCGAGAACGTTCTCAGAATACCCCCGATGTTCTCGAGGATCAAGAGAAACGACGTTTCTGCCTGGGCCGAGAGCCAGGACTCAAACTCCGCGTCTTGCCCGAAAGCGTCGGGCCCCGTGTAGGCATCCGAAGCTTGGCCAAGGTTTGGCCCATATCTGTTCTCCGCTTGCATGGGAACCTGGGGGTTTTGGCGAGCAGCCAAGAGCGGGGGCGCCGCCCACACGGGGAGCGTCCCAAGGAGCAAAAGGGCACAGAAAAGCATGGCCCGCTATCAAATGTGGGGTTCTTTGGCGGTGCACTTGCTGTGATCTGAGGGGTGCGCAGAGTGTTTCAGCCACAAATCAGCGGAAGAGGAGCAGATTATTTCCAGACGTGCAGCTTCTCTGGTGGTGGTCTACCTCCAAGAAGAAACGAAGATTCGTGCAGATATATTTGCGGATCAAAAGCAACTGAGCAAAAAAAAATAAACATACATTCGCAAACTCTGGGGTAAGTCATCGCAGGACGCGCATCGAGGCGCACCGGACGCATGGAGGGAGCAACAATGCAACCGTGTATTTGTGTGACTCAAACGAAGGTAGAATCTGATCTTAAAGGTGTTTTATCCGTTCTGTGACTATACTGCTCCAAAATAAAACTTTGCCTGGCCTTTTGGGTGCTGATTTCGGTCTCTGGCTGCGCGTGGGGTAAGATGCAAGGCGTGAAAATTAGAGTTTCGTATATATTTTTGCAGACGTGTTTGGTGTTGGTCCTACCCTGTGCTCATATTGTTCACGGTCTCGAACGACATTATGTGGGGAAACTCCTGAGTCTTCCTCGTGTAACACTCTGCGCTTCTGTCTATCAATTCATCCA
The DNA here is from genome assembly GCA_003708715.3 of [Candida] wancherniae. Classification (NCBI taxonomy): domain Eukaryota; kingdom Fungi; phylum Ascomycota; class Pichiomycetes; order Serinales; family Metschnikowiaceae; genus Metschnikowia; species [Candida] wancherniae. The sequence continues at coordinate 279,921 of PPOZ03000008.1, read as the reverse complement.
ACTCTTCCTCCGTCAAGTCATCTGCCTCGTGTCCGGCTTTTCCGGAAAGTATTTCGTTGGTCATTGGGACGTCGAACGTCTCGTCACTCTTCTCGTGCAACCCTAGCTTCCGTCCCAAGTCGAGCATCAATTTCATGGAGTCCACGGTCGTGAGGTCGGTGTTCTCCGCCACTAGCTTTTCTGCGACTCTCGACATCTGGAAGTGGCCCAGCTCAATCACCATTCTCTCTAGGGCCCGCTTGCCGAAACTCTTCAAGATCAAAAGCTCTTCGACAGAGTTTCTAACGACAAACCTGAATATCTTGACCGGCTTTTGCTGCCCAATGCGGTGCACGCGGTCAATTGCTTGTAGGTCCATCTGCGGATTCCAGTCATTGTCGAACAAAATCACTGTGTCAGCCTCCACAAGATTAAGCCCCAATCCGCCTGCCCTTGTAGAGAGCAAGAACACCGAGTTAGACCCCCTGCCCAGCTTGCTGAAAAGCTTGATTTCTTCTTTTCGCGCCTCGTGGTCCATTCGTCCGTCGAGACGGCTGCAAGATATGCCCTCGGCATGGAGATGTATTTCGAGAAGATCGAGAACTCTTGTGAATTGCGAAAATATGAGGACTTTATGCTTTCGCTTCAAGAGCCGGTCTAGAAGTACGCGAAGCGTTTGGACCTTACCGGAATTTCTCCATATTAGATCTCCGAGTTTCCGGTATGACTTTTTGTCTTGCTCAGCGTCGAATTCAAACGGCTCGTAGAAGGTATAATGCGAAGCACATATGTTTCGAAGCTGCATCACTGCATTTTGAAGAGAGAGTGACTTCACTCGTTTCTCCACGAAGCGAAGCACTAATTTAATTTTTGCGACTCGTCCATCTATGGATGACAAATCTAAGTCTGCTAACTCCTCTTCCTCGTTGGTGGAGGGGGAGTCATATTGCAAAGAGTCTGCTTCTAAAGCCATGTCTTCGCCATCACTTTCTAGAGAGCTTTCATCACTCTCAGCGTAGGCCCGCCTCTTTCTCCCGTTTTGGCCCAGCCCATTGAGTCCATTTGTTTGTTGCGTCCTCTTCCTCTTCTTTCCAAGTGCCTTCAGGTTTTCCCGTTCACGTAGAACTTCGTCAATCAACGCAAGATCCTGTGCACTGCTGAAGTACTCAGGGTAGGTGTTCATCATATATTCCTTGAGATACAATTGCACAATTGTCTCGTGTAGTTGCCCCTTGACCACACCTTGATAAAAGAGTTTTTGGATCGGCGTCAACCCTGTGAATATCACGTACTCTTTCTTTGGGGGTAGGTCTTCTATAACATCGGCTTTGATTCTTCTGAGAAGAAAAGGCTTCAAAATGGTGTGAAGGTTTTCAATAAACTCTTTTTGAATTTTCTCCCGTACCAACTTCCCTTCCTTCTCATCCAAGCCGTCAACAGCATCCTCCGTTAACTCTCCAAAATCGAACCACAGCTCAAATATCTCCAAATCGTAGAAAATATCAGGAAGAATGAAATTTAGGAGCGACCAGAGCTCCTTCAAGTTGTTCTGTAGGGGTGTGCCTGTCAAGAGAAGCCTATTTCCGACTTCTAGTCTTTTCAAAAAGTGAACCAATATTGACTGGAAGTTTTTGAGCCTGTGGCCCTCGTCCACCGTGAGGTAATCCCAGGTCACTCTCGAAAATTTCCGAAAATCTCGTATAATCACTTCGTACGAAGTCACAACGACGTCTTCGTGCATTTTGGGGCCGATCTTCATCGCTGCTCTCTCGGTTTTCGTGCCGATATACGGTAGAACTTTGATGCTGGGAGCGAAGCGTTCGAATTCCAGACACCAATTCGAAACGGTGGAAAGCGGCGCAACCACGAGAAAAGGTCCCTTTATGCCGTTCTCCATGAGATATGCGTATAGCGCAATACACTGCAAGGTCTTTCCCAAGCCCATTTCATCTGCAAGAATGCCATTGAGGCCATTCTCGTACAATGACGCAAGCCACTCTAATCCGTCAAGCTGGTAGTCTTTCATTGTGCACCCGGTCACTGACGCGGGCTGGGCCTGGTTGTGGCCGGTCTGTGCAGCCTCAATGGCCTGCTTGGTCTTTGTAGTTTGTTCGGATACTTTGCCAATTGCCATACTCTCACTCTTCTTTCGCTTAGTGGCCTTTTTACGCTTCCTGGTTGCTTTTGCTGGTGATACGGGCGTCTCGGATTGTGCGTTTGCTGAAAGACGCGACGAACGCCGAACAGATTGTCCTTCTTGAGCGTTCTTTTCCTGGGTTTCATTGCCGTTGTTCGGGTGGCTCTCGGCCTCTGCTGCACTTGCTCCGGTGTCCTCTACACCTGAATCGTTCCCGTTCGAAGCGTGGTCCGATTTTGCTTTATTCTTTTCCAACGCATTCTGCATCATATTGTCCAAAATAATTTGAGAGTACAACTTTGACTGCTGCACTAGGTGGTTCAAACGCTCGAATTTCTTCTTCGTGGATAGAGAAGTGAACTCATCTGGCGCCTCCGATGGCTTCTCCAAGTAGTTTCCCAAGTCAATGCTCAAACCATCACCTGACTCTTCCTCTTCGGACAAGCCCATTTCCCCACCAATAAGACGCCGTTGGATCCAGTTGAAAAAATAAAACGGTGGATTGCTGCTTGCTATATACGACCCAGATCACATCGCGATCTGCGCAGACGCGTAGTAGTGATGATGTCACCTGCATGAAGATTTTGGCAGTGGCCTTTCATGAGGTGATAGGAACTGGAGATCAGTGATTGGTCTCTGTCTCTTTGTGGTTACGCCGTACTGTGACAAATTCTTTACGAGGTGGACGGACTGATCTGATGTATCGATGAGCCGATGCAACGCGTGCTCACCACTGTAGTCCTTGCCCTTTCCACCGACATCGCTGATTTGGCTTAATTCCGATCGTAAGACGACTTTCTCTCTGAGTGAAAGTCGATGTTTAGCTAGGTATAGAATGTTTGAGTCAAGAAAGTTGCTTAATCTCGAGCATTACATCTTTCGCAGCCAACGGATTCGTCAGACTCTTCGCAAGTAGCCCTTCTGAAGGCCTTTTTTCATATATTATTTGATTTTATTCTGGGTCAAATCCGAAGTATTAAGTGTCAATTCATGGCTGTGTCTAAACCTACCCAAAAAACTTGGCGTATTTGGCCCTCTCCAGCTCCTTTTGCTTCTCAAGTAGTTTTTGTGCTCTTTCTAGCTCCTTCGCTATGGCGGGATCGTTCGAGATTGCTTTTGCTTGCTCAAGCGTGGTTATAGCCTCCTTGTATTTCTTGCCGGCTATGAAGCACGAGCCCAACCGATACAACGTCTTCGATCTCTCGGCAGGAGTGAGCTTCAAGTCTAGAAGAATCGTGCAGTACTCAACACAGTGTGTGTGATCCTTCAACTTGAGCCATGCAAGAGACAAGTTGAGATAAACCTTCTTCCGGAGGTCATCAAACTTCTTGAAGTACTCGGGCTCCTGCTCGTTGTCGGGAATATACTCCATGACGTACCGTAGACACTTCTTGAACTTGAGCACCGCCTTCTCGTACTCCCCCGCCTTCAAGAGCTGTGCTCCGCTGTCCTTTATGATCTGCGATGCCTCATACACAGATTTAGACGAGTCTTTGACGATGTGCTCGTCGTCGCCCGGAAACTCCTCGTATATGTCTCCGCCTATCGGATCATAACATGCATTGAAAACCGGAACCGGGTCGCCCTCCAACCACTCGCCAGAGTCCACTATCACTGGAAGCTCGCTCTCTAACGGGACATTTTCTGAGGTGGATGCCACTTGCTCGATGCCTCTCACCACAGATTTGCCGTACTTAACCCGGCCAAAGACCGTATGCTTGCCTTTCAAATGTGGAGCTGCTGCCGTGGTGATAAAGAATTGAGAGCCATTGGTGTCTTTTCCTGCGTTAGCCATGCAAAGAAGAAAAGACTCGGTAGTGTCGTAGTCTAGGTTTTCGTCCTCAAACGTCTTTCCGTCCGGATGAAGGCCCGATCCAACGACTGAGTCATTGTAGTGGTCAGCCTGTGCGTGGACAATGTCTCCACCCTGAATCATGAAGTTCTTGATCACTCTGTGGAAGTATGTGTTCTTGTATCGAGGCAAAAGCTCAGTGAAATTTGAACAGGCCTTTGGAGCTTTGTCCTCGAAGAGTTCCAACACGATTCGCCCCACCGGCTCCTTGCCGATGTCGACGTCCAAGAACACCGTAGGATACGCAGTTTCAACCTTCATTTTTTGTATGAATCGTACGCTTCAAGTTCCAAAGAATTGTGCTCGCTGACAGAAACGTGGAGAAGCGAGAAGATCATCGCGATCGTTATATCGCGGCAAGCATCACCTCGCAGCTCCGTGCTTTACAAGTACAAGTATTTTTGGTAATCAATTCGTATTGCCATGGATTATGTTATTATGCTATAAGTCTTTCGTGCGGGTTTCTCATGTTTGAAAGAGGATTGACAGAGCTGTTGTAGATCACTCTTGATCTTAGCGAAGTTCAAGCGATTCTATAGAAAGCGACATCCGTGTAAACCGGTCGTTTTTATGTAAGACGAAACATGGCATCTGCTCTTCTCTATCTGCTCGGAAATATGAGCTTATCCAACAAAGGTGGCCCTGTCCACACTACCTAACGTCTTGGAAACTTGGTCTGCGACTGCATACCGACATGATGGATCTCATGAATCTGTGCTCTCAGAAAGGCAAACACTGAAGGCTTGCTCAGATCTGTTATGATAGCGACTTCCAAGGTTTTCATCGCTGGAAAGCAGCTGCTGGTTGCAAAGCGTCAGTTTTCGCAATCTTTGCGGGCTTTTTCGTACGAGCAGCAACTACACAAATCCATCGAGAATGTCTACGCTCTTCTCGAGGCCAATGACAGACTGTCGTACCTTTTATCGCAGTACATTCCAGAGCCAGCCCGGAACACGTTCCTTGCTCTTCGAGCTTTCGGGCTAGAGGTTAACAAGATCTCGGATGGAGGCACCGTGGATGGGCGGGCCTCCAGGGCACTGAAGCAGCTTTCGCAATCGATGGGCATTTCCACCGCAGATATGAAATTCAAGTTCTGGAGCGACTTGATGGTCAAGGCATTTGCGGACAGAGACGACATTGGCGAGCCGGTGGCGTTTTTAATTCGCGATGCGTTGAGAAATGGCCTCAACTTGGACATCTCCTACTTCCACAGGTATCTCCAGACCAGAAGACAATTTCTCAAACGCAAGGAATTTTCCACAGCTTCTGATATCTGTTCTTTTGGAGAAGGCACGTACTCCCAGTTGAACTATGCTACACAGGCGGTGTTGCTATCGCCTCAGATAGCGCCATCGGTCATCCATATGTTGGAGTTGTCAACCCCACTTCAAGACAGCGTAAGTGAGATAGCAGCACACATCGGGCAAGCGACCGCGGTCAGCTCGATGATTTTGGGGATGCAGTTCTACGCTTCAACAACAGATCAAGTCACTCTTCCAGTGGACGTCATGTCAAAATATGAGCTTTCACAGGAAGCTGTTTTGCGCCTATCGCAGGGACACATGACAAAGGAAGACGAGGTACAAGAGACCAGAGAAAAGTTGAGGAACGTGGTGTTTGAGACTGCAGTGACAGCAAATGACCACCTATTGTCCGCTCGGGAAAAGTTGAAGACCGTCAGAGAAAATATACACGAAATCTTGAGACTGCGCCCCAGGGACGAGTTGCTCAAGAGACAGAGCAAAAAGTGGAGAAAGGGAATCCCGGATGTCATCTTCACTCCATACATGGTGGCCATTCCGACCTCTTTGTATTTGCAAAGATTAGAAAAGCACGACTTTGACGTGTACAGCAAGAAATTGCAGCACAAGGAGTGGAGGTTGGCCTGGACGTCCTTCCGAGACTACTATCAGAGAAGGATATAAATTCCTCGGGGTATCTTGTAAATAGCGTGCCATGTTGCGAAACCGAATGTATTTATCGGACACTTTGTCCACTTTCTTTGATACTTAACTATTTGGATGCCTTGGACTTCTTCTTCTTCTTCTTTTGGCTAGGCAAGGGTGTGGCGATTACCTTGGCGAGCTCTTCGTCTTCGACCTTCTTGTCGGTCGAATACAAAGAGGCATCAAAAGTTGGCGAAGTGTACTTGACTAGGCCGTTAGGCGTGATCGCAACCGTCGTGAAGAACTGAGCAATGAACTCGGTGGATTTCTCCTCCATGATGTCGTAGGGCAAAACGACGTCGTGGTTACTGCACTCGATCAAACCAACACGGACCTTTCTTGGGTTCTCGAAGATCTTCACGTTGGCAGGGAAGGGTCCAGTCACTTTCTCTTTGAACTCCTTCAATGCTTGGTGCGAGGATTTCATCTTCAAGGCATAGTTGTTACCGGTCAACTTGTGGAGGGTGGTCTTGTGGTTTGATCTCTTGACCTTTCCGTCTTTTGAGGTTGAGATCAAAATGTCCAAGCCGTAGACCTCTCCCTGGGCAAAACGGTGCGTTTCCATCTTAGCCTTGTGCTCCTTTGCGGGGTTGATGATGATTTCTTTAGGTCCGTACAACACGTTTCTTTCCTGGTTGTGCGAGAGCATGGACTGGACAGCGGACGTCTCGAAGTCCTTGGCAATCTTGTCCACCACGTTTGTGACATCCCAGTTTCTCTTTCCGACCTCAAGCTGTCTGATTGCGGCTTCGCTAGCGTTCCATGCCGAGTGAAGCAAGTCCGCCTTGCGACCAGAGATCGGCGACTCCTTCGACTCACCCACGATCAACGTCTCAGCCACAATGGAAGGAAATCCATCCACCTGAACACCGAGCATAATGTTCACGACGTCCCCGTCTTTCAAGGTCAAGTTGGCGTCGTCCTCGGCGCTCTCAGGCGAGAAATGGGCTGGAATGTTGTTTGGGTTCACACAAGTGGGAAACGCGATGCCCTTGGAGACCTTTGGGCCAAAAGACGCCGAAAGGCCCTCGGTCATTGCCTTGTCGCCCAACTCGCACAAGTCGAAAATCTTCGACCCGTCTTTGGCAGCCTCTCTCACCTTAGCAATGGCCTTGTTGGAGATGCTTCCTCCGATCTTATACTTCTCCACAACATCGGAGTTTGCGATTGAGTAGTCTGGTTGCGATTCTGCTTGTTAGCCAATGGCCCAATGCTTCCGAAACCATGCAGTTACATACCTTTAGTTGACATCTTGTACGTTGCCTTGAATGCCTGTCGAAACTTTTTTCCAGGACCTCGCTAATGTAGTGGTGTACAGAGGTAGGGCCGAAGGGCCCTGAAGTAGGGCTTCTCTTGAAGCGTGACTGTTCACATATTACTGAAAATAGGAAGAGTAAAGGAGAAGAGGGTGTCTGCTTTTCGCTTTCTATTTCGCCCTTTGCTAACTGGTCCTGGCCTGGTCGCTTCCCAGAACCCTCCTGCTCTCCAGTTTAGCGAGGTCTACACAAGGTCCACAGCAATGTTATACGACTCTCTGTAGTGAGCAGAGAGCACAACGCCTTTGTCTCTCTCTCGGTTCGCCTTATGCGTCTTTTCTACTGGCAACTCAGTGGCCCATGTAAGTGTTGTAGGTCTAGAGAGCCATGGTGATCCGCGCGGTAGCTGTGCAGATGCCTCCTCTTGCTTGGGCACTCACGTGAGCCAACTCTGCTTTCTCTTTGCTTGACGAAGTGAAGTTGCGTCACCCCTGCCGTTCTCAACCGTGGAACGTTAAACTTCCTTGCAATAATGTCGCACGATAAACGAGGGGGCCGGCTCTTTGGTGCCAGGATATCCTCGATATTTTCGTCGAACGACAACCACCCACATCTAAGAGTCACAGAGCGAGGTGTAACACACAAACACTCGGCGAGCTCCCTAGCAAGTCGCCCCCACTCCGATGTTTCTGGCGGCCCAGCCTCGCGTGGGGCCTCAATTAATCCGCCAGATGACTCTGGCCGAGTGCCCGCTTCGTCCCATGCGCATGAGTCCTCCAGCAGCCACCAAAACACATTCTCACTGGAAACACAAAAGCATCCAGATATCCCGGAGAAGATAGGTACATTGGACACCGCAAATAGCGAATTGCCGTCGCATATTGGAACCGGCTCGTCGCGAGCCGCATTGCGCAGAAAGCCTCCCCCGCAAATGGAATACAATGACCGAGACGAACGGGCGATCGCGGGTGACAGCACAGTTGCGGCAAGCTTCCAAGGCGGCCAGGGCTCGCAGCTCAGTGACATTATTGGTACACTCGATCAGGAGATTGGGCAATTGCTTTTGTCGGGCGACATCAACTCTGCGATTGACACGCGTCCGACCTTGTCCAACAAGCTGCTGGTTGAACAGGTTTCACCTCTTGATTATAAGCCCACCTCCGGAAGCATGATTCCCAGAGAGGCTCCCATGGTTCGTGGCGCGCTGACCCGGCTTAGTCAGGACTACGAGCACAACGAAAGCGATCCAGTGTCGAGTTTCGGGGGCACAGAGGATCGTGGCTCAACATTGCCAATCTCACACGCAGACTTCGTTGATAAGGTGTCTGCTAAAAGCTTGCAAAACCATCAGCTTGAAGCTGTGGACACCTCGGAAACCTCTTATTCACAGAGCTCCCAGTCTAATGATTACCTGTCTGAAGCGCATAGCAGTGACCAGCGAGTGTATCTAAGAGACTCTCACGTGGCCGGCAGCCGTTCCACGACTGATCCTCTGGCTACAGGCTATGGGCACTTCGATTCACATTCGCAGGACTTGGATTCCGCGGAATTCCACTCTCTGCGGTATGACTCCTTGCTGAACCATGACCCATACGGCTATTCCGAGCGCGCTCAGAACACCGACTCTGTGCTCTCTGTCTACGAGTCCAACCCAGCTGCAGACGCGACCGCTCCCTCGAATATGTTCTCGCTATCGCAAAACTATGATGCGCCGGACGGCAATTACGACATCACAATACAGCCGAACGAGGAGCCTTTTGAAGATTCCCACAGCCATGGGAACGACTCTCTGTCCTTCGCTGCATCTCCCGCCCCCTCTTCATTGAGGAACAAAAACCTTTCCCGCTCCACGGAGTTTGGGCTCTCCTCTGGGAGCTTACACCATTCGGGCCCTGCACCTTCTACGGGAGGTCTTGACTCAAAAGGGAGCCTTCCCTATCCGGCCGCAGATGTTCCGCAAGAAAAAGACAATGACATGGATTCAAGAGCTGCCCAAAGCACCTCGCCTCTTCCGCCTGAATCTTACACCTGGAACGACGTCGACGCTGGGGCAGAGAGTGATAATTTGGGTGCCTTGAACGATAACTACAAGAACCGGTACCAAAATGGGCCTGCACTGCCAAGGCAATCGGACTCTTATTCATCGAGTCTCACTGCGCTGTCCTCGCCTCGACACAGCCAAATCAAACACTCTCGAATGAAATCCACCAGCTCCATATACAGCACAGGGTCCAACCGCCACGTGAACTTGGCAACTCTCAAGAGGTCTTTTAGTTTACGGCCCGGGGAAGGAGAGCACTCGAAATACGTCGAAACCATTAGACGGAACGCAGGCACAGCTTTTAACGAAACGGGACCTGGCAAGTGGAAGCTCCCCACGGGAATTCAACCAATTGATAAACGAGATCTCATACTGTTGGGAGCAAGTGCGTACAACAGGGGAACCGCCAGTGCAAGAGCCCGTCATAAGGCCAGTGGTGTTGAGTTGAAACATGGCCATTTGAAACCCAGGTTGCTTGCGGCTGAGGTCGACGAGTCCGGAGAAACAACCAGCATGTTCAGCGCTCCATCTAAGCCAAGCCTTCCTAAAGCTCTTACTCCTGTCACATCCAAGTCCTCCACGCTCTCGAATGGTGTGAGCGGATTCTCGAGAACCAACTCCCTTAATCGGACAACTACACTTGTATCTGTATCTACATCGGGTGATTTGCAGAGTCTGCTCGGTAAGACGACACCCTCACGCAGAAGCAGCGCTACGTCGTTTGCAGAGTCCGTGGGTAGTGTCAGTGAGAACAGAAGGATGGATATCTACTATCAGCACCCCAGTTACAAGAATGGCGACGAAGAAGACAACCTGGACACTGACGACTTTACTTCTCGCGGCAACGATGCCACCAGCCACGACAGCGACGGCAGTGCAGACGAGAGACCTCGACTTTTCCTCGCCAACCCAGACTCGTCTTCAGAGTGATGCATAGTCACGGCAGGACTCGGACTTCTGCACACGGGCCGCTGGCGTTTAATATAGATAAGTACGAAAGTAAATGATACCAAGCCGAGAACATCCAGAAAGTGGAAGCTGAGCAGCCGATCAATAGCGCCCTGCTCGGTAACTACGCACACGTTGGTGGGCGTGTCACGTGACGTATCCTCCTGACGCGAGTTGCGACAGGTGTAACAACGTCAACGAAAAAAGGTCAACGTCCATCACTTCCACAAATCAACAACCGTCGGCACATTGACCCATCGAGATGTCTGCCTCAGGGTACACGTTGATTTACGAGCCGAACACGACGGCGAAGAAGTCCGTCAGTGAATTGAAGTCTCTTTTGGAAAAATCAAAAGATGATATCAAGATCACCACCATGAAACAGATTATCATTTCGGTGCTCAATGGAGACCCCATGCCAGAATTGTTGATGCACATCATCCGGTTCGTCATGCCTTCCAAGAACAAGGAATTGAAGAAGTTGTTGTACTTCTATTGGGAGGTGTGCCCCAAGCATGACGAGCAGGGGAAAATGAGACATGAAATGATTCTTGTGTGTAACGCTATCCAGCACGATTTGCAACACCCCAACGAATATGTCAGGGGTAACACCTTGAGATTCTTGTGCAAATTGAAGGAGCCCGAGTTGTTGGAGACCTTGGTGCCCAACGTGCGTCAGTGCTTGCTCCACCGCCACGCCTATGTCAGGAAGAACGCGGTGTTTGCTTTATTCTCCATCTACAAGGTTTCAGACCACTTGATTCCAGACACTCCCGCTTTGGTTGCGACATTTTTGTCCGAAGAGTTCGACTCTGTTTGCAAGAGAAACGCGTTCGTTTGTTTGGGTGAGTTGAACAGGGATGCTAGTTTGCAATATATCCAGGACAACATCTTTTCGATCGAGAACTTGGATCCCCTTTTACAATTGGCTTTTGTGGAATTCATCCGGAAGGACTCAAAGTCCTCCGCAAGTTTGCGTTCTCAGTACGCCAGTTTGATCTCCACCATCCTCGAGAACTCTTCCGAAGTTGTTGCGTATGAAGCCGCAGTGACCTTGACTGTGTTATCCACTTCTTCTCAGTCAATTCTTTTGGCAGCCAACAAGTTTGTCGAGTTGGCCACCAAAGAACCTGACAACAACGTCAAGATCATCTCTTTAGAGCGCGTCAACGAGTTGAACAAGGCACATCCCGGCCTTTTGCAAGGCTTATCATTGGATATTTTGGGTGTGTTGTCTACTCAGGATATTGATGTGCGTCGTAAGGCTCTCGATGTTACCCTTCTGTTGATAAGCAGCAGAAACGTTGAGGACGTCGTGAAGTTGTTGAAGAGTGAGTTGCAAAAGTCCTCGTCGTCGAGCGACGACAAGACCTCAGAGTACAGGCAATTGTTGGTCAATGCAATTCACCAGCTTGCCATTAATTTCCGTGAGGTTGCTTCGAGTGTGATTGACTTGTTGTTGGAGTCCATCGGGGATCTTTCTACAAGCGCAAGTTCCGATGTTTTGACTTTCGTGAAGGAAGTCGTTGAGAAATTCCCAGAGTCAAGAGTTTCCATCATCCATAAGTTGATCAAGAGCTTGGCTGATGTTAAGTCCGGCAAGGTCCACCGTGGAGCCTTGTGGATTTTGGGTGAATACTCAGAAGATGAAGCAGCTATCAAAGAGACGTGGAAGTTTTTGAGATCCAGTATTGGGGAGGTACCCATTTTGGCAAGCGAAAAGAGACACGCCGAAGGTGGTGATGAAGACGTCGAGGAATCCGAACAAACTCCTTCCAAGAACACAAAGAAGGGTCCTGTCGTTTTGCCTGATGGAACTTACGCCACTGAGAACGCACTCACTGCTTTGAACGCTGCCTCTGATGAAGAGGATGAGTTCCACATAAGAAAGCTTATTTTGGCGGGCGATTTCTACTTGGCTGCTGTCGTTGCTTCGACTCTAGTAAAACTTGTCTTGAGATTGAAGCGCCTCCATACCAGCGAAAAAAATTTGAATGCATTGAAAGCAGAAGCATTGTTAATCATGGTGTCGATTTTGAGAGTTGGCGAATCTTCATACGTGGCGAAGAAGGTGGACGAAGACTCTGCCGACAGAATCTCTGCATGCATTAAATTTTTGACCGACGAAGAAGAGAGCGAGCTCATTTCCCAAGGCTTTTTGGAGGACACCAGAGACGCTTACGAAACACAAGTCAAAAATGAGCAAGCCAGCAAGTCGGAAGAGAAGTCGAGAGACTTCCACACCAATGCTGAGCAGGTCGATGACGCCATTTCCTTCAGACAGTTTGAAAAGCACGATGGCAAAACGTCTTCGAGTGATGACGATGCGCTTTTGTTAGCTGGAACTACTGGAAAGAGCCAGGACTTGTCGTCGAGACTTAACAGGATTTTACAATTGACTGGATTCTCTGATCCAATTTACGCTGAAGCGTTTGTGAAAGTCCACCAATTCGACATTACATTGGACGTTTTGTTGGTCAATCAGACGACCTCCACTATGCGGAACTTGTCTGTTGAGTTCGCCACCCTTGGTGACTTGAAGGTTGTTGATAAGCCCGCAACTGCCAATGTCGGCCCACACGGCTTTCATAAAGTCTCGGTGACTGTGAAAGTCACTTCTGCTGACACCGGCGTGATCTTCGGAAACATTGTTTACGATGGCAAGCACTCTGACGAGTCCACGATTGTCATTTTGAACGACGTCCATGTCGACATCATGGACTACATCAAGCCTGCTACGTGCTCTGAAAGCGTGTTCCGTAAGATGTGGAACGAATTCGAGTGGGAGAACAAGATCACCATCAAATCTCAAATTGGTTCTTTGAAAGAGTATTTGGACGAGTTGATGAAAGGCACAAACATGAACTGCTTGACGCCGGGTGCAATTGTGGGAGAGGAGTGCCACTTCTTGGCTGCTAACTTGTACTCCCGCTCTTCGTTTGGCGAGGACGCATTGGCAAACTTATGCATTGAAAAACAGGCCGATGGGCCAATCATTGGTCATGTGAGAATCAGGTCGAAAGGTCAAGGTTTGGCCTTGTCCTTAGGAGACCGTGTTGCGTCCATCTCACGCAAGACAAAAAGCAGCGAGGTGAGCAAAGTCTGATCGTTAAAATTGATTTTTGTAAAGTCAAGAATACAGTAAATTGGTATAAGACCGATGACGTCTCTGTAAAGCATTATAACTTTAGACAGAACTTGGACTTCAACTAGGCGCGGCCGGCCGGTCCTCCTCCTCCTCCTCTGTTCCTGTTGCCTTATGCGCCTTGACCATTTCTTTTTCGCACTGGGCGCAAAAGCCAAGAAGAACAGAAGCGAAGGTCAGAGACCCGGAAAACGAAAGCAAAGGCAGAAAATACACATGACAGCAGTAGCAGCAGCGCGCTTCAACGCCTCGTGGGCTGGGATCTAGCAGATCTAAGGGATCGATATCGAAGTCGACTGTCCACCGACCACGCCACATGCAGGTATTTGCGCATGACCCCGCGAGGTCTATGCAGCGGCTCCGATGCGGCCATATTGCTACGATCGACACTATCGACACTTTCTTCTGTTGATATTTAATTTTCGAATAAGTGCTAGCAGCTCAGAGCAGTAAACCGCATCTCGGCGCAGCCCCTCGAAAATCAGAAAACACACGCGGCTCGATCTCGCTCGCACATTGCAACCACCCACCTCCACATCTGGCTCCACATCTGGCTCCACATAGCTCCACATCCCTGGGCTTCACATCCAGCATGACCATCGGCATCTCTCCATCTACCGCAAGCAGGAAGGGCCTGGTGTTGAGCATCTCCGACCGGCGCGGGCTGGCGAAGTCGACGTATCGCTGCTTCCAAAACTACTACCACGGCCACCGGTTCCTCAACCCCAACCCGTCGTACATCCCCAACGTGCGGCTCTCCATCAACCACTGGCAGCTCCGGGACTTGGTGCAGGTGGACCCACAGACCGGGGCTGTGTTCTTCACAAACGAGGAGAACATCCGGGTGTTGCTGCGCAAGATGCGCTCAAGCGCCGCCATGCGCTCCCGCAACCACTTCCCGCTCCCGTACCGCCCGCGGTGCTTCAGCCACGCGCAGGGCGGCCTTGTGGTCACCGGTGGCGTGGTCACGTCGCTGGCCAAGGTGTACCTGATGGACTTGCCGGTGTTGACCAAGGACTTCGGGCCCTGCAAGCCGTCGCGCGGCTTGTTCTCCATCTACAGCCCGGCCATGGGCCAGGAGATGTCGTTCAAGCTCGGCGGCTTGATCAACAATGCGGTGGCCATCTACCCGCAGCAGAACTCCAACGCCGCCTACACCTCGTACGTGTGCAACAACGACTCCTACTTGTACATTGTCGACATTTCCGACTCTGGTATCACCGGCGACCGCAAGATCGTGTGCAAGGCCAACACGCCGCTTAACAACGTGGTGCAGGCGCCGGACAACCGTACCGTCACTGCCACTGGTGACTCCTTCTCCGTCTTCTTGTTGGACCCCTCCATGCCGCGGCCGCTCATCAAGAGCATCGCCACCGAACACCACACGGGCTTCGGCGTCTCCTACCACAACAACGGGGTGACACTCGCGGTCGCATTCGAGGACGGTGTGTGCTCGTTGTTCGATGTGCGGAAGACAGATCGGCCGGTGCATGAGGTCATGTCCACTCGCCCGGGCAGCAAGATCGGCGCTTTCCGTACCTGCAAGTTCTTGAGCTCCTCGCTGCAAGACTTGTTGGCGGTCCTGGAGCACTCGGGCCGTGTGCATCTCATTGACATGCGGGACTTGTCGGCCGAGAGCCACCAGGTAGTTGCGTTCCCCCTCGCGTTGGACCAATTCTCGAAGTACAGGAACCCTAGCGTGCAGCTCGAGGACGACTACGAAACCGACATCCACAACCCTGTGAGCGTGTATGGAAACGAGTCTCTGTACTTCATGGCGCCCTTGGTATACGACTACGACTACCTAGCCAATGACCACCCCGTATTGTTCCGGGACACCGTGTTCGAGCCACCCGCAGACGTGGGAGAAGAGGGCGCCGATAATAGTTCTGGCCCCACCTCGACACACCCCGCGGATGAGCTACGTGCGTCGCGGGACTCTTACCAGCTGGCGCTCAGCCACTTCAACGGCGAGATGGAGATTGCTGGCATGGACTGGTACGGCAACCAGTTGTTAATTGGGTGCGAAGACGGCGGCATTTTGGTGTGGGACGTGAACGTACAGGCTCGAAGGAGTTTTGGGAGTTTTTCCCGGGTTTGAGACGACAGACAATGAGTATAACGAAGCTACGGCAATGCAGATTTACATCTTCTCCTCATCTCTATTTCTCTTTTCCATCTCACATCCACCAAATCTTCTTTTCATACTATTTGGATGACACCTTGTGGATCCCTTTTGGTCCTACAATCCCGCTCTGCACTCAGTACCGTTCTAAGAGGTCAGAATCTGCGTTGGAAGATCTGTGTGCGTCCGTTTCACTCAAGCCTTAAAGTAGTAATGAGGGTAAATTCTAATGAGTTTGAAGGACATTTGTAAAGTCGTGAATACAGCAAATTGGTCTAAGGACAATGATGTCAATTTGTGATTATGCAAGTTATGTTTCCTCCTTGTGAAGATATGACTTATTGTAAATAAAGTTTAGGATATCTTGATGATTGGCCTCCTTTGCTTGTCTATCGCTGTCCTGATCAAATAGGTAATCTCCGTCATGTACTTTTATGATCGGTAGGCTCTTAATTTCGGCGTCAGACGCGTACTTGTCATATCTGAATTTTCTGAAAATTGACAATAGGCTATCGGATATAGTTGCGAAGTCACCTCGTAGAGTAGCCAAATATAAATCTAGGTTCCGTTCATACTGGCCAACGTCAATGGAATTCTGCGGAAACTTGTTCAACAATCGCTGCATGGACAAGTCATCAGCCTCAATGAGAACATCCACACTATAGTTCAGGGATTTGAGAGTGAACGCCTGGACCTTCAAGAAGTTTTTGGCCTCTGAGTTAAGCATAAATGCTATGAAGATTGTGCACCGCAGGATTTCCACCAAATTTCCATGAATAGTGACAATGCGATCCACGCTTTGCGGCTTTCTGTCTGAGATATCTATGGAGCTGACCTCAAACTCTGCTAGCAAGGTGTTTCTAGTTTCTTGCGTCAAAAAATCGGTCTCGGACTCTGAGATTACCAACTTTATGCATGCCGAGGGATTGTCGTCTTGAGCTACTATTCGCTTGAGGTACTGCTTAACTTTCAGGCTCTCCACAATATTGTCATCCCCAGTTTTCGGAAGAGGTACATCCTCTAAAAGCTGCCCATGTTCACTCAGCTCATGGCTCAGACTGTTCTGCTTTCTCTTTCTGGGATTTCGGTTATTCGTTGGAATCATCTGTGATGGAGCTTCGAAGTTACGCGAAGACGAGTAGCTTACATGGAGTTTTGGTGCGTCCTTCATGGAGCTACCCATTCGCCGAAATAATACACGGAACTCACAAGAGGGTTGTTTAATTATTGTAATTACTTTAGAGTCAGAGTGAACGAGACCTGTTTTGAATATTTATTAAAATTTGAGCGGAATATCAATTTTTAGTACTCTTCATGTTCTTAGAAAAAAAAAAGTCAGTCCTCTCAAAAAATTGCAAACCTTCACGCGTCTGAGCAATTTCTCCAGTCATAAACACAAATATCTTTCAGAAAAATCCAATTTTGAACACAACGCAGTAATTTCGGGATTCTGAAATGGGAAACACAGAAGAGATACAATTCACATCTCTTTAAGTGTGGATGCTCTCACATCTGATTATACTTTATATTATATGACGATGAGGCTTGACAGCATTCTCACTAAAGCACCAGGCGACAAGTTCATAGAGAACAAACAAAACAAAAAAACAAAATAACACAGAGTATTGAAATAAATTCAAGCATGCTTTTTGCAGGTACCGTAAGTTGCCACCTAGAATTCGGTTCTGATTGCAAAGTCAAAGGTTCAGATCATAGGTCACGTGATACTAACGTACTAAAGACCCGTACAACATCAACTCATCCCGCAAGCGAAAAAAATATAGAGAAAAGACTGAACCGGACTTCAAATTTGGAATCATGGCTAAAAAGGACAAGGCAGAGGAGCCTACGGAGGACAACTATGAGAAGAGGATGGCAGCGCTTTTACCATTTGCAAAGCCCCTTGCTTCAAAGAAATTGAATAAGAAAGTGCTCAAAACTGTGAAGAAGGCTTCGAAAGCCAAGCACGTAAAGAGAGGAGTGAAGGAAGTTGTCAAGGCATTGAGAAAGGGCGAGAAGGGTCTCGTAATCATTGCTGGTGATATCTCTCCCGCTGATGTTATCTCCCATATTCCTGTTTTGTGCGAGGACTCCTCAGTTCCATTCGTTTTTATCCCTTCAAAAGAAGACTTGGGCTCTGCGGGCGCCACTAAGAGGCCAACATCGTGTGTTTTGGTTGTTCCAGGGGGCGGTAAGTCGAAAAAGAACGCAGACAAAACCGAAGAATATCGTGAGGCTTACGACGAGATTGTGAAGGAAGTGGCTACCTTGAGCTAAATCGCTACAAGCATCAGTTACTCTCTAGAACTCAAAAATTATTTTGACACCTCTTAATTGCTGTGGTCATAAGTATGAAGGTGCTTCATAACTAGTGTTGTCATAACCGCAAACGACTTAGACAACTAACATTTTCAAATTACTGGCATATATAACTTGAAATTTACTTTATTAAAAGACTATAAGTTAGTTTACTCCAAACTCAGTGACCCCTTTGCAAGACGAGCATCTCTCCTTGTGAAGTGCCAGGCAATTAAGGTCATGATAGTACCGAACGCACAAAGACTAGCAGTGTACGTAAAACCAATGTAGTACTGAGGCTGGTCGTTGGTATTCCAAACCAAAATAGGAACCCAAGCACCAGTAACGTATGCCAAAACGTTTGTGCATACGACCAAAAAGTTCCGCTTCATGTCATCATCAAAGAGTAAACGATTGACCCAGGAGAATATGAAAGGTTGCCCATAACTGGTTGGGATTCCGATAAGCCAGAAACTTATCCAGTGGAGCCACCTTGGAATGTCGTAAAACGACAATATCGCACAACCTATCATGACTGGAATAAAGAAGCCCAAAACGTAGAAGTGATTCTTCTGACCGCCGATAAAGTTGTGAGAATAGGCCAAGATTAAAGTAACAGCAATTGCAGAACCCGTGTATGCACTAGGGTAGACATTATACTGACTAGGAGTAAGTTTCAAGCCCAACTTCATCCAAGTTGTGAAAGTTGGTTGACTCCATGCTGTACAGGAGTTGTTATAAGCCAAGAACAACAAAGGGAAAACATAGATATGCCACGTGCTCAAGAACGACTTAATTTTCTTCCATGTGTATCTCTCTCTCGTGTTCAATTGTGCACCCATCAATCTTCTTCTCTCTAAACCAACCAAACGGTCTTGTTCAGTAAAGTAAAAGGCATCCGTTGTACTTGGGGTGTTTGGATCCACAATCATGGTGTAGATGCCGAGAGGAAAAGAAATGACGGCATCAAACACAAACATCCATTTGAATGGCTTCATCGAAGAGTTCTCAAAGCGCTTAAGAAGAGCCAATTGAAGTGGACCGGAAATCAAACCTGCAGCATTTGACGCAACAGCAAAATAAGCACTTCTGGTGGAGATTTCAGCCGCAGAATAGTTACTCCCGAGTAAATATTCCATTCCTGGAAAGTATCCAGACTCGAAGAGACCCAAGAAAAATCTCAACGTGTAGAGGGAAGGAAGCGAATCACACGTAATTGTCAAAAGTGTAAGCAACGACCACATGATCTCAAGTCCTCCAAGGTAGTATCTTGCCGAAATCCTGTGCAAAATAAGATTGGAAGGGATTTGACCGATGATGTAGCCCACAGTCCAAAGAGTAACAACGTAGTTGTACTGGTTGTTGTTCATACCATAGTATTCGCTCATACCATTAACATAAGCAGTAGCGATATTGCTTTGGTTAAGATTCTTGATGAAATATCCGGCCATGGAGGACGTCAAAAGAAAGCCATCGAGCTTCAACAAATACCTTTGCTCAAGAGGATGCTTTCCTGTTCCATCCCAAACGAATTTTTTGAACTTGAACCATAACGATTTTTCTCTGCGACGGATCTCCTCCGGGGAGAGGTCTAAGGTCAAATCGATGTATGGTATAGAGCTTTGAGTCTCAGTAACTGAGACAACCTCGTCTCCTTTCTTGATTGACAGAGAGTCTAAACCATTATCCGCATTTGATGTAGAGTTGTAGTGTTGAATCTCAGTGATCTCTTTGCCAACGAGTTGTTCCTTAAGGACCAGAAGGAAAGTCATCAGAGCTTTGGAAGCGTGTCAAAAGACATAGATCAACGAAGATAAACGCATCTTTATATTAATTTTTCACCGTCTCCACTTAGTGTGCTGCATGTGCCCCATGTCAGAACATTAGTTTGCAAGAACTGTGGATTGCCGTGTGGCTGCTAAATTCGCGCACCACAGTTTGACGTTTTTCAGGCGACGCCAACGGATCATTACGGAATGATTTCGCAGTACAACAGAAGTACATTCTTCGCCTGATTTATGAACAAAGCCTTCTTTTTTGAATATAACATATGTGTTAGACAGGTCCTTTTACTGATGTTTTCTTGTTCAGAGACACTGTGCTTATGTGGATGTTTGTAGCCTGCGTGAAATTGCACTATGTGGATTATTTGGAGGCTTTGAGACCAACGAGGTACCTGTCTGCATAGTTGAATGATGGGCTGATTCGCCGGACCAATTAAAAGAACATGATTCTCGGGAACACTTTCTTTTTTCCGTAAAAAGGACCTATTTGACGTGAGAATCTTATCGGTGTGGCGCTTGCAGCTCGCGACTAAATAAAGGGACAAGAGAGATGAGTCTTCGCACTTGCGCAATATGCCAACTGTGGTTGATGTTCCAGCATTCCCCCAGCATTTCTGACACGCCAGGCGCAAGAAACGTACATAGCTTAGTAATTAATATGAAAAATTGGCAGAATATGCAGACCTTAATTTTTCAGCCGTGGAGGGACAATAACGAATGTCCGGATCACAAAATCATCCTGGCTACTTTCAGTCCGGGCCCCTCATCATATTTGAGCTGAGTCCAACAGCGGAGATGTCATGAGTTTGCAGATCACCAGGACCATGCAAAAATCCACACATGCAAGTGTCTTGCTGGTCGTCTGCCGAGCTCGACTCCATTTCGACTTCTGAAACGAAGGGCGTGTGAAGGGGCGTCATGGTACCGTCCAGGCGGATTTCCGTTCCATGCACCGTGATAGACGTTGGTTCCAACTGTGCATCTGTCTTTCTTCGCTTGGGCGCAGGCTCTATGACCGAAGCTTGTGACGTTGAATAGGACATGGGGTGGGCGTGGGCCATGCGTTTTTCGCTCGATGCTCCGGGCGCGAACTTCAATTGTTTGACAGGGCATGCGGCTGCAACACTTCCAAAGACTCTCTCTGCATCATAGCCTTCATCATCACACCGTCATCATGTCACCGTGATATCTTCGTAACCATCAGGATGATATGGATAGCTGATCAAACTATGGCAGGCTGTCACTGTAAAAATGCTTCAGTAACGACATGAAGCTGCCCGATGCGTATGATCTGAGAAGACTTGTCTCTCGATGGAGTCCCTTCATGCTAGCAAAGGACAGCTAGAGCATTCGGGACTAAAAAGATATTAAGTGGGCAGGAGGCTCATATGTGAGCACCGCTTCTGAGTAACTGTAGTTTGCTTCAATGCTCCGCCTTAATGGAACAAGGAAGTCATTAGTGAAGTACACTAAATTTGAGCCGGCATCAAGGCGTCAAACAACAGCGCATGATGCCGGAAAGATCTTGGCATAGTCTTGAATTCTGTAGGACATCATGACGGCCGGAATTTCATCGAGAATACCGAAGACCAGCGGTGCGGCTGAATACAAAGCACTCGAGGATTTCGGACATAAATTTGGATCTATGGTAGGCACAAACTATTGATGGTGACTGCTGACATTGCGTTCGTCGTATATCATTTGAGACGCTCGAAACACCATAGGTGACGTCTCCTTGTGGTCTGGGGACTTACGTACCATAGCGTGGTGGTGTCTTCCTACAAATTTGCTTCTGCCTATGCCAGACTTTGCCTATAATCAAGGAGGCATAACTAATGAGACCAAAGTCCTTTTTTTAATACGTAAAACCATGTTCGCTAAAAATAAGCCATAGCCTCACACGTATTGTGTGACTCCACTTTGGGTGATCAATTTCGTGCGAAACTGGTGCGCTATAAACAGGTGGCTTGGTATCGCCTCGTACTACAGATACTCATTTCAGATCAGAAGCCTTCCAAACTCATCAGAGATGGGAATCAAAAAAATCTTCAAAAAGAGAGACCCAACGGAGCAGGAGTTGGTGGATGATTTACAGAGAGTGGGAATCAGCACCAAGACCTCCGGTGGTCGACAAGAAAAATTCGGCGCCTTCAAGGACTATGCCCAGGAGAGACTGAGACAGCGGCCGGGCTTGGCGCCCGTGAATCCCTACGCGAACATGGGCAGCAACGGCAAAAACCCGTACGCATCGTCTCTGGGTGAAGGCGAACCTCAAGCTGGAAATGACTCGCCATATGCGTCGCGAAATGGTAACCAACCTAATCCTTATGGCAGTCACAGCGGCAACCAAAGGCAAGATTCGTCCAGTAGCAATCCTTACGCGAGACCATCTGGGTCTCCCGGGCTAGCATCTAAGGCTGATCCTTATGGCAGGTCCACAAACAGCACTAAGTCAAGTCAAAGGGTGGACGAACAACGCCAAAGCGCATCAAACAGTGCATATGGCCAGAGAGCTAACCCATACGCAAGAAGTACAACAGCTCCAAGTGTGAGAGATGATGAGCTGACTCTTGACCTCAATGATATTCCTACTGGACAGCCTCCTGTACGTATAAAGGGTGCTGTTCACAGACCAGCTCATGGAGACACGGAGACTTTAGACCTCAACGACCTACCCGACGAAGATTTGAATGTCGAAGTGGACGACTTTTTGCCGGAGCAGGAGCAGGTGAACTCAGAAGACGAGGAGGTTGAAGCGATCAAGCAAGACATAAGATTCACCAAACAAGAATCCTTGGCGCTGACCAGAAACACCTTGCGAATGGCACAAGAGGCCGATGCTTCGGGAACAAACACATTGGGTATGTTGGGTGCTCAATCCGAAAGATTGCATAATGCAGAGAAGAACTTGTTGTTGGCTGATACACAGACCAAAATCGCCGACGAAAAAGTGAAGGAGTTACAGAGATTGAACCGTTCGATATTCATTCCGGCCACGGGTAACCCCTTCAACAAAAAATCCAGATTGCGTCAACAAGAAATCAAATTGAAGAACGATAAGGAGCAAGAGAAGTATCTACGTGATACAAACCGCCAGGCTATGTATGCAAGTGAACAACGTCTCACTCAAGGTATAAAGCAAAGCGGTTCCAACTCTGAAACGCATAACAAGTACCAAGGAGAAAAGTATTTGCAACAGGCTCAAAGATATCAGTTTGAGAATGACTCAGAAGATGATGAGATCGAAAAGGAATTAGCATCCAACTTGGACCAGATTGCAAACTACTCCAAGAAATTGAAAAACACAGCTAAAGTAATGGGACAGGAGGTAGATGCACAGAATGATCGTTTGAGAAGAATTGAAGACGATGCAGATAGATTGGATATCAATGTGCATCTCAATAGCTCTCGTCTTAATAACATCCGCTAGAGCCTATTTCTTGCAAAATTTTTCATACTCGGTGGAAAATGAAGCAAAGGACCTCCTTTACAGTCCTTTGAATTATTAAGTCGTATCTCGATATTAATTTTGTGCCAATTCAACTTTTTCTCCTCCGAAATATTCGCATGTTTCCATTGGGATACGCATGCAGCAAGTTAGTTTTGATTTTTTACCGACAAGAGGACAAATTCTCGTCTCAGTACTGGTTCCAATGTGCATCGATCGCAGTTTGAAAGTATGTTTGTAACTCCAACCTGCTGCCTGCACCTTCTCAAGTGCTTTCTATTGTTACTTGAATAGGCTCAGCTGGTCATTCATTGTTACCAGGATTGTTCAAAACAAATGTTGGCTCATACGGGAAATGATCGACATCATAAGATCAACCCACAAAAAAGCAACATGGTTTGTTGTGCTAAGCAACAAGCGAACTATATTTTTAGCAAAGGCTATAAATATAGGTTTGTCTGCTTCCTTTTCGTCTCTACTTCAAGTTCTTCATAGTTACGAACCAAATGCTCAGTCTTTTCACTTTGTTGCCTCTCGCTGCTTTCGCCCTCGCCGAACACTCTCTTGAGCTTCACGCCGTGGGCGTCTCCATCAACGCCAAGGTTTCCGTTGAAGGTGACAAACTTGTATTGGCACACGAAAACCCAGCTCAATTTCATTTGGAGGAGCCATCTGGATATCTTACGGTTGATGGCCGCAATGTCGTTTTAAGCAAGGAAGGAATGGCGTTGTCCGAGCAAAGCCGTTCCAAGGATTTTGGTCTCGAGGGTGGAATGCTTAGACATGGCACGGGAGACCAAAGATTCAACTTTTACGCCTGTCCTTCGGGTCACATTGCTAGCTGGGAATGTGATGGCGGTTCGCAAATTGTTTTGATGAACGATGAGGACATAGCTGGTGCTTGGGGATTTGACGACGAGTTCGACTTGGAAAGTGGCCCAACTACACCCAGTCCTCTGCTTGAGAGTGAGTCGGACTCTCTCGACGACAGCTCCGAATCTGCTGAGATTACTGAGGCCCCTTCATACGGAAACGGAAACGTCACTGTCACTAATGTCAACACCATGGTAGTGACTATTACCTCATGTGACGAGGAGACCGAGTGCACTTCCACTGTCGATTTCCCAATATATGAGGGCGCTGCTGCTGGTATGCAAGCTAAGTTTGCAATTGGAGCCGGTGCCGTTGCTTTGGCTGGTTTATTGTTGTAATCTCTCCATAGCCTGAGTGTTGAATTACCTACAATGAATATTGACATCGTCTTAACTTTAACTCTAACCTCATATCCAAAGAGGTGCTAAACTAATGTTTTTTTTACTTCCTATGCGGACCGTTAGATTTTCTTGGCCCATATTGGCTTCCAGGTTTATCTCAGATCATATCTGAGCTAAGCCCGCGCAAACATGCAACGTGCACGCCCAGTGAACTACATCCAAACAATCTCTCTCATTTCTCCAAGTGAATAAATATTGGTAGCAACATGACTCAGCAAGTGAAAGAGTCATTCCTTGTGGGGAAAGCGCTCCTAAATTTCACCTCGATCTTCGTTTCTCTTGGTGTTTTCTTGTTTGGTTTCGAGCAAGGATTGATGTCCTCGTTATTGACCAACAAGTACTTCAAGAACTACTACAACAATCCGCGGCCTGCAGAGGTGGGTACCATGATTGCCATCTTGGAAATTGGTGCCTTGGTGTCTTCCTTCGAGGCTGGTAAGGTGGGTGACCGAATCGGAAGAAGGCGTACGATTCGTTTGGGTTCCTTCATCTTCGTAGTAGGGGGATTAATCCAAGCAGTCTCTCCCAACATTCTTGTTTTGGGCGCTGGTCGTCTAATCGGCGGTATTGCAATCGGATTTCTCACGACTATCATTCCTTGCTACCAATCGGAGATTAGTCCTCCATCAGACAGAGGCTTCTACGCCTGTTTAGAATTCACGGGTAACATCATTGGTTACTCTACTAGCATCTGGGTCGATTACGGTTTCTCGTTCTTGGAAAACAACTGGTCTTGGCGTTCCCCTTTGATTTTGCAATGTTTCATGGGGATCCTTCTCTACTTGGGAAGTTATATTATCGTTGAAACCCCTCGTTGGCTATTAGACCACGATCATGATATCGAGGGCATGATAGTGATCAGTGATTTGTATGCAGATGGTAATGTCGAAGACGAAGTTGCTAAATTCGAATTCAGACAGATCAAAGAGAATGTTCTTCTCCAACGCGTGGAGGGCGGCGAGAGATCATACCGCTACATGTTCACTCGCTATAAGAAGAGATTGTCGGTCGCTTGTTTCTCTCAAATGTTTGCTCAGTTGAACGGTATCAACATCGTGTCTTACTATGCACCAATGATCTTTGAAAGTGCTGGCTGGGCTGGCCGCGCAGCCATTTTCATGACGGGAATCAACTCATTGGTCTATATTGCAAGTACGATTCCTCCATGGTATCTCGTCGATGAATGGGGAAGAAAGCCACTACTTTTGACAGGTGCAGTTGTTATGGGGGTTTCGCTTTTCTCCATCGCGTACTCACTCTTCCTCAATGATACATATACCCCTCAGGTTGTCGTCGGGTTTGTCATTATCTTCAATGCGGCTTTTGGTGCAAGTTGGGGCCCAATACCGTGGATGATGAACGAGGTTTTGCCTAACTCAGTGAGGTCAAAAGGAGCTGCGACATCTACCGCAACAAACTGGCTCTTCAATTTCCTCGTGGGTGAAATGACGCCTATATTCTTGGATCTCATCACATGGCGAACCTACTTGATACCGGCTGTCTCGTGTATTTTGTCGTTTCTTTGCGTGCACTTCCTTTTCCCAGAAACCAAAGGCTTGAGCTTGGAGGAAATGGGATCTGTATTCGATGACAGTTCTTCTGTTTTCTCGTTTCACTCGGGGTACGGATCGACCGACAACACCCTGCGGAGAAACAGTATCCAAGATACTTCTGCAGAGTTGCCACACGAGACCCACCACTTAACTGCCGCACAGTTGGCAAGAAACCCTTCCTCTAGAAGACCAGAGTTGGACGGACTCATCACTGGTGCCCCTGTCATTCCTCAAATAACGCCTTCTGCAGACGTTATTAAGCCTGTTAGCTCAGATGTTTCCTCGGTGCACGATGAATCCGCCACGGAGCCGCCATCAGTAACTGACATTCTTGAGTTCAAGAAAAAGAAGCAGGCTAAGTCATGGTGGCTGCGGTTTCAAAAGGAGCGGGGCGATTATGAGGCATTGGTCGAATAAATTCTTCTGATACTACACACCTTCACTTTCACTTTAGTTTATTTCAAAGGAGTTGTCACAGGAAGAATTGCTTTGACGTACCTACGTATGCCATAGTTTAGATACGACCTTCATCCAATTACGTAGGAAATTCGCGTGCGACGTTTAAAAAAACGCATTACGTCACGGTGAATAACCGATATGTTCCGATGGTCTCACGAGCGTTCGTCTTAGGTGGACCTACGGGAGTAGTCTATCCTTAGGTAGCTGAAGGATGACCAAGACGCGACCTTTAAAAAGTCTATCGCGCTAAAACGCTTTGTTGTCATATGGTTAGGTGACAGGGTGGTATGTTGCACGGGAACGTGCACGGCATAACGAGAATGTGACAAACAAACCTAACGCAACAACTTCCAAGCACAAGCGAAATGTATTAAGGTGCCTTAGAGAACAACTGCTGTCCTATCACGGCATTCAGCGAGGAGGTGGCTGTTATCTTCCCGCCTGCTTCTTACAATGTGTGGTACAATGCACCACGATGGGGTTCCCGTACTGCACCTCCGCCGCAGCCCGCAAATGTAGTACTGTATGATAACCAGGGGGACTTGCACTTGCTCGTATCCACGCGCAGAGTTACCCTGACGTTTTTCTTATATATAAAACCTAAACACCGCCCTCTTTATTTACTATTTGTGACCCACATTTAGTTTCATACTACAGTTCCTGTCAACGTGATAACAAGTTCGTCAACAGAAGTTGCAAACCGTTCCGCCATGTCATTGCTTCTCGATTCAGACGTATCTCTCAGCACACACTCGGAATCCATTACTTTACTACTGGGCCTCGAACAGGTCACTTCCATTCCTACCTCATTTGAAGACAGTGCCGGCTACTCATATGACACAGCAGATTCCTCTCGCTACAGTCTCTCGAACGAAACACTGATTGCTAACTACCACCTGCTGTCAACGGCAGTTTCGCAGTCAAGTTCTTCTTCGAGCAGCGGCGCGGAGCTAGCCTCGAACGCAAAATCGAAAAAGTGTATCTTGTTAGGCGCATTAATATTCTTTTCCTTTGGTACGGGATTGTGCCTGCTATAGGGCAACTCTAAGAGCTACCCATCCAGTGTGTTGATGTCTGTGTCGGTGTCTATTTCTTAGTGGTGTATGCGCAGGTCGAGATTGTTTTGGAGCCAGCTTGCATATATTACGTCATTTCTATTGTGTTCCCGCAGGTAGACGACCAAAAAGGTAACTCTTGACCTATAATGAACGAATAAACGAATCAGGAGGCGAAATCAACAAGGAAGTGGAAGAATGTAATTTAATTGTAATCTATCCCATTTAACACTCCTCTCCAGAGGTCGAAGAAAGCTTCAAATGTCTCAACTCCTAGACCTGCCTCTTTGTAACCAACCGCGGCGCGAATGCTGTGCATGCTAAGTTCGGGTAATCCAACATCAACAACTCTGGCACCAGTATCTACCGCTAGCATCGGCCCAATGGTTCCGCCTGAAGGTTTATCGTTGCGGATATGGAACTTTTGTAAGTTGAGCCCCCGTTTCTTGGCTATGAGGTCCAAAACTAGATAACCTGTCGAGTCGGTCATCACGTGACCATTAGCATCCAATTTGACTGTGAGACCACTATTGGGCAACGGGAAATGACCCTCCAAATAAGCCTCTTGGAAGTTTGGATTCAATGCATGGGTCACATCCGCCGACAAAATGATTGAGTTGGCGAAGGTCTGAGCAGTATCTGCCGGGGAGAACTCTCTCGCGGATAGCACTCTGTCCACCACGCTGTTTAGGAGCTTTCCTTTGGCACCCGTTCTGGTTGCACTTCCGATTTCCTCATTGTCTGCGAGAAGCACAATCAGGAATTCGTCCGAGCTTTCGAGTTTAGATCCTTTTCTTCTCGATAAAAGTGCATGTATAGCACTATAAGAGCAGAGGCGGTCATCAATTCTTGGCGCAAACAAAAACTCGTTGTTCAAGCCCCCTCTGGCAGCAGGTTGAACATCAAACAACTCCAAGTCCAATTGAAGAATTTGGGATACATCCACCTTCAAAATATTCGAAAGGTATCTCAAAAGGGACAAGGAATGCCTGCCGTAGAGAGGACTTGCCTTTTCATCTTCAGTGGCATCTAAAGTGCCGGTGCTGAAGCCCATTATTGGCACCATTTGCGTCTCTTTGTTATATGGAAGTTTGGATGCTTCCCCAAAATGTGGTGCCAAAGAAGGGATTCTGCAAATGGCATGGTCTCCAGAACTGACAAGATGTGATTCAATCTTACCTGTTGATTTGCTTCGTACCAAAACAGTACCTGCAACTCCTAAGTCACGATCAAGCCATAGATGGTTTAAGCTACCAGAGTATGGCGCAACGCCAAGACATTCATAGCCATGAATCCTCGATTTGATAGAGTAAGGTTTCAATTTCGCAGTCAAACAATCAACATGGCTGCCTATCGCACCCACACCATTCAGCGGCTTCCAATCTTTCCCAATCAAGAATGCAACCAAGGATGTGCCTCCTCTAGTGGTAAAGTATGCGCCTCCATCTTTCAGGATCTCAAAACCTTTTTTCTCCGACAAGTACTGGAATCCATGGGCCTCTAGAAGACTTGAAAAGTATGCGACAGCATGGCTCGTTGTAGGATTGTTATTGGTAAATTTTAGGTAGTCCGCACAAAATTCATCGTAAAATTTGGTCTTTTCGGCGGGCTCAGGTTCACTGGTGAGAGTTTTGGACTCTTCTTTCTGATGATGTACAGTAGTCTCCTTCTTCAATTGAGTCACGTTTACCACTTCTCCCTCCGATTCTGTCTCTATATCGCTTTCATTCCCCAGTGAGAGGTCGATACTCTCTACACCTTTATAAGGCACTTCCTTGACAACTCGAACCATTCTTCGCTATTGTTGACGACAACCAGCTTGTGTCAGCGGTCCTCTTTATGTGAGATTCCATATACACTCCTCACGACGTAAGAGCTTAAAACTACTGAACACTTACTGATTATATTACGGGGAATGATAAGACAGTTGCCGAGTGTTTCCACCACTTAATAACAATCATACACTGATTTTTTCGATTTTAAATCTTCGCTGAAGCGCTTACATTGGCTTTTGAACCCAAACGCGGCGTCGGTGTTACATGATTGAACGGAGAGACTGACCAAATGAATGTCAAACTTCGTCAATCTCTTTTGCTTCGTCCAGCTTTCGGTTAATTACAAGCAGGTCAGTCTAAAAAAGTAATTTTTGTAAAAAACGGCGAAGAAAACCTGTCCCATTTTTGTCTCAGTCAATCCGAACGAGGTCCGACACAAAGTTCCCGATTCGACCGCGCTCAAGAGGATCACGAGAAACCGTTGATTCCAGGACCATAATGGACAGCTCCACCATAGTTTTCATAGTCGCAGTTGCGATCGGCTTTTTGGTCTTGCGGTGGTTTGTCACACCAATTCCACAATCTGTCCCCGAGGAGTTCAATATTCCTGACCCGGCACGTCAACAAGTTCGGCAGAGTTCAAGATCACTTCCACGTCGTCAAGTGACGGATTCTATGATCGAGATCGTTCAGGCCATCGGGCCACAGCTTACTCCCTCCCAAATAAGATACAGTTTAGAGAAAACTGGCTCTGTTGAAGCTACTGTTGACGAGTTCACACAGAATGGCGACTTGCCCTACCCTCCTGGCGAAAGTGCACCAACAGTTTCTGACAACACCGACGAAAATCAACACAAGGCACCACCCTCCGAATCTAAAACATTACTCGAAAAGTATTCGGTTGATTTAGATAGCGATCCGACTCCTACAAGTGGGAAGAAATGGGGTAAAGACCAGAGTGAGAGAATCGACTTATTGCAAAAGAGAAAAGCGGAGATGATTCTAACCGCACGTAAGAGAATGGAGAAGTCGTTGGCTGAAGAAAATTAATACAGCGTTTGGTATTCGTGGTTCGAAATTGCACGAATGTGTATAATCTCGTATTCACATGTAATGCCCACTATAGAAGTAGAATACTCAAGATCTAAAAAGCACCGCCCGTCTATTTATTTTCTCCTATTAAAGTAGGCGTGATACGCTTCTTTTTTTTTGGCTGCATGCAATCAGAACTGTTCTCAATACTAGTTTGTGTGAACCCGGTTGTAGTGGTACTTGGAATGATCGCTGGAGCAACGAATTGACTAAGGAGAGACAGAGTGACCGCGCTGGAGTCCTTTGTAGCAACACTCTGATAATGCTTTTGCTCGCCATTTTCGCAGCTCAGCTCGAGTACTTGACGTACGGACTTTTCTAGTTCCGGAGTTTCCCTTGTTTCTTCTTTTTCGTTCTTTAAAGAGGTGGACGCTTTTAGATCCCTGCGAGCCAGAGTGTCTTGAGAAGCAACAGTTTCTTGTAGGGGACTCTTAGATTTCTCGAGTTTGACCTTTGGCGAACATTCAACTGTGTCATTTTCCGTACTATTATCAGCTCTCTCTTTATGGGGTGATATGTTGGCTATGCGAGGCGCTGATTCTCCCTCTTCAGCGTACGGCGCTCCAAACACAGAGTCGTCGAAAACAGCTATTGAGCAGAATCCTTCTGCAGAGGAGATGATAATAGTTTTTCCATCGCGATCCCAACTCAAGTCCGTGATGGTTAAATAGTGTAGATTTGACAGCATTCCTAAAGGTTGCAAATTTTCCGTGTCGTACACAATCACTGAATCATGCGTAGCAACTGCAAATACCATTTTATATGGTAGATCGAAGACAGGGGGTCTCTTTTTGGACAAGCTGTATTTGATGGGGCTAAATGAGACGGCAATAGCCGGCTTAGAAAGTCCAGGTAGATGACACACGGGAGGACGTTTCAAACCAGCTCGCGTGAAGATGTAAACGGTATTAAGGGAAGTGACTTCAGGGCCCTGGACGTCGCTTGCCTTTGGATCTTCATTTTTGAATATCCCCAGAGGAGTGAGCAACAAGCTCCCGTCAGGAGAAAATGCCAATCTCCGGAAAAAGGACTGGAGGGTTTCAGGGTGGAAGAGGTGGGTAGATCTTTTCAAGCCTTTCAGCAGACTTTTTCCATTCTGGCCCTTTTCTTTGGTAACATGGACTCCGGGTGACGTGGATTCAGTAGCTACTGGCGAGTCCTTCGAAGAGGCAGTCTGCGAGCTCTTTGATACAACAGCATCTGTTCCAGTTTCAACAATGGTGACTTTTTCATGTAGATTCTTCGAAGACGACAACTTCGAGGTTGGTAGCTCAAATCGATTGATTTTGATGTGAATTGAAGGTCGGAGCAGGTCCACACATGTACCATCACCCTGATTTAAAGCATAAATTATCACAGATCTGTCGGCACTCTGCGTTGCCAAATACTCATTCAATGGGTCCCATGCAATTCCTTGCACATAATGCGAATGATCAGGTAATTCAACAATTTTCTTCCCAGTTTCCACGTCATAGATCTTCGTGGTATTATCCATGGAGCCAGTGGCAATATACCTTGAATTTGAGGACCAGCAAATATCATATATTTCCAGATTCGTGTTGAAAATTTGTTTGACAATCCAACTCTCCTTCACGTCATCATCCTGAACACCAAACTCATGTACTATGTTGTCCGATAGTTTCCATAATATCAATAAACCGTCGTCTCCTGCAGATGCCAAAATCTCTCCCCTGGGGTCAAACCGGACACAGTTCACCGCCTGTGTATGTTTTCGAAGAGTAGACAAATAATCAACCGATGTATCTATAGGCTTTCTATCGTCCGAAAGTTTGATCAGCCAGATGCGCACGTTATTGTCCCCGCCAGCGGTGGCCAACCTCCTGCGTCCATCGTGTTGAGGCTGATGATCGACTGAGTACACCGGGTGATTGTCATCGTGCCAATGAATCGCTATCGTTGCACTGTTCATTTTGTTGCCGAGAGAAATCAGAGATCGTCTTGGTACCTCTTCGCACCGCGTTCTCGCTACTTTCGACGCGTTTACGATGGGGTAGTAACAAAGAGAGTCCACGTGATCAAGTGGTGCGTCTACAATTGAACATGGGCCCGGGCGGGAGATGGGGTAAAATTAAAGCCCATGAGACAAAGTCAACTTACCGTAGCTATTTGAAATAAAAGAATACACAAGATTTGCATTGTGAAAATTTTCGACAAGCAAATATCTAATACCGTAGAACAACTCCAACAAATAATCTTTTTTACTTCTGCCTGGTGTTCAGGCATTCCAGAACCAGTGGCATCAAGAGACACGAGGACCTCAAAAGAGAAAGAGGCCACTTCCCTGTCAACTCAACAACGAAGGTGGTCGTTCTTTGCGACTTGCGAGGTAGGGTAGAACAGAGGCTCAAAACATCAACTTGAATTCTTTATCTTGATTTTTCACTTTGTACAAAAAGCTTGCGAGTACTTCATTCTCTTTAACGTTGGTCAGTAGAAAATGCTTCTGTAGGTTGCTGGCTAGCTCGGGTTTTGTGACTTTATGGGTAGCAGCCGCCCTTTTCGAGCTGGAGGTCTTCTTCCCGATTTCTGATTGTAGAATGTTTTCATTAATGGATTGGGCCTCTGGAAAATTAAGGTTATATCTCCGGTTATATTTGTTGAGCGCATCATCACTCAAGCTCTGGAAGTCGATGGGGTCCACTCGGGGCTTGTCTTTAGGTCCATTTGAATGAATATGCTTTGAAAGAAGCTCGAGCTGAGCTGCTGCTGCGACCGCATTTCTGGCTTTGTTAGCGGCACGAGATGTTGTGGATGACTTAGATTCTGACTCTGATGCAGAGTCTTTGTGGTGGCTTCTTGGCGGCATGTTGATCCTGAGATGAAGTAAAGCTCTCTCGAACTTGGGGTGTCGTGGTGCTGACACCCGTACATCTTTGTGCTTATCGATAGACTGCTTTGTTGAGTTCGTGTGAACAATAGCTAATAGGTTTGTAAGCAGGAACTAAGAAAAGTATTTTGAGAGATAAACACATAATATACTAGTTTTTTCCGGTCCTTTTGGTCTTTGCCCAGGAACTGGGATCCACGTTCCTTCGGAACATCCGAGCTGTGGGTGCGAAAAAGGGCGCACTGGGGCGATTACATTTGCCGCTTTCTTCTTTACAGCCAGGACTAGAGTTTCTTCACTTGATTGATTATGCTATTCGGATAAACTAACCACTTAATAAACTAATGGGCATGAAAATACTGTTTTTCTTTGGTAGTTTGTTTTTCCTCCATGCAGCTTGTAGATTTTGTATTTTCCGTAACAAAACCCATTCATTATCTTTCCTGTTCAGAATCTGCTACTCTCCTTTGATACCTAGTGTCTAGTTATTGCATTAACCGAGTTTAATATGATGTGGAAGAAGTCACCAATTTTCAGCATTTTCTATCACATATAGGACAAAAGCGATTGGCGTAATTAATGTATGCGTCCACAAAGTGCGAGTTCGATCATAACTTATTGTAACTTTATCACGGATGACTTGTGCTTGTTTGGGTCGTTTTGTATACCCAACCTTGTTGTATAATATATACGTATTTTTGCTTTCGGCTATATAAAGACTCAAATTGATGACTCCGGAATTTTAGACAAGGAATAATAAAAAAAAAAGACTTTTAGAGGGAGGTGGAGTACTTACATACACTGTACATTACATCATTGATAAACTGAGTTGAGAAATACAATGCGACAATGTTTTCATATATGTAACTTCTACGTCCCATTGTGCTAAACAATAAAATTATGCCTAGTCGGAGACACGCTAATAAACCTGTCAGCGGGAAGCGTTAAATAAACTAATTGTTTTAGGAAAAATGCCTAAAAGTACAAAGGACTTAAAAGTTTAGTGTATTTATAAGAGCAGAAGGATTCTTCAACCTCAGAGTCTTTTTTATTATAGTCGGGACCTCAGGTTCACCAAAAAGATAGAATCATCCATAGGACACGGTCTGGATGAAAACTCAAGATACCGAAAAAAACAATCAAACCTATTTCGGTCTGATACTATCTCTTCAAGATGCACTTTTGATATTAGAAGGGGTTCGCTGCAAAATATTGCCTCCAGTCAAGCGGCGGCTTAATGCAAAGGAAAGGCAACAGATTAGAGCCGGCTCAATTTATGCCTGGAATGAAACAGAATCGGGAATGAAAAGATGGACTGATGGTAAAGTCTGGCTGGCTTCTAAAGTGAAGGGCCCTTTCCTTGTCTATCGTGAACACAACCTGCAAAGAAAACTAAAAGTCGATGGGTTGATTAAGCAAAGTTTTTCGTTGATTACGAAACAAAACACCAAATTGCACTTGATCGCATACTATGATTTGAACGAGAGGATCAACGGCATTATCAAAGAGAAAATCCCATCTCAAGATCCCTTACTTCTCAATTGCCATTTGGACCCGGAAATTTACCTGTGCAATTTTTTGAATAAGACAGTCAATGACGTTTCCGTTCTTCCTTCGCTGCATAGCAATTACCCGATGTCACAACCAATCCGTGATTCTACCCCACTACCCACAAACAC
Source organism: [Candida] wancherniae (assembly GCA_003708715.3). NCBI lineage: Eukaryota > Fungi > Ascomycota > Pichiomycetes > Serinales > Metschnikowiaceae > Metschnikowia > [Candida] wancherniae. The sequence goes on along the minus strand of PPOZ03000008.1, from coordinate 245,227 downwards.
AGAAAGGTACGTGGCAACCGATTTTTCACCAGAAAGATTAAATCCCAATAAGAAGCCCGGCTGGTGTGTTGGACCAGAACAAGTGCACAGCACTGCAATGATGTATTCCCAGGGTAATTTATACCCGAGTTATATTCCCGAGGCAACCCCAGTAAAATCATCTGAATATTTTGGGTATTGTCCTGTTCAACAACCTCGTCAGCAGATGCCCTTCACTTCAAGTCCATTCAGCATTGAACAGACATCTTTTCACCCAATTTTGCTAGGTGATCGACCGTATGTTAGTCAAATGCCTGACTTGAGTTATTGTTCAGGTAAGCATACTCAGGTACACGGACTTTCAAAGTTCAAGGACACGTTTCTTTATCGTCAAGCAAATCAAGACCAAGTAGAACCGATAGGATCTATGATTAGGTTTGCACAACGTCACGAGTATCAGGAAAACGGTCTTAGCCGACAATCATCTAAGCCGCAAACCACTATTTCGGTTGATCGATTGACTTCCCCGTTGATTTGCAGAAATTCTTCGGAAACAGCGCCATGCATTTCAAAGGTTAACTTGAGGCCTATTCCACCTGCTTCTTCGTATTCGTTGCAACGGTTGTCCTCATTATCGCGTTTAACACCTTCTTCGTCCTCTATCCAATCACACACGTTGCCACCTTTGCTCAAGGTATCGAAGGAATCAAGCTCTTCTCCTAAACCCGTTTCCCTTAAATTAAATCCTTTGGAACTTCAGTCATGTATCGCAAAACCTTCCCACAAAATTGAAACAATGAACACTCTAGAAAAGATATGTTCTACGTGAAAGCCGAGATCAACCGAAATAAGTTGGTCTTCCATGTAAACCAACTGTCGGTTCCAAAAGCAGAAAATTTAAATAATTTAGTATTTCATGTGTCACAGCCAATTCTGGACTCAAGTAGAGAAACTTTTTCTTTTTTTTTCCCAGGCATACCTTGCTGATTTCACCAATCCCGCGGTGAAGATGCCCTTTAAAGATTGTATTAAAGCTGGGTAGGCTATTATGCCCTGGATTGTAGTCAACAACGTTCTCCTGAGATATTTATCTGCTGCGACGGCAAGTAAGAACGGGTCTTCTGATTTGCTAATAGGATACGGCACTGTCCATGAGGAGTCTTGCATGAACTCGGATGTTTTCGGGTTCTTCAGCACTTCTTCATGAAACTTTCTTTTGTAATTATGAAGCAATCGGTTTTTGAACACAGATGGGAAAGTGCCAATAATTTCAGCAACAGACTGTTTCGTTAGTATAATCTCATAGAATTCCGCCTTCCTCTTCAACATTCCTTTGGTCAATGCTCGTTCTATAGCAGTTTCGTAAAGCTTCTCAAAATGAGGCAACTGCTTTATGACAATGTTTTTCACCTTGTTAGGATTCTCACCACCGACGAGCATTCTCGGGTCGCCCATGTAAGATATCAGAGCTATTTTCTCAAACAATTGTGCCAGGGAAACTGAGATTGCCTCTGTTCTTGCCAAGAGGAGAAGAGCTAGATTGAAGGCGCTATCGAGGTTATACTGATTCAAGATTTTTAGGTCATTGTCCATACCATAGAGATGCAAAACCGGCTTTTGAAGTCTTCCAGCTATGTATAGCGATGACCAATTGCGAATATCAGTCAAGGCAACCAGCCTCGAGACAACGCCATATTTTACCATGGTTTCTTTTCCTTGAAAATCAGTCATTTTGACATATGGATTGAAATAGACACCCGCCCCTAAGCTTTGAGTCTTAGCAACTATTGATATCCCTAGACTTGCCAAGGAGGAGTAATGGTTTGGAAATTTCAGGTAATTAGCAGAATGGAATTCATAAGGTTCATTTACGACATGAATCATGTCCACCTGCGGCTTGACCAGCGCATTGCCATATCCGGCCTGCTGCAAAACTCCCAGTCCATATCCGAAGGAATATTGAAGGCCATTTCCTTGAAATTGTTCTTGAAGAAGACAGAGTCCCTCATAGTTCTCCGATTGTATCTCTTGATTTGAAAGGCTCACATCCTGCGCTGTTTGGTGAGAGATCCGACTATATGTCTGAAAGGTCCTCACAGACAGAGAGTCTGTAAAACACTTGATAGAACGGACTCTGAAAACACCGGAAACTCGAGTCCAGATCATAAGATGATTCCAAATAAACAGAAGTGGGGCAAATCATATGGAGCAACACCCGTACACCATCATAGTTAGGATGTGCAACTTAACGTAGAACTTAGAGAAGAAACAATAGAGACGTTTGTAAGATTCTTTGATGTACCTCGTAATCGATCTCTTTGCTTTTGCATCGCTTCAGATTCTCCGACATACTGATTTGGTTCGAGGCAGTCCATAGTTAATTTTGTAAATAGGGATATATACGAGCCACCATTTTTGTTTACACTATAGACATAAAGACCATGTTGGTGTCTATCAACTTTATCTTGAAATTAGTGAATCCGTATAAGCCAGAGCTCAAGCTGCTTGGAGGAAAGCTTTTGCAGCCTTTCTTGGTGAGTCATGGGAGTCACGTGTAGGGCGCACAGAGGAAGTGTGAGACGAAAAATTAAGCTTGAAGTCTTAACGCTATACACCTCGAGATGTCTTCAAAATCCTATAGATCGACTCGCAGTTCCGAGGCCGAAAGTTTTTCATTCGAGGATGTTGTCATGACTGGGTTGGCCAAGGATGGTGGTCTCTTTGTACCATCTTCCATTCCGCTGCTTCCCTCGGATTTCTTGTCGAAATGGAAAGACTTGTCGTTCGAACAACTTGGTTTTAACATTATGCGTCTTTATATCTCACCCGAGGAGATCCCAGACCAAGATCTTGAAACATTAATCGAAAAGTCTTACTCGACGTTTAGAAACAAGGAAGTGACTCCCATCAGACCTCTCGATGCTGATTCGGGTTTGTATCTTTTGGAATTATTCCATGGGCCAACTTACGCATTCAAAGATGTTGCTTTGCAGTTTGTGGGTAACCTTTTCGAATACTTTTTGCAAAAAAGAAACAAAGGCATCCTGGATCCTGAGCAGAGACAAAAAATAACTGTGGTTGGAGCTACTTCTGGTGATACAGGTTCTGCTGCCATATACGGGTTGAGAGGCAAGCAGGATGTTTCTGTTTTCATTTTATATCCTACTGGGCGTATCTCTCCCATTCAGGAAGAGCAAATGACTACTATTGAAGATCCAAATGTTCATACTTTGTCTGTCAAGGGAACGTTCGACGATTGCCAAGATATTGTGAAGCAAATTTTTGGTGACTCAGAGTTTAACCTGAAGTATCACGTTGGTGCTGTGAACTCCATCAATTGGGCAAGAATCCTAGCTCAAATGACTTATTACTTTCACTCGTATTTCCAGCTTGTGAAAACACTCGGCCATTCTGATTTTAAGACTAGATTTGTCGTTCCCTCAGGAAACTTTGGAGACATCCTTGCTGGCTACTACAGTAAGCGCATGGGCCTCCCTGTGGACAAGTTGATCATAGCAACAAATGAAAACGACATTTTGGATCGTTTTTTGAAAACAGGCAGGTATGAAAAAGAGGCGGAAGTGAAAGCAACGTACTCTCCTGCAATGGATATTCTTATCTCATCGAACTTTGAAAGATTATTATGGTATTTGATCAGGGATAATGTTACTGGTGGAAGTGATGAAAAGGCCGGTGAAATATTGAACAATTGGATGCAAGAGCTCAAATCAAAAGGCTCAGTTTCCGCACCTGCTAGCGTTATCTCTGCTATTAAAGTTGACTTTGATTCCGAGAGGGTTTCTGATTCTGAAACTCGGGACACGATTAGGGAAATTTACACTGGCAACCTGGAGAAATATATTTTGGACCCTCATTCGGCCGTGGGCGTTGCCTCATCGTTAAGACACATTGCTAAGGACAAGTCATCAGGATTGAAAGGCATAAAATATATCTCTTTGTCAACAGCTCATCCTGCTAAATTCTCTGACGTTGTGAATAAAGCCTTGTCGTCGGTCGAAAATTACTCTTTCGAGAAAGATGTTCTCCCCGATGAGTTGAAGGCATTGTCGTTGAAAGAGAAACGGATTTTGCTCATTGAGGATGCATCATTAGAGACTGTGAAGAAAACAATCGTTTCTCAATTGGAGAAGGAAAAGCAAACATAGTTCTCGACGAGCCTGCTTTCAAAAGAATTACAGATAAAATAACTAGGATATTTACTAATCCACATTTAAACTGGACTTTTTCAAACGAGCTTTTCCATCCACAATCTCAATTTCACAATCTGTGCTCTTTAACACATCGCTATCAACTATTTCTTTTGCCTCTAACTGAGCAACAAACTCTTGATTTTTTATGTTATTCTCCAATAGCGTGCGGATGCATAAAATTGATCTCTCTCTTATGAAAGGGTTATCATTGTCGATCACACAATTTGAAAGCACCAATTCCAATCCGTGTAATTCGCGTACCTTTTCTTGTGAATCGAATGATTGATGACAAATATAGGCTAAAACTTCTATGAGCAACGACTTGATAAAGGGGAAAGTTTTTTTTTGCGTTGGATTTAATTCACCTGACTTCGGCGAATGAAGGACTTGAACTTCGGTATTTTCTTGAATTGCTCGAAGAAGAGGGATGATAACTTCGATTGCCCCTTGTTCTTTCAAAGTGCTCTTTGCTTCTTCGAATCTGCAGAGATCTGAAGTCATATTCAAGACTTTCAATAATTTCGAATTGAGCTTTTCAAGTTCGCTGCTATGATTACTTCGTGAATATAGAAGTGCTATAGCACTTTTTGAGTAATGTTTGAAAAGATCAAAGTTCCAATTAATGATAGTTGCAGGTTCGCCAGGCTGCCAGTATGCGTTGGAAGTTGTAACATACTCGCAAACATCAAGTACGGTATTCATCACATCGTCTGTCTCAATGAAGCTTAAAAAGACACTAAATTGATCATTTGTGATAATCATTTCGACAGCTTTTATGATTGGGGAGGGTATTTCGAGGTCCTTGTGTCGATTAAATCTTTCGAATATGTCGAACACAACATAGTAATGCAGTGAAGAAGATAGCAAATGTGAGGCATTTTTCTTCTCCTCCAATAAATTGTTTAAAAAAACACAAAATGGTAATATAATCTTGTTCTCCTTATAGCTCAAAATCAAATTGAAAGATTTTTTATCGAGCGCCAGTAAAACATCAGTTATGTCAGAACCGGTATGAAAAGAATCTTTCATTGACAAATTGGCAAGCAATTCAAGATAAGAGATCAAACAGCTTTTGCACATGTCTGATTCATGCTCCACTTTGGCAATGAGACGCCTCATATACTGTATGATCAAGGAGCTTTCGAGTACAACAGAGGATACAGGGATCAAGTTCCGTATCAACAAAACCACACCTCTCAAAGTTCTAACATACAAGTCTAGTGTATCCTCCAAATCCAACTGAGCGGAAAATGAACAATCTAGTAGAGCAACGCTTTGTTCTATGATCTGCTCCATCTCCTCTTCTGTCTGGCCGGACAAAGTTTGATTAAGGCACGCCTGCACTAGCACTCCAAGCTCTGGAAGGTTCTGCAAGAAATCACTTCTAGATCCTCCATCTTTGATAAGGACCTCTGTTCGATCAAGCACTCTTTGGACGGTGTTCTGATCCATTGTACACAATCGTGTTCTAGTATGAATCAAGATATTGTGTTTATATGCAGTTCATGTATTGCGCTGGGAAGACCATGAGCAGAGCCTTGCTAGTACATCGCGAGAAGATAGTAGCCCAACTCTCGTATGCTACATCCATCCAAAAAATCATTAGAAAGAAATTTTTATTCAAAAAACTCTCCATGTCATACTTGAATCACTTTGCGTATCTTAATTACGAATTTATTTCTACAGGTTATAATCATGCCCTTGACTTCAACATTAAACACTGTGGCGCACAAACTCCTCGGGTATCCTTTTCAGATGATAATTCTTGGACTGCGATTGAGAAACGTCAGTGTTATATACAGTCTATCTGTCCTCCCCGGGCAGCGATTGATTCAAAATGTAGCGAACAACTCAACTATGGAGAAATCAGCAGTACTGCTTAAACGTAACTCCTCTCACATTCGCCCGAGACTCAGAGTAGCGCCTTTATGTTTTGTTTTCTTTGACCTAGTTTAAGAAATGGCGCATACTTCGCCGCAGTATCACCCACACTTCTACCCCTTTTTTCAAAGCCCAGATAGTGATCTTCACTTTGATTCGAAACACATATGTGAAGAGCCAAAATTGTGGCTTGTTGGCTTGCGTAGGGAAATAAAAGAGTAAGTACTTAGGCTCAAGCAGGGCACTTTTCAGAGGATCCGTCGGGTTATCGGATCAAACTTTATGAATTTCTTTTTCTCAGGTATGATCGCAACTTTGCATTAACTCCTATATCGCATTACGCACGAGATATCAGATTTTTGGACCTTAAACTGCGTTCTTATCGGCAACACAAATTTTTCTGGTCACTTTCGACTTTTACAACTCGCTGGCATATTACTTGTTTAGTTGAGAGCATTTTTAATCCTTCAGTTCTTAAGGCTGCAGGTTGCACAATTTTTCAAACCAAAAGAGTCAGCAATGGATTATCAAAGAGCAAGCCCAAGTTCTGGCCCGACGCTTCCAGGGTTCATAAAGAGCTCGGATTTACTCCCCGGCGATTTGAATTACGGGAAACCCATGGATTTTCATCTGAGAGAGTCCACGGATAGTTCTTTGGAGTATACCCTGGAGAGTTCGTCAAGTAACGAATCCAGTCATGAATTCACATCCTGCCCAAGCGATCAGTCAGATTCGACTTCTATCACGTCACTCGAAGCATCTCCATGTCCATCCTCATCAAAATGCTCCTTTTCAAAGGACACAAAGCAGGAATCGATGCTTTTCGCAGATTCCCCTCAAGACGAATACTTACAATTTGTTCACAGCACACCAGCATATCCTCCTCCCTATAGCGATTTACCACCGGGTGGCTGCCCCAAGTATCCAATTATGGATGACCATTATGGTGATGAGAAGCTTCCTTCTTACACCCCCGCAGCATATAAAATTGGGCTTTGTAACAGGAAGCAGGAATGGCTTTCCCCATATGAGATGGCGCCAAGCAGGTCATGGAAGTCAGTCGTGATGGAGTTAAATTCTACCCAACTCAATTTTTTTGCTGTTTCCAGCAAGCTTGAGAATGCTCAACAAAATTTGAACCTTACCTTGGACGAAGAACTGAACGAACTCGAGTCAAAACGGAAACAGAGCTTTACTTCAATCGTGACCACCACACGTGATTTGAACTTTTTCAAAGAATGTGAAAGAGCTGGAATCCTCACCTCAGAATATATGAGCTCTCTGGATGCGTTGGATGAGGAACAAGCTGGTCTGTCATCAATATCCAATTACTCGACTTCAAAATTCAAGAGTGGCAAGCAATTGAAGCTCTTAAGATCTTATTCTCTTCAACATGGCAAGATTGGTTTAGCCAGTGATTATAAGAAAAAGCCAAATGTCCTTAGGTTGCGTCTTGAAAATGAACAGTTCCTCGTGCATTTTCAAACAACGAAAGACTTGATCGATTGGAACCTTGCATTCAGCATCGGCAAAGGTGTTAGCTTGGATCTAGCAGAGAGGGAATCCCCAAGATACAGAACTGTGCCCAGAAGAAGAAGGAACACTTACTCGACAAACACTCCGTCGTACAATGATGTCGTTACGAGAAGGTTACGCTCACAATCAGAGCCCTGTAATGACTCGGGAAAAACGCGCTTAATGGGCAAATTGAGCAAGATAAAGACGAAAATCTCTGCTTCATCGAGCTCTACAAACATTTCCCGTATCAATCAAGTGCAGCAAGTGTCTCTTGGTCAAACCTTAAGTAAGCGAGATGCTAATCTCGATAACGTTAATCTCGATGGGATCTCAGCGATACCCCATGGACAAGGGCAGTTGACTCAAAATCAGAGCAGGCAATCGAGGGCAATATTCAACATCGTTGGAGACGAAGATGACTTCGAAGGCTATTCTAATACTTCGGTTCATTGGACCCAAGGAGCATTGGTCCAGTCTTCTAACACTGACATCGATGACATTGAGCATTTAAGTGACTTACGTCTATCCGAAGATGAGGACGAGATGACTTCTGATATTGACGACTTCAACGCAGATGAATGTAATAATTCGAGATCTGCTGATCAATCATCTTCATCTAGTACCGATATTAAATGGACACCAGAGAGGAAGGTTGAAAGCAGCAGAAGATATATGAGAAATTGCTTGAAATGCATCCGTCCTCTTGGATTTGATGATAATTGGGTGAATAAGCTGCTTGTAAAGCCTACAAGTGTGACACCGTTGACTTCACAATTTATCAGGTATTACTCCAACGGTAGTCTGTCCTTAAGTTCAAGCATGCTGTCCATACACAGTTTCATGAATGTTGCAGATGGGAGTTCATATATTGGCACGAGTACCTATAAACGCAGAATATCATCCCGGGATTCGTTTTTAGGGCAGCTGGAGACGATACTAACCAGAATCCCTGACCATCATTTGCAAGAGTTTGTTGTGGGATCAAATGCTCTTATTCCGAAGAGTTTCTAGCTTACATAACTTTAACCTTCGTTTCATCTGATATTGTGATGTGGTCGTTCATTGACTATGCCTTTCTTCCTCTGACTTTATTTGCATCGCTCGATCTTCAAATGCTTTAATCATGATCTGACTAATTTGATTATGAAATAGAGATGAGACTGAATTGTATAAAGGATTTTTGAATTTGTATTTCAAAGTCAACTCCACGATTGTTGACAGTTCGCCCGTAAACCGACTCTTCACCTCTTTGAGTCTCCATTCATTGTGCAAATGTTCAAATATCAGAAGACTGACTGATTCAGCCTTGACCAGTACATTTTTGACACATTCGAGTCTGCAAGTGAACGTTTCATCAAATTGCTTCCATCCTACTCGCAAGCTGGCTTTTGAGGGTAAGTAAGTAGTAGAGTCATACTCAGATGTACTCGAACTGATCACAAATGGAACAAACTCTTCGTACTTCGCAACGTCTGAAATTATCAGAAATAGGAGACTAGGTGGGAACCTAAGCCTTTTAGATACTCTATAATTCTGACTTTCTGACTGCCGGGCCCCAAAAAGAGTTCTTTTGCTCTTGTAAGCATCCGTGTATATCCTCTTCAACATGTGGTTAGAGTTGTCGAAGACCAGATTTATGCCTTGATGCAGTACGGCTACGAATCGCAAGCTACTAGGGCCTACATGTTCGATCGAGAACAACTTTCACTGAGAAGACATTATATTGATATTGGCTTACGTCATGTTTAAGCACGTGTGTAAATGGCTTGCTTGGAGTGCTTGACCACAGGTTTGATAACGCCTTCGGACTCCAACTGTCTCAAAGCAACTCTAGCCAAAGACCCACCGATCTTCAATCTGTCGACCAAAACCGACACAGAGACGAACTTAAAGCCTGGAACTTCTTTTATGATTCTGTCATACTTCTCCTGGTCCAAGATGACAACGTGCTGGGCCTTGTCCTTGACCTTACCCTTATTCCACTTCTTCTTTCCTTTCTTACCACCAGCCATGGCAGCAGCTGCCTTGGCGGCCTTGGTTTGCTGAATCTTGGGTGCCATCTAGATTGTTAGTATCATTATGTTGAGAAAACTTCAACTTGAAAGAGTTGAGACAAGCTTCTTGATGATGCCCCTTCTAGCTTGCTAGGTTGGAAGATGATGGAGATGTAGTGGGTGAAAGCACCACAATCATGTCCTTCGACTGAAATATCCGAACTGGAGATTTCGATTGTACATACATTGCTTTCAAAATTCTGTAGTCTTCAAAAGAAGTCTCAGCCAGATTTTTCCGCTTTTTTTTCTTGAGCGCAGTAGGAGGATAAACTGGTCACGTGATTGGTTCACGCTGCAAAAGTGTATTTTCGGGTACTCAAAATAATTGTATGCAGCCCTTTGGGGCTCTAGCCCTATAGATTATGCGTAAACTGATTCTCGAATAATCATTTGAGCTCGTGAAATATGGCTAAACGAGGGGCTGAAGAGCAAATCACACGAGATGGGACGGAACAGCTAAGTGAAGATGACTCTTCTTCTCGTCCGTCTTATGCGACCTCGGATGTGTTGTCTCGCAGGAAGATTTTACAGCCTAGGGGAAAGAACTTCACAATAACAAACACAACTCCTGGCTTGTCTTCGAGCAAACCCACAAGAGCACAGCAAGACGAGTATTCCGCAAAAGCCAAAGCTTTGGCTAACGCCTTCGTCCGTGCTATTGAGCTGGCGGCAGCTACTGAGGGCGTGCCCGATTTTAGACCGCTTGCGAAGAAATATCTAGATTACTACGAAAAGCTTGGTAATCTCTCCTCAGATTCTAATCAGTCCTCAAATGGAGAGCAAAAGGGTAATGATGAATCGCAACGTATCTCGTTTGGATCGATATCCGCAAGTTCTGCTGCAGTTAACAAGCAATCTTCATTCAAGGCTTCACAGGCTTCAAAATTTGACCAAGAGCTGGATACTCCAAACGAACAAAAAGAGCCTGATTCGCTATCCAAGAGCTCTGGATTTGTCATGAAATCCATTCCTACATCGAAGAACTCTGTGTTTTCCTTCACAAGAGCTACTGAAAAATCCATTAACAAGTCTGATTCAGATTCCGAGGTAGAAATCAAGGGTCCAGTGTTCACATTTAACAAGACAATCCAAGACCCGAACTTCAAGCTCGACACAAAAAAGGATACCGCAAACGACAAACCTATAGAATCTGGATCGCCGAATATAGCTGCACAATCATCCTCGCTATCCGAAAAAAAAAGCAGCTCCACTCAGTCAACGGAAGTGAGCCTAGGAAGTGAGGGTGCTCTCAAGACAGCAGCCTCTCCTAATGAATCTAAATCAAACAGTGAGGCGAAAGTCGAATCTTTCCTTGGTGAAGAAGGTGAGGAAGTTTTATTTCTGCAAAGATCTAAGTTAATGTTGTTCAATGCCGAAAAGAAGACCGACCCTTACGAGAATCTCGGTATCGGAGAAGTGAGAATTCTCAAGTCTTTGGAAAACTCATCCTCTCGAATTGTCTTGCGGGCAGATGGTAGTTTGAGAGTTTTGCTTAACGTGTCATTGATGAAGGACATTACTTATGTTACGATTGGTAATGGGTCTCTTGTTAGAGTACCAGCAGTCAATGAAAGTAAAACTATTGATACATATGTGTTGAAGTTCAAGACAGGGAAAGATGGCGAGGCATTTTGCAAGCTACTTAACGAGGTCAAAGGACATTAACTTATCAGCGTTTGATACATGGCTTGCAATGAACTGCGAGCTGCTCAAAAAATTCAAGAGAGCTAGCTGTTCCAGAAAAATTTTCAAATTTCCGGGATGGCGTGAAGTAATTTCTGCCCCAATGTATAGTTTTCTCAATCACTTCAAGAATCTCGTCCCGGCTTCCGAAGAGCTTGGGGCTGAGTCTTTCCAAATAAACAACCATTGCGACTGAGACTAGATCACTCCCCTCATAAATCCAGGCGTCAATAAATGTAAGACTCGATTTGAAATCGAGGCAGTGCGTAAAAAGACCAGCTCCGAACATTGATAACATTTGTGTTAAGTCAACTTGAACGCGATTGAAATGAGCTGCCAAATGTGGCAAAGAATCTTTCAATTTGTTTTCAAGAGCATCGCTGGCTTTTGATAAAAATATGTCTCTCGACTTACTCAATTTTAATTTCCCTTGCCTCAATTCACTGCGAATAAAGCTGTTCAAAAGTTTATCGGAAGTGAAAATATTCTGTAAGTGAAAGAGAGTAACCCGCTTATCTCTCAAGACGTAAAATAAGACCGCAGTCAAACTTGTCAACCCAGAAATGAAAGGTGTATTGACTTCTGAAAGCTTTCTGGGGAGCGGGATTTCGTAGTTGATGATGTGGTCGAGTTGAAGAAGAAGGCATAATACTATCAGTTTGATGCTCGTCTTGACATGAAATGCTTGAAAGAAGGTTTCTTCGGGGAACACGAAAGGTAGTTCTTCATCAATTTGCACATTGGCCCTCGCTATCGACACCCCTTTGAATTCCTCTATTTCATTAACGCGGTTGCTTTCTAGGATTTCCTGGATCGAATTTTCTTCATAGGAAGCAGGTTCGTGGGAAGCATAGCGCTCCAGTAACACACAATTCCAAACGTACAGCCTCATCGAGGAGGGAATACCTCTCCAATACATGTTTTGATACTTCGGATTTTCTCTCAATCCCAAAATATCACTTTTAAGGAGTACACGCCAGACCAGCTGGTCTCTTTCTTTTGCTCTTTCGAAACACTGTAGCTTCTTCATTTGTTTCTTTTTCAACTTAGATTCCTTGAGTAGCGCATCGTGCACTATACTTTGAGATTCCTGTTTATGCTTTGTGTTTTCGAAACGACTTTTGGGCGGTAGAGAAGAGGGTCTGGTGGTTGAAAAAAATCGCTGGGGGTATTCGAGCATGTCAGATCTAGTCCTCAGTTTCTCCTTGTGGTAATTGAACTCTTTTGAATCGTCCGATGGATTGAAGGAAGGGTATTTACCGGTTATTGTTAGAAAATTATTCAATAGCCGGCATTGCTCATTCCAATCTTGCCGAATTTGAGACACTTCATTGCTTTGAATTCTCATTGACACTTGAAGTATATCTTCGGTAACGCTCATAGTGCTCTCCCTTGGCAAGGCAAGTTGTGGCAGGCTGCATAAAATACTTGACGCACTCGAGTCACAGTCGGATCCACGGTTACTCATCAAGGAAGAGCGCTTTGAATTGCCAGAATTGAACGAGGAATTGCTGTTACATCGTGCGATAGCTTCACGCTGTGTTTGTTTGTTGGAGACGATGCATGGAACAAAGCATGTGTTTAGGTCCAGTTCATCAAGTAATTCATCCTCTAGTTCCAATCCTTCTAGTTTGAATGAGAGACTTTCCGTATCTTTGGCACTAAGTTTAGAGACGGCTTCCAATTTCCGTCTCCTGCGAGAATTGAGCTTTTGTGACGGTGTCATAGTGGAGGGAAATTTCATTGGCTTTTTACTTTCCCACGACACCATTGCTGACGTGCCTTTCCCTCTGCATTTAGGGACTGGATTAGTAACACTGATTTCATTCATGGGACCGGATTTTTCTCTAGAAGAAATCAAGTCTTCGAGATGTTGGATCTTTAGTGGAAGCACAAACAAACGCGGCAAACGCGATTATCGCGTTTTGCAGGAACTCGCGTACACGCACGTATACAGACAGCTCTTCGATACTTGAAAAAGTTTCACTATGTACAGAATTTAGGTTATCAACGGCGAATTATTTCTCTTTCGATTGGTCTTTGAAATTAAAAAATTTTCCAAGTAGATTTCCAATTTTTCGCAATTTAGAGGGATGTAAGTCATTTTCGTCAATCCCATCATTGCCTTCATCTATGTCATTCTTGTCAAACTTCACGTCAGTGTGAGTTCTCTTTGCATTCTTGTCGTCAAAAGCATCTGCGAGTGCTTCAAGCAAAGCACTTTGCACAGGGGTCCGTGGGACCAATGTTTGGACGTTCAAAATTATTTCCATATCTCCTCTATTGTTCATATTGCGGTTTATTGGTATACCTTTGTCAGGAACTGTCAATTTTTTGCCATTTTGAACGCCAGGACGTAGCTTCAACTTGATACTATCACCATCTATAGTCGGGACAATCGTTTCACCACCCAACGCCGCAGTTGTCATGGGGATACTCTGTTGGATGATAATGTTATTCTTGGATCTTTCGAACAAAGGATCTTTCGAAACATGAACACGCAAAATCAAGTCACCGTTTCTGGTTTGGTTATAAGGATCTTTGGTGACGAATGGAGCATCTCCTCCACCCGGCACCCTCAATCGCGTACCATCAGCGATACCGCAAGGTAAATCGACAGAGGTAGATTTTGGTACCTCCTCCACGCCATTACCGTGGCAGGACGTACATTGATCATTCTTGTCAATTGACACCCCAGATCCATGACATGTGTTGCAAGTTGAAGCCATGTGAAACCCGCCGATTATATGCGTGCTTTCACCCGAACCATGACAGGTAGGACAAGTATTCTTCTTTCTGCCCTTTTTGAGTCCAGTACCAGAACATGTTCTACAAGAATCAACAGCTTTGTAATTCACATCTATCTTGGTGCCAAAGACTGCATCCTTGAATGAAATTGTTTTCAAAACTTCGATGTCATCTCCGACATGTTCAGTCACAAAGGTTCCCCTTCCATTCTTACCTTGTCTGGCCCCGTTGAACGCTTGTTTGAAAAGATCCTCAAAGTCAAAGCCCATTCCAGAGAAAGGGCTCCCTTGAGCACCGGCAAATGGGTTTCCCGAGTTTGCAAAAGGATTTCCCCCATACTGGTTTGAGTTACCGTTCGCATCGAACGCGGCTCCGCCGTATTGATCGAATTGAGCACGTTTCTCCTTATCACTTAAGATTTCATATGATTCTTGAATTTTATGAAACTTTTGTTCCGCATCTTTCTCCTTATTCACGTCAGGGTGGTGCTTTTTTACTAGTTGGTAATAAGCTTTCTTGATATCGGACTGACTAGCATCTCTTCCCACTCCGAGGGTTTTATAAGGATCAAACGATATAAGCCAGCTATTAGTTGAATGGAAAGTTCGGCGAAACCTCAAGCCTTGCCGTGTGGGAAGTCTAGTATGTTGTACTATTTGAAATGAACGAATCATACAGAGTTGTACTTTTTTCTTTGAAATAGGTGTTACGACTTGCTCCTACAAATACTTGAGAAATTTTCTAGAAAGATCGCCTTTGATCACGTGATTGAGACAGCTGGTATCTATGATATATCTATTTACTTGTTAGGGTTGCTTCAATCCCAGGAATCCAATTTCATAGTTCCATTTTCCTGGAAGTTGATGTGCATTTTCAAAGCATCCTTCAAAATGTGTGGCTCATGCAAGCAGTTAGCCTTCTTTGCGTTGAAAGTCGCTCTCTCGAAATACTCGAGCAACTGATCTCTGTAATCAGGGTGGGCACACTTATTGATGATCTCTACTGCCCTTTCTCTAGGAGCGAGACCTCTCAAGTCTGCTAAGCCTTGCTCGGTAACAACCACATCCAAATCATGCTCCGTTTGGTCAACGTGGGGAGCAAAAGGAACAATACAAGAGACACCTGTAGGGTCAATCTTCGAAGGTCTTGCCGATGGGGTATGCATGATAGACAACTTGGCATTCCTCAAAAAGTCAGCAGAACCACCCAATCCATTCAACATCCTTGAGCCCAAAACATTAGTGGAATTGGCGTGAGCATAAATATCAACCTCTACAGGGGTATTCATGGCGATAACACCCAAACGCCTAATGATCTCGGGAGAATTGGAGACAACTTGTGATCTCAAGCACAACTTTTTTGAAAAGTCGTCCCAGTGTTTGTCAAATCTTTCAAAGCCTGCCTCGGTTAATCTAATGGACGTAGCAGTTGCAAAGTCCAACGAGCCGGAGTCGAAGAAGTCAAGAAAAGAGTCCTGCAAAACCTCGGTCCAGACAGTCAAATTCTTAAACTTCGAGTCTGCTAATCCCTCGACCACGGCATTTGCAATGTTTCCGATACCAGATTGTAAAGGTAATAAGTTGGCTGGCAAGCGGCCCATCTTCACTTCGTGTTCAAAAAATTCGATTAAGTTACCACCAATTTGTCTGGAGACAGCATCAGACGGAGTGTTAGGTGGCACCTTGTCACGACTGGTAGACTCCACGATGGCCACAACCTTCGAAGGGTCAACTGGAATGGAGGTCCGACCGACTTTGTAATCAGCGGAAGTATGAGGGTAAGGCTGTCTAAATGGAGGGTTAACGGGCATATCAATGTCGTGGATTCCTTCGAAAGATGGGGTCTTGGTGTTGACCTCAATGATGATCTTGTCAGAAACGGAGATCATTTCTGGAGAGGCGCCGACAGCGGGTCCGGGAACGATGGAACCATCTTCAGTGATGGCCGTTGCTTCGATGATGGTGTAGTCAAGAAGATCGTTTGACTTGTTCTTCGTGTAAAACCCGTAAGTCAAATCTTGAGGGAACATCGACAAATGCTTATCGAAGAACAACGTTCTACCGTCGTTGATTGCTTTCGCTATTGGCTTGCCCACTTGGTGAGGAGACCTTCTCAAAATCATGGACTTCTCAGCCCACTGGGACTCTTCAGGTCCTGCTGAGGCTCCCACAAATAAATTAAAAGCCAATTTTCCTTCCAAATTGTTCTTTTCAACATGCTCAACCAAGGCCTTGGGAACAGCTTTAGGTGCACCGACACCGGTAAAACCGGACCAACCGAGATATTGACCATGTTTGAAAAATTCGATACATTCCTCGGCTGTTCTCACCTTCGATAGGTAAGGTGCATATCTGATTCTTTGCTTCAAAAGGGCTGACATTTTACTTTAATAAATAATTGGAAAACAAAGAAAAGGTCGGAGTTCAGAAATTGAGGGGAGCGCTTTTAAGTTGTGCAGGTTTCTCCAAAAATTTATACGTCGCACCCAAACAAAAAACCGAGCCAACAAAGTTGATGACGCGTTATTTTTACAGCTCAAGCGTTCACAAAAAAAAAAAGCGAAGCGCACTAACTAAAACCGTCAAGCACTTTTTATTGTTCTACTCCTTGTATCACAATTATATTCTAATTACCGCTCTCAAGACCCTTATCTGTTCATTGAGCCCTTAGTTCTAAAATCCGTGACATTCGTATACAGGATACGATGTTAAAGCCGATCCAATTATCTTCTCCTAAAATCGAATATTCTTTTAAAGTCCGAGAGTCTGTTCCACGGATTTGCGTTTAACGGTAACTCCGTCAAAAAAAGCTGGCCAACATAAAACTCGGTCGTCTCCAGAATTAAATTCGATCCAATTAAAATTGCATGTTTTAAGTCTGTCAAGTTAATTCATTACGTAAACATCTTTTTTTATTATCAACGACGTTTAATACTTCTAGGTGAGCCCTAGATAATATTTTCTTGCGCGTCGGATACCCGTGGAACTGCAACTGCCTCTCAGGGCAACCTCACGCCATTGCGAGTTTATCAATGACACACTGTACTTTATTGAAACAGTGTAAGTCTGTAATTTTTCCGGATCGAGAAACGAGTAAAACTTGTCCGAAGCATTTGACTAGATTCTCAATAAGCTGAGAATATGAGAATATCAGCATAATGCTCCGGCTTCAAGATGAAATTTTGCTTTTCAAGCGGAAGTAATTGTCCTCTACCTCGCGGATTAGAATGGATTGCTCGATTGAGTTTGACTTAAAATGTAAGTTGTCGTTCATGTCGGTACATGGTCCATCGAAATCGTGTTCTAGTCCATCGAAATCGTGTTCTATAACATTCAACAGCATTACTTCGTCATCATTTTGTTTTGATCCGGAATCAATATCATCCTCAACAGGGCTAGTATCACTAGGAAGACTGAAATTGTGCTCATTTTCGATATCAGGCTCGTAAATTACATTCAGGTCATCCTTTCTTGACATAGCGATTTCGTCTGCCTCGTCAAACATGCCCATATTGTACTGTTGTACTAATATGTCAAGTTCGCTCTTAATTTGGGTTGTTTCAGCAGTAGAAGAAGGACTCTTGGATATCAAAGTTTCTTCAGATTTTGAGCCTGCAATTATTGAGGCATGGCCCGAGGGCTTTTGTTGGGGATTTTGAGTTATCATCTGTTTGAAGCGAGAACTTTTCTTCTTTTGGCGATCAATCACAAGTTGGTTTTGCAACTGATCAAACTCTTGTGTCTCTTTCAAATCGCCTGCATTGATTTTTGGTTTTGACTCAGTTACCAGTGACATATCCAGATAAAATCCTTTGCTAGTAGTAAACTCAGCCAAACTATCACTCTGATCAGCGACCAATCCCTCTTTGACGATGTTTTTTCTCGTTGTAAGAAGATTTTCTTTGAACTTCAGAAGTTTGTGTTCACTCTGGCGTAAATCTTCACTAATATTTCGCACTTCCTTTATTTCCACAGTGTCTTTGAAGCGAACACTCTTGCCAGTGTGGTCGGTCGGCTGAGAGCGACTGGCTTCTCTTTCTCTAAGCGACTGGATCTCGTGCCATAATCGATTTTGTGCATCCTCGCTTCCCGGGATGAGTGACGCGTGATTTGTATTGAATAACCCTTCATCAGAATCGGTGCTGGTCTCATCGGAACCGTCAGTTTCGAAGTCGTAGTTGAACTCATTTGGATCATCTGAGTCTGGCGTGGAAAATTCTGACTTGGACGCTATGAGCTCAAGCTCATAGAGCTGGTCTGGTACAACATGAAGATTATCTTCACTTTTTAATTGTTTGGTGCTGCTAAGGCTCAGATCGTATGTGACCTCATTTTTCGTTTCTTTTGGAGGGTCTTTCTCAGACGTATTAGAAACGCACATGTCTTTCAACAAATCAGCAATTTCATTTTCATTGTTTTCTCGGATATCACTGCCTGGCTCGGAAGAGCTCCTCGTGTGTTCTCCAGTGAATCTCGAGCTCATGGACACATTTTCGTAGTCTGTCAAGGCTTCGGTCCCTTCTTCATCAGCTCTGAAGCTTGATCGCGAACCATCGCCAACCTCAAATTCTTTATTGTTGAGCTTAACCCTTAAGACGTTCTCCTGGTCGTCAAGCTCCTCCACAATCTCGATCATAGGTAGATCATCGTGCTCATCCTCATTCGACATGATCGTTGATGAATCACGAATGAGGTCCTTCATTAGCCTGAGGGAATTTGTAAGTCGGTCGTATTGACGTCGCTTGAACGCTAATGCGTCCTTTTTGCTCCTTTCGACCCATAGGCCACATCCTATGTCTATTACCACTGGAAGGTTCGTGGATAAATCTTTTTCAAGCTCTCTAATCGAAGCCGTAGTTTCCAGAATTTTTCTCTGTAATTCCGATTCTTTGTTTGTGAGTTTCCTTATCGGATCTTTTTGATTCATTTGACTCTCGAAGAATAAATCATGCATCGCCTCAGAAGTCTTAGTTAGAGTCAATTTGTATATTAATCCTCCTTTTGTCAGGCAGTCGCGAATTGCATGCCATCATGTACTTAAGTACTTAACCAAAAAGATCTCAAAAGGGAATGTCAACTATCTATTGTAACACTTCAGATTTTGAGGTCTCACACCAAGAAGTAAACAAGGTCCAAAAACAGAAGAAAAGCGGTAGTTTTTGAGAAGAAGGGCTAGAGTCACTTGTCACCATTTGTTAGGTCGTAAGCCTTGAGATCTCGTTCCAATCAGAAATCTACTAATGCTGAAATAAAAGCTCCAACCGTCATCTATGAACTGAGTTTCAGCGCGCAAGCTTCTATAAGTCCGAGCTTGCTAGTGTCCTATTCATTTTTTAATCATGTTCTGTAGAGAAAATACCGGCTCAGGCAGGCATTCTTTCTCTCCGCTCGCGCGCTAACGAATACACACTACAACTTGTTCGACACGAACATTTGATGCGAGTTCGAAAGATGTCACCTTCAAAATTGGAGATTCAAGTTAAGGCGGTCCAAAGGCTATTGAAGGAAAAACAGCTTTATGCTAAAGAAGAACAGGAACAAGCCAGCTCTCTCGAGGAGATGAAAGCATCCAATCCGAATGATTATGAGATAAACAAGCAGCGTGAAATTGTTCACGAGTCGCAAAGAATGGTGACTGATGTTTCAAGCCGATTGGAAGAGCGCATTAAGATTCTAAGTGGATTTCTTAATGATTATAGCGGTGAAGAGGATTTAACTGATGCTTACGATATATTAAAAAGGGCCAAATCAAGTTAATGTATCTAACTTTCCTGCGAATACATACGGGACATCGCTGAGTCCTCATCCATTTCTAGCTTGTCATAATCTTCTTTATTTTCAATCCATCTCTCATGAATGTCGACATCATCAAACCCAGATGTTCGTCCGTTTCTAACAGCCTGAGACCATATTTGATCCCCGCCGACCTCGTTACTTCCTAGGACGTACCCGTTAATGTTATCTATCACAGATAATAGGTGGATCATTGACTTCTTGTTTTCAACTGCAAGTACTTCGAAGGAAACTAGATCGTAATCCTCAACAATCTCTGCAATCATTTCAGAAAGGCGAATAAAATTCCTCCCTAAGACAGAGGGCGATTCCTGCTTCAAAGGCTCTTTCAAGAGTTTCAAATCTTGAACCTCAGTATAAAAATTCAATCGCATGGGAAGCTCACCGTATCCATGAAGTGTATCGATTTTGGAGAGTACGTTAACTTGGGGCAACCCAAGTTGAAACATAGATCGAAGGCTAAGGAGCAAGGACGATATATACAGGGAGGGACTAGTCAAATAAATCGAATCAACTAGGGACACTACACAGAGCCTTGCATCTGCAACTTGTGTCAAGCGTTTGAATAAACTGAATATTGAATTATGGCTTGTCACCAATTCAACTTGGCCGGGACAATCGAATAATAAATAGTTTTCTTTGCCAATTCTCATCCAGGTTTTAACAATCGAGTCAATTGCATTCAGGCTCAAGCTTTCAAGTGCATACATTAAGCCCCCATTTGGTCCCAAGTTTTTTTCCTCCATGACTTCATCTAGAGTGATGTAGTCTCTTATATCAAAAGCGCACGATGAGTACTGTAAGTTTGGATTAGCCGGATCCAAGTTTATAATTGCACTCTTTCTGCCAATAGCAGAAAAAAGCTGGAACATTCCATGACAATATGTTGATTTACCAGACCCAGGTGGTCCTATCACCACTTGTCCAAACATGAACAGAAGCTTAAAAGCTCTCGAACATCTATGTGGTTGTTTGATCTTGGTACGCGCACTAAAAAAAAAGAGCGGAACGAAGTTGAAGCTCCTAGCTGGAGTCAGTGGCAAACAGGATGTCAGTTGAGTCTAATCAAACAGAGCTCTTAAAGAAATCGGTGACAGTGTCTCCTCTTGTGCTCTTGTCCGTTGCAGATCACTACGACCGAGTCGCAAGGGACACGAAGAAGCGAGTTGTTGGTGTTCTTTTAGGCAGTAACTCGTCAACTACAATAAGAGTAACTAATTCGTTTGCAATACCATTCGAAGAAGATGACAAAGACTCTTCTGTTTGGTTCTTGGACCACAATTTTATCGAGTCAATGGGTGACATGTTCAAAAAGATTAACGCAAAAGAACAGCTTGTTGGTTGGTATCATTCTGGACCAAAATTGATGGCCTCTGATTTAAAAATCAACGATGTGTTCAAAAAGTACACGTCTCATCCTTTATTGGTGATTGTTGATGTTCAACCCAGATCAGTTGGTATTCCGACAGATGCATATTTTGCTGTCGACGACATAAAGCATGATGGTTCGAAGGCAGAGAGAACATTTGTCCATGTTCCATCGTTAATTGAAGCTGAAGAAGCCGAAGAAATCGGTGTGGAGCATTTGTTACGGGATATAAGAGATCAGGCTGCCGGTAATTTGTCTTTAAGGGTGACTGAGAGTTACCTGTCCTTACTAGGTTTACACCAGAAACTAAAGGAGATCTCAAGTTATCTCGGAAAGGTAATTGAAAAGAAACTCCCTTTAAATCACTCGATTTTGGGAAAATTACAAAACGTTTTCAATTTGTTGCCAAATCTTACTAATGGGGTCGGAGGCACAGAAAAGGTCGGAATAAATTCGACAGCTGACAATGTCGATGATTCGTCAAACCCATTAGCCACTGCTTTTACAGTCAAGACCAACGATGAGTCCATGTTGGTTTACATAAATACCTTGGTCCGTTCTATCATCGCATTCAATGATTTAATTGAAAACAAATTGGAGAACAAAAGATTGAATGAGTTGAAGGCAGAACAAATTGAGGAGAAGGCAGAGGAGATACCCGCAAGTTCGGATTAGATAAAGTCGTGTACTTTTTGCCAACGCAGAGAATCGTGGTGAGATCAACCAAATACTGTTATACAACTAGAAAGAAATGTCAAATAGGATATACAGACTCAGTCATTTTCTTGACTTTAACTATTTTGTGCCGAACTGCCGAAATGGTATCAGGCTCGAAACCAATTTTCTTCCGAACACATTATATTACAATGCTACCAAAAGCCTGAAACCACATCACGAGCGTTATGTCAATTTTTTTAATACCCCCAAACGTACCCACGTTAGGACCTTAATACATAGGTCTGGGAGCCAGCACAATGAAGAGCAAGGCAAAGAATCCATAACGAGCAGCCCAGAAGCTACTCCATTTCGGATTATTCCGAAGCCAAGAGGTCCTCGCCTCAAAAACTTAAGCACAAAGAAATTACTTGGTCAATATATGAAACTTACAAAGCCAAACTTAACTGTTTTGGTTACGCTAAGTTCGATCTGCTCATATGCGATTTCTCCAAATTATCTTTCGTTATCGGAGTTATTGTTTTTGACAGCAGGCACAGCTTTATGTTCTGCGTCTGCAAACGCTATCAATATGGGGCGAGAGCCGGAATTTGACAGAAAGATGGCGCGGACATCGTCCCGACCAGTAGTCACAGGTGTAATCTCGTCCAGTGAAGCCTACAAGTTTTCTGCCTTGACGGGAACGTTAGGAACAATGGTCCTATACTTCGGCGTCAATCCAACAGTGGCCTTCCTAGGTGCATTGAATATTGGACTTTATGGGTGGGTATACACGTCTCTCAAGCGCCGTTCGATACTCAACACCTGGGTTGGCGCAATCGTTGGTGCAATACCACCACTCATGGGCTGGGCAGCATCTACCTCACTTACACACCCTGGTGGATGGTGCTTAGCAGCGCTTTTATATGCATGGCAATTTCCCCACTTCAACTCTTTGTCCCACAATATTGCATCCCAATATAAAGGTGCTGGATACGTGATGACGGCTGCCGAAAATCCAAAATTGAACGCTAGAGTTGCTTTAAGGTATTCGCTTCTCATGATCCCAATCTGCATAAGCTTGTCTTACTTTGGTGTAACCGACTGGATCTTTCCATTGGACTCCGGATTGGCCAATGTATGGCTATCTTTATTAGCATTTCGGTTTTGGAAGCAACAGCGCATTAATTATCAGCCAGGATACAAACCTACAACTGCAGAGGTTCAGAATGCAAATTTGCTTGCAAAGAAGTTATTTTGGTGTTCCGTTTGGCAATTGCCTGTGGTACTAGTATTGGCAATGATGCACAAAAAGGGGCAATGGGATCGCATCTGGCACCATTGGGGCTCGAACATTCAAACAGACACGTCTTGACCTTGTACATAAAATTTAGTTACCCCATATAAATTTGCGACTGCCAATTTTATACTTTGCACTAATTACACACCTCAATAAAATATCCATTGTGAAAAGCTCTAGAGTGTAGTTCCATCATTTTCGAGGATCAATCACTAGTTTGAAGATCATCCTCTAGCCCTCTAGCCGTAGGTTCTGATAGTATCTTGAACAGTGTATATCATCAGGCTGGCACAGATCTCAATTCGCCTGCCTCCGATAACAATGCAGTTCATTCAGCTAACCTCAATTTTTAAATAATGATACAATGTATTTCAGGATAGATCGTAATTTCATGAATGCCTAACCAAAGCATTTGCTTTCTCTACGACGCAATGCTTTATCCAGGTGATTACCAGTTCAAGTATCAGACCTAACCTCACCATTATAGCTCTGCCAACTGTAGAACCGCAACAATACTACGGTAACACTAAAAACAAAACTTGCATTCACGATGCGAAACGTAGTAGTCAAGGCATATGCAATTCAATGATAGACGTTCTTCACGGAGAGCCTCGAACTTGAAATTGATGCCACTAAATTGCGGAGCAATTGGTTTCGAAGTAGCAAAGCGAATAGCAGGAGTTTCAAGAAAGAAATCCTCTCTTCGCTTCTTCTTATCTTTCATACCATCTGGTACCAGATCCTCATCTTTAATTACAAATCTCGAAAGAATAGAGGTTAACAGATGTCAGAAGGCAGGGTCTTTCTTCATCAGCACAAATCATGCTCACATCTACAACTTTTTGAAATGCGACTATTGCCGGAGCCTTTATCAGGTTACAAATCAGCATTCTAACATATCATTATAGCATACAAAGCTGGTGCTTTTATCAAAATCTCAGGAAGAATATTTATGCATCAGATTACCATTTATTCTTAAGAATTAAATTCTTAATGAGCCAAACTAATTTGAGTAGACTGCTCTCCACGCTTTGAGCTCAATAAACATTTTCTCATGAATCAAGCGGAAGGAGTAATTATGTAAGACTTGATAGACAGGATGAACGTGCTATAGTTATGGTAAGTTTCGAAGTTGAGCTGGTTAGTTCATACTGTAGCCAGTCAAAGGTTTCAGTTTTATTTTCTAACAATGGTTCGAAATTGCTCTCAGTGACCTAGATCCAGAAAACATCCGAAAAATTACTTACATATTCGGAAGGGATGTTATATTCTCATTGATTTATGACTTGATAGTTTATGTGACTAGAAAGGATTGTTGAAAAGAGTTTTAAATTATTCCAGTTGTGCTAACAACAATACTTTATTGTGTTTAAACTACAGAAGAGCAGGGCATCAGAGAAATAATTTCCAGCTAATATGAAATCTTTGAAAGATTAGACCTCATTGATAGATGTGCTGCTAATGATGTACTGAGTTTTTCGGGGTAGCAAATTTGGTGTAATGTATTAGTGAGTGTGAAGAATTGTTGTGGGATCTTGCTAGAATTTCGCAGTCGGTCTTCTGAGGAGGGAAGTGAAATCTAGAAGAGTGGGTTTAAAGTTCGAGAGGGCTATATCAAATTTATGAATTAAGGTTTTTTACTGATGTTGTGTGTCTCGCGAGCGATTATACTGTAAAGGAAGATTTTGACTTTCTGAATAATATTTCCTTGAAATTTGTGGGGAATCTATAATATGTAGAAAAATTTACAGTCTTAATTAAGTTACAAAGTATAATATTGGGTTTACTCTCAGATGTTCATGCGATTCTGAAGTTGAGATTATTGAAAGTCTGGGCATATATTTAGATTTGATTGATGATTCAGTAACGGCCACGTCTTCCAAGATGGGCTTGTCTAATTATCCCTGTTCTGAATTCTTTTGCAGGAGTCGTACCTGTCCAACTGAATATATGTGATGATGCAACTCTTTTACGGAATTTAAAGCATAATGTGGAGAGGTTTTAATCTATGAGTAGGTAACAAACATGGGATTGAGAGGAAGGACCTCATTATAGACATGAGCTACATAGGAGAAGAAGGTATTTGGAGAGTTGTATTAGTTGGGACACAATCGGACTGAAGTACATTTATCGCTTGTGAACGTAACGAATAGTTGTTTTTGGTGCGCTGATTCATTATGTAATTTGTATGTATTTGTATGGAGAGGCTAAGAATATTCTGACAGATAGCCTATGTTGTTGCAAATATCTTGATTCAAAGAGGTACCTTGAAAAGGTTTAATTCAAAGCGAAAGTTTAGGGAGAGGCAGGTTTTGGTGTTACGATCGAAAGAATTATTGAAGGAGGCATCCGCCAGTGGACTCAAGTTAATTGCACACCAGTGTTTCGGTGATAGTGTACTGCATATAAAATATCATATTTGAAATGTTGTCAACCGCGTATCGCATGTCAAGGAGTAACAATATCATGCCAATTAAGAGTCTCGAATCCTTTTTGTTCGAGAACAAACTCGTCAATACCAGTTCTATTGAAATTTTGGAAAACTCAACCATAGGTATTGATGTGGAACATTATTTGAGTCGGATTTATACTTACAAAAAAGAACAATTCTTGTCGGGAATAGGAGGTGTCCCGTCCTCTTTGAAGCAGTATATTCTATCCGACTTGAGTGTGTTCGATGAATGGAATGTGAAACCATTATTTGTGTTATCCGGTCTTAAAATCAATGCTTATCATCAAAGCTTTCACTTGAATGAACTCACTTCCCAAGAGCAGCATTTGAATGTGACGTGGTCTCGATTGCAATCGAAACAATCGAATTCGGGGAACAACACGTTCGGCTTTACGGGTGAAAGCTTTCGCCTAAATTCTGAACCCCTTCCAGTTAGCCCAATGGTGAATGATCTCGTCAAGTTGTTCATTGATTGTGGCATAAATTATGTCATCAGTCCTTATGATGCCTCATTTCAGTTGTCCTATCTTTATCAAAGTGGAATCATAGACTGTATCTATGGTTCAACTGACATTCTTTTGACAAAAGTGGACAAATTTATCTTAGGCATGGAATTTCAATCAAAAGATTTTAGATTTGTTGACAAACCAAAAATTTTGAATGAGCTCAAATTAAGTGAAAGACAATTTCTCGATTTGAGTATAATGGTTGGGTGTTCGGCTCAACCTAAAACATTTTCGAATTTACCTCAAATACCGGAACCAAATCCAATGTTGCCTTACCAGCAGCTCAACTATTTCCGAATTGCTCTAGATATGTTCTTTCAGTATTCGGCGTTTGCTGGTCATCAGGCGTCTGATTTGCTCGGTTTTATAAGCAGTCTTGAAGACAAATCATTGTTGGATCTCTATTTTCGTGGACATGCTGCCATAAAATATATGCCTGTCATGAATTTGGAAGGCTACGTGGATTTATATCTCAATGAATTGTCAAAGTTAGGACTCAGTGAAGAAAAAGATAATGTCCTCGTTCCTGACGATAGTTCTGAGAAGACGAATGCGCGAAACGAGATTCATACCAAAGTTCGCGTTCCTACAGACCTTCATTCTGTTATATCTCAGAGGCTCCCTCCTGAAATCTATTTCTATCAAAGTATTGGACTTTTGCCTCTTAAATTGCTTGAGGCAATTACTGCTGGCTTCTATTCTGTGAGACCACCACTTGATGTAAATGCTGGAGATGGTTTCAAAAGATTGATAACTTCTAAAAGATCAACAAATATTTTGGACTATCAGTTCAATTTGATTACTCAACTTCTAGCGCGGTATTATCAAGTCAAAAAAATTGAGGTCCTGTATTGGTTTAAAGACGAACCATTACTTTTGAATAATCGCTTAGTACCTAATGTTAGCCTGCGACTTCTGCTGTTAAACATTGATTTGAAGGACGAGGGTGAGTTCACTTCACGCAAATTCTGGTCGAAAGTAGAGAGTAATCTCACTGCCAGCCCTGGAAATATATCGTCAACGCCTGCCGCCTTTGTTGCAACTTCGTTTTTGCGCGCGTTGTATCTATTGGGAGAGGTTGATGAAGAACGCAAATTCGGCTCTGTGCTAAGCGTCATGACAAAGTTTACCGAGCTGAACTCAGGGGTCAGCGACACCTCTTTGAATCAATTATTTTTGTTATTAATTCTTGTGCGTATTCTGGGTTTTGATGTCATTTTGAATGACAACGCGACGCACAGTGTTCCTAGAAGCTTCAAATTTCAAGGTTCAGAGATCTCAGCAGAGGATTCAGCTAGAGTGCGGTTGATATCTCGAGTTTTCTCGACACAAAAGTTTAACATTCACCCGATCAATTACCAAGGACCAATATCGCGCAGTTTACTAAACTTTAGGAGTCATCTCAAGTTTGTTCAAGAAAGTGTGCAATCGTCGTTGCAACTTTGCTTGCTCGACCTACTTGTGCGTCACCCACATATTCGAGACAAATTTGAGTCAAAGAAAGCGTGGTATGATCTTGTGGATCAATTGCCATTTTTCATAGACTTGAACAATACTTTATTGGGTGTGGTCTCTGAAATCTTCTTTGACTGTTGCCTAAAATTGAGCCAGACTGCTGTGTCGAATGACGATTGTTCCAAGGAGTCCAAAGATCATTTGATGAATTCTATTTTGCAGGTCAGCAAAGCTTCCTACAATATAAACTTGAATAGTGTCAATAGCGTGACACCAGATCAATTCGAGACAGACTTGGTTCTGGGAGGCCAATTTTGGGGTAATTTCAAGCAGTTGATGTCTATTGCCAACGATATTGATTCCTCTCTTGTCAGCGCTGCGGATCTCAAAGTTATCTTGGAGGCTGATGACATTGTGCATAAGTTTTTGGTAAAAGCTGCTTGATTTTGTTAATGTGATCTTGCTGGATGTGCAAACCCCTTTCTTACTCTTTTTGGTTAATCTTATCACAGTCAGTTTGAGAGATGCTTTCACTTTGTGAATGGTCCAGATTTCTTGGTATCCTCTTGATGGTCAATGCTTGATTCGGCAGTTAAAGTTAGGTCAGACAACTACTATACCCTCAAACAAACGACATTGTAGAAAAGTTTCTTAAGCAGACACGAGTACTCTGTTGAATGGTTTTGATGTTTCCTTCTTGTGATTCAATTTACGATGAACTCCCAACTATCTACTATTAATGAGGTAAATTGACTCGTCTACCATTTCAACTATAGGCTGGTCGTCTTTCAACGGGGTAAAGGTCGCAGCTTAGGACTGTGTCCTGCGCACTATATCTACTGCGCGCGTGTATATTCTTGAACTACATATTTGTATTTGAAGGATTTAGATGCACTCAATGAACCGTTCCATTCTTCGAAGCGCACATCAGTATTCGTCAAAAGCCAACATAATAGGGCTCAGTGAGGTCTCATTTAAGGGTGCCACAGGAAATGGTCCATTTATTGATCTCCCTAAAGTCAAACTGTTGGGTCAAACCGGCGCATTGTTTGGTGCAAGTCTCCCACCAAGTTCGATTTTGAATATTAGGTCAAATAACGTCGTATTAACATCTGATGCTGACACCAAATCTGGCCTAAGCTGTCAGGTTGGACATTTGCATGACGACCTATGGTATCAGGAATTACGTCTGAGATCTGCAAGTAATGTCATCTTTTCAGGAGGGTATCCCGAAGGAATGTTTCAAGAACATGTTGAAGTGAAAAAAGGTCAATTGTGGAGAGTATTCGATACTCACTCATTATGTTCATGGGCAGGGTTTGACCTAAATTTTAGTTCTTCTGATATTGGCTTAGCAATTAAGGGTGATGGATTCTTTATTCTAAATGTGCTTGGAACTGCGAGCAAGATCGATTTGAAACAAGATGATGAACTTTGTATTAATTCGTTATACATAGTAGCATCATCTGCATCATTGGCAAAGGCATCGTCTAATTATCAGGGTGCAATGTTGTTCTCAAATGATGGGATATCTCTGACTCTTAAAAGAGCTCAATTTCAAACTACTGAAGCTTTAAAGTCAGCTTTGAAGACAATCGGGTTGTACAAACCAATCTCAGACACGTTTGAAAGAATGCGACAAAATTTGGAAAAGTATCCAAAGATCAGTAGAATACTCTTTAAAAGGAAGGATTCTCATTATTTTGTGGCAAAGGGCCCTGGTCAATTGATACTTCAAACCGGACAAAGATGAAACAATGATTTGCAAGCAGCGACACATACCTTCTCTGCATATAGGTTGTAAAGGATCTTCAAAGGCTGACGCTAATCTCGACATGATCGATATCACGAGTCTTCTGACGCCAAGTGAATGGAAGTTTTACTCAAAAGGTAATGCAAATGCTCTCTTCGTATATGAAGGGGACGAAAGTATACTCAAGAAAAAATTGTTGAGAGTACGAATTGAGAAGCACGGGAATGAATATGTTTCGACAAAGCATATTTTTAATTTTGTTGAGACATCCCGAAATCAATTGGGACTTGACCAATTGATACCGTCACAGATGGTGACGGTAAATCAAGAGTTCATGTCAAATTTACGTGTTACCGGCTGTGATTTGATGTTATCGGAGACTTTGGCACAGCTAATTCCCAACATTACCGAGGGTAATCACCAAACGTATATCTTGTCCAAACATTGCTCGATTCACGTAAAAACAGAGTCAAACGGGAATAAAACCGCATCAAAATCTATCGTCATTGAGTTGAAACCTAAGTGGCTTTATGAAAATACATCAAACTATTGCCGAACATGCGCACTAAATCAATTTAAGAAGAACGAACGGCATTTTTGCCCTCTCGACTTTTTACATGAAGAGCTGATTGATCGGGGCGTTGAGGATCTATTGAGGAGGCTCCCTAACGACGTGATCAAATACATCGAGGAGGAATCGAATTTCAAACTCTCGAGTTTGTTGAAGCATTTCATGAGAAGTCCAAGTTGTCCTTTGCGATTATTGGAAAAGCTTCAGCGAATCAATGACCCGCAAAACTCTCTTCAGAACCTATCAACTGAGGAAGATGTCCTGGATGAACTAATTACAAGCATGGCATTGAGGGACGTGGGCCTATTTGCGAAATTTTCGAAACTAAAGTCAAGTGAATTCTTTTGCAATGAGGAGGTCGATGAAGTCATACAGTTCAGTGATGAAGACAAATACAGCGTTCGGGTCTTTATCTACGATTTAGATCTCAAACCAAAAAGCAAATTTCGCCACTGGGTCAAGGTCGAGGAAAAGTTAAGAGAAATCTACAACTCGTACAACCCTTATTGGAGGTTATGTATTGGGGCGAAGCAGTGAGCGCCCTCTATTTGCTGGTAAAGCAGATCACCAAACATCTTCCTGGTATCTATTCTGTACCTTCAATGATCTAACCAATTCAGTCGCCTTTTCATTGGAGATTGATCTCTGTTCGGCGATCAAATTGATTATGGTCTTTTGCACATCACGGGCCATTTTGGATGCATCACCGCAAACATAAATAAATGCCCCCTTCTCCAAAAGATCGTTGATTTCTGCTGCTCTGGCAAAAATCTTGTCTTGGACGTAGACCTTTTTAGTTGGGTTCTCCCTCGAAAATGCAACATCCATTTCAAAAGAGCCACCCAATTCCTGTGCATAAATGGGCCATTCGTCTTTGTAAAGGAAATCCTTCTCTCTACTTCTGCAACCATAGAAAAGCAAGGTCTTTCCAAGATCTAAGTTTTCCGATCCCTTGGAAAGAGCAACTCTTTCCCTTATAAAGGCCCTCATTGGGGCCACCCCTGTTCCCGGGCCTATCAAAATGATGGGGGTAGTTGGGCTTGAAGGCAACCTGAAAGTAGATCTTCTCACATGAACTGGTAGCTTGTAATTTCTGAACTTTCCTTTCGGGCCATCCAAGTCATATGTCGCAAAACGTTTCCCTTTGAGTCCATTTTGGGACAACTCTATATTTTTCAATAAGTTTGTTGTGACACCGGTCACCGCTCTATCGCCAACAGTTTCTGCTTCTACTATTGCAGTGACATGAATGGTGGATTTCTCACTCAATGAAGAAGAGGAAATCGAATAGTATCGAGGTTGCAAACTTGGAATGAGCTCTACCAAGAACACAAATGGGACGGATTCCCATGGTGCACCCTCAGATATAACCAAAAGGGCATCGGCCAAATTGTAACTTTGACTATGGATCTTTTTGGCAAACAATTCTTTGTCGGATCCTAGTTTCAAAGACTCCGCTTTTGCTTCTTCAGATGGGGCGTAAGGCGCAATAGACTTCAAGGTTTGTCTTGAGATTGGGCCCGTGATTTCAAGGTGGTGTCTCAAGACAGCTTCGAACGTAATTGGTGTAGGAAACGGTATATGAACAGTTGAGTCCAAAGCTTTCAACGAAAACACATCTTTCAACTTTGATTTCAAATTGAAGCACTCCACAAATTTCTCAATGGACTCATTCGAATTGGAGGGCCAGACAGCCAAATGATCTCCGGTAGTGTACTTCAAGTTAGACCCAGACACGTCGAACTCAGCATGCACACAAAACCTGTCATCATCAGTGAACAATTCCTTGGATTTGGTGATTTGGGCTAAGTATGGATGTAAGTGATCAAATGGTCCTCTTGTCAAATCTTTGTCTCCTGTAATATATGACTTGTTTGGTTCACCATTTGAAACACCATCGTCGGATGCATCGAGCTCAGGTTTAAGAATTAACTCATATGATGGCTCATATTGCAGTTCATGCTCCTCTAATCCTAGATTGTTTTTTAATGAATCGAAACATTCCTCTTTCCAAGCAAGGAAATCTTCATCCATTGTTCCGAGACCATCGTCACCTAAGCCACGAGGAGCAAACTTCTCTGCACCAAGGAGTTCAAGTTTCTCATCCAACTTGATTCCCATCGCGTTGTAAAATTCATAGGTAGTATTACCCAATCCAAATACAGTGTACTTCAAGTTTGCCATTTGATCTGCATCGTTGTCCAACCAGTTGAAAAACTCCACGGCATTGTCAGTAGGTTCACCCTCCCCATAAGTTGCTATCATGAAAAATAATAAGCAATCAGGGTCCAAATCTTGCAAGTTGTCATAGTCGTAATCAGCCAAATCTGCAACCAAAACCTTCAAGCCAAACTTGGAGGTCAATTCCTTGGCTAACTTTTGTGAGTAATCTTCAGCAGTTCCGGTCTGAGAACCATAGAAAACAACCGAATTCTTATGATTTTTTTTCAACACCGCAATAAGATCTCTGTCATTTTCGTCTCCGCCAGCGACGAAGCCCGCTGAATTGATCCCAGAGGGCTTCAGATAAAGATCCTTGCCGAAATAGTAAGCCACTGCAAGTGCAAGTACAGCAATGACTGTAATATCCAATGTGTCCAACATGATTCTATGTGGTTCTGAAGTTTGTAGAATGTAGTGGACAATCCGATGCGGAGATTAAAGCGAAACAAGTCAGCTGACCACAAAAGAGAAGCGAGTCGACAGACTAAAAATTGATACTGGAGAAGGTAAAGAGCTTTGAACAGAAAGCTCGTTGTTGCTTTTATATAAGAGTGTTAGCTCGATCAACCGTGCGAATACACGGAATAATTTTGGGCTAAGACTATTTCACATGCGTACAATGGATAACTCCGATCTCGTGGCATGCGAATTTCGTGTGTATCCCCTCATTAATGTGCTGGAACGCAATCCAGGAGAGGCGTCGTGATTTGCGGATTATGAAGTCGCGCGAGTCTACGGTTCCCGGAAACATCGATTTACCGTTTCCGCCACCTTGTCACTTTCCTCCCCACAAATTTCGCTTAGGAACTCCGCTATTACGCGTTTGTCAAACTCGCGCAAACTCCTGGGTCCTAAAGCGTAATGTGTTGCAGCACTTGAATCATTCTGGCCCTGGCTCGAAGATTTTCTGATGTACTCTCGCCTAGTCAAATCTGCCAATACACCTTGAATTGGTTTGTTGTAGATTGGCGAAGAAATACTCATATTTTCCGAGAAGCCGAAGTTGGTCAAGGTTGCTATGAGCTCATTCTCACTCATCTTATTCTCACTTATTACCAACATGCAAATAATCATCAAAATGAGTCCCCCAAGAATTTGTTCAGGGGTATTGATCGCTACTGAAGATCGTTTGAATCTTGGCATGAAGAAAGAAGGATTTTGTAGATTTGTATTCTGTAATGTTGAGCGTGCTTCGGCGTTTAATAAGGCTTGAAATGTCGATTTAGCGTGAGCATCAAGACTAGATAACAAATTCAATTCATTTCCATTTTGTACAAGCGACAACCCAAAAACGCGTTGAAGCTCTGAATCTAGTGCAGATATCCAACTATTCGATGAGCCTTTTGTGCTGGTGTTCGATGTAATTGACTGTAAGTGTTCTTTTCTTATTTTCATATTGCGGGCATCTCGTGCTAGTACTAATCTCACAAGAGAAGGCATCATTTCAGATCTACTCCTATTCTCGTTTGACTGAGTCTGGTTTATATCCAGCGTAGTGGTTGTGTCATCTTTTGTAGCTTGTGAATGAGTTCTTTTGCTCATATGTATATGATTTTTGTGTTTTGTTACAGATCGCGTTTTGGTTTTACAAAAAAAAAGGAGCAAGATACCTCAAATGTTCCCGAAATAGACGGACTTATAAATTTACAAGAAGTTCGAATCAAAAGCACAGTATGAAATATATCAATCACTTTCAATAACGAACAAAATGTCCAAATAATAATGGAAGTGATCACTGAACTTTTGGGGTAAAAAGCTAGAAAACTCACTTACTGGCTTGTACCTGAGGCATATGACGATCCTGGAGTATCAGGAATATTATGATGCTGTATTGTACCTTGGGATACGCTTGTACTATAATCCTGTGCTCACAATCGTCTCACAATGCCGATCATGTTCTGTAACCATCAGATGACTTGGAAATTACTCTGTTCTTCTCTCTGTATATGTATGCGCCGCTCTTCCCTTCATCTCCTTGATTCGTTAAAAGCACTTGATTCATCTTATTATTGTGCAAGCGATATATTGGATAGTGACCCAGACTACAATATTGCCAATACTAAGAAGTTAAGATAGATTTTTAGTCACGCGACTTGCTACTTCACACTCATACCTGTGATGAAGTGGAGCATTATTGCTGGGGTGCGTGCTCTTTACTCACGGAAACTAAACTAGCAAAAATCCGACCTAATGGCCAAGTATGATGAAGAGTCTTCTGCAACAAACTTCAAGTCATCATTCAATTTGATAATTGGTGATGAAAAGCCAGATTTACGAAACGTGAAATATGTCACCCATGCAGAAAACTTGAGTTGTCCAATTTGCCAGCAACCGTACTTACAACCAATGACCACACTATGTGGTCACACATTTTGCAAGGAATGCATAATTGAATGTTTGAAAATGGGGGATAATGACGTTTGCGAAGGATTTTGCCCCATGGATAGGACACCGATAGATGGTTCAAATATTCACGACCTTTTCCCTACTCCCTTGATTATTACCAATATGGTTGATGATCTTTACGTATTTTGCTTGAATTTTGAACGAGGATGTGAGTGGACGGGACGCAGATGGGAAGTTGAACGACATTTACTTCAAGATTGTGGCTATACTGGGGTGATTTGCAATGGTGAGAGAAGCTGGGAAGATGAATCAACTGATGAGAGCAAACTACTGACTGAAGAGACCATTGTATCAAACGAATTGGAAGAAAACGATACCAAGAGCGAAGTATCCAATTCGGATAGCACACAACTGAAGCAAGAAGATTTCGAACATCCTACAACTTCCCAAAGTGAGCTATCCCACGCTGACATTGGCAGACACCGATGTTCGCTTCTAACAGAGAGACGCTTCATAAGCGATGATGATAATAGTTGTGTTCATAAAATTTTTCCATGTCGTTTCTGCAACTTAAGCATCACAAAGATTACTGAATCAGATCATTTGAATAATTATTGTGAATTGAATTATGTCGTGTGTTCACTTTGTCAAAATGATACGATTCCTCAAATGGCTTTGAAAAAGCACGAATCAAACTGTATCAAGACAGGAAAATTTCTTTGTCCAGCTAATGAAATTGGTTGTTCGTGGGTTGGGACGAATGAGCCGTCTTTAGAGGTCCATTCAAAAGATTGTCAGCTAAATCAGCTTTTACCATTCTTGAAAAAGCAGGAATCCAAAATCTCTGACTTGGCTGCTGAAAATGAACACTTGCAAAACCAAATACATCAAATATTGGGGAACATAGTACTGGGGAAAATTACAAATTTGGGATACACTGAACCTATTGAAGAGGTAGGAACCTTTAGGCGCGATATAATCGGTCAAAATTATCTACATCATCTTAGCTATGAGATGGAAGATTTGAGAAATGAAATCAAAACAAAAGTCACTCCATTTATCGAAAGAGAGTTGAAAGCAGCCCCTGAAAGACAAGGTGTGCTTAATAATCTTGTCAATGACAACTTTGTGTTGCGTGGAGATCTAGATTTACACATGTCTATGATGAACAGTTTACGCAAGCAATTGAAGTTTTGCATGTTTCAAAATCGAGCCCGTCCTTCGCTCATAAATCCATCCAATGTGGTCACTGACCAAGAAATAGCTGACATGGCTTCAAAGGTGAGCTTGGAGGATCGTCTAAATTTAAAACTATAAATAGCTGTTTTTACACAACTACCAAAACTTTGGTATATCGGACCAGTTCTGGGCTTTTCTTCTCTCCCAATAACTGAGTTCACCAGTTTTATATTCCCATTCTCCAGTCGTCGGATCAGAATTATTTCCACCGACTTGATGAAAGAAAAATGGCTTTTGGCTTTCACCGGATGATTCAAACTCTTTACGCCTGACACGTTGACCGTCTTCTACCTCTTGCTTAAGGGATTCAGCCTTTGCTATATCACCCTTCTCGTAAGCAATCATATCGGGTCTAAGACGAGAGTCATTCGGAGGTAATTTGTCTTTTTCGATGGTGGTAATCTTATTCAAGCCTCCAGCAAATTCTGTAAAACCAAACTTTTTGTTTGTGGGAGACAAAAGTTTACCTGCTGTCCAAATTTCTTTTTCTGCTGAGTTTGTCTTCAATGTCATTGACTCAGTCCATTTGCCAGTGACGTTATATGGCAATGCTTTCTTTGATGCGTCAAAAGCTTTAATAGTTAACTCCTCTGATCTACCACTAAACATTCCTCCTTTTGCATATTCCACAACTGCTTTTTGTCCAGAACTCGACTTAACCGTCAAGCTAGAAGTTGGCTCTGTATATTTCTCTCCCGCAATGATATTTTTCAAAACACATGTTGGCTGAGACCAGCTGAATACTTCTCCAGAGCTTTTTATCAAAAGCTTCACGGTACCTGACGTGTAGAACTCCGATGTTTTCCCCCAAAACTTTTGGGAAGGTGCTGGGCTGAAACTCAATGTCCAATTGTTTGATTCCACGTACATTGCAAAAACTGGAGGCCTGTGGGATACCTTCTCGCAAAGCAAACGATAGCCTTTATCTTCTCTCACAAGTTCATAAGTTTCACCTAAAAGAGGATTAAATGGCTTTCTGGAGCTTCTGACTTTAGAACGCATTGCAGAGAGATATGAAGTTGCAAATGCAGCAATCCTCAAAATAAACTCACCTGACGAAGGAGGGTAGTCATTTTGCAATGCGTTATCAATCAATTCGGTATACTCGACAAGCTCAGCGTATTTCTGCAAAATTGTAATTGGTTCGTTCATATCAACAGGCATAGATATAGTGGAAAGATCTTTACCCACATTTTTCCGTACAAAGGATAGTAAACTTGGAGGTTCATGGTCACACACAGGGATATCATAATCCCGCGTTACAGGAGACAATGGCAAGGGATAAAGGTCCAGAGTTTCATTCTGGGCATCGCCTGTCGATGCGTCTTTACTGAGAACCGTGGTTGGGGCAGGAAGCTCGTCGGAGTCCGAGTCAGATTCTGATGATGACTCCTCAGAGACTGCATCGTTTTCATCTGTTAAATCGTCGTCCGATTGCGTTCTGGGTTCCTGAGTCTTTTCACTAATGAGTATAACTCCATCCCGTTCGAAATTCAATTCATCCTGTGCATCGTAGAATTCATTTTCTGAGATGATCGAGTTTGTATCGGAAGTCTTCAGCTCATTGAGTAAGTTTCCGATTTCTGAGTTGAGTTTGAGCAAATCGGACTCCAAGTCAGCTTTAGAAGATTGACCTAACTTGGAAATCAAGTTTGTAACTTGGTCTTGCAATCCCTCTAATTGGCTGAAGATTTGAGTATCGTGGTTGGCGTGAGAAGGCCTTGCTAACTCATTTGACTTCGAGCTGCTCTTCTTTACGATATTCAACGCATTTACCCAGGCTTTGAACTCTTGATCATTCAAAGCTTTGAGATCCCAAACTTCCATTCCAGAATCAATGAAGATATTCCTCGACTTTGAATCAGCACTGACTATCGATTCTGTAATCGGCATTTGTCCTCTTAATTTGTTATCATAATTTTTAAAGTACGACAATGTTCCATATTTGAAGTTCAAAATGAAGAATCTCTTTGTGAATCCTTGAAGCTTTTTTCTTTTCTTTTTGAGTAATATACCTTGCATGAATTCCCCGTTTTCTGGCACTAAAATGTTTTCGGTATTCGTTTCAAGTATTTCACCCAAAGAGTCACGACCAGCAGAACCGAAAACTTTGGAAGACGAAGAGCTATTCAGACGAGTAGCTGATTCCTCATTAGTAGTTATTTTAGAGCTAAAATAAACCTTCTTGCTGATCGTTTTCGAAAAGGAGTTGTCAAAGATGAAAGCGAAAGTTCCACCTTTGTTGCTATCAAAAGTGCCTTTCACCAATTCATCAGGTACCAACTTGTGGTAGTCTTTCACCAATGTTAAGTCTGAATTGCTCAAGTTGGCCGAAAACGTGGAGGAACGTGATTTCGTTTTCTGGATTCCCAGGTTCACTGAGACCAAAGAAGAGGAGCGTAGCCTATTCAAATGGCCCTGCGAGTCATTCGAATTCTTGGACGTTGCTTCACCTGCTTGTTTAGCAGCTTGATCTGCCTCCTCGTCAACATCTGTGAGGGTCTCCGCAATGTCGTTTCTGCGATATATGGCGAAGTTAATAGACTTCTTCAATGCCTTTACTTGCCATTTTATATTGCTGTTTTCAGGAGCATTGACCCACTTGACCAAAAAGTCCTTAGCATGAACTTCCAATGTCTCCATTTCAGCAAAGTTGGGGTCCTACAAATCTTTCCCGTGGGGAAAGTCTTGCATTTAATAGGAACCCGACTATCATATGTCTCGCGCGTGTGGATGCAGTCCATCGATTCCAAAATACCCGAAGTAGAAAGAAACACATTGAGGCAAAGTAAGGATGCCGGAAGTCAATTAATGAGGAAATTAACTCTCGAGGGCAAAGAAACGGTCAATTGGAGGAGATTAGTTAGGCTGAGAGCTTTAATGCAATAATTCGGGTATTAACTCACGTGCTTTCACTTTCCTCACTTCCAGTGACATTTAAACGGGGTGCGACGTTGACATGAGATTATCGGTCTCCGCAATACAAACTTTTCAGCATGACCGCTGACGAAGTAAACCCAAAAAAAGCTTCTGGATTATACCGCAAAGAATAGCAACAAACTCGCCGTTTAGGTGTTCGGTCAAATTGCGCTCCATGCTCAAGAATAATTATGTCTATAAAAAAATGATCACGCCCAGGCTCGAACTGGGGACCTTCTGCGTGTGAAGCAGACGTCGTAACCAACTAGACCACGCGACCTTTTATTTGATTTGTTAAAATAAAGGTTTACCAATAACTGATCAAATAACAGAGAGAATCTATTCACTTCTGAAATCTATTTGAATTGCTATACTCAGCAATAGAATATATATTGGAAATGATTATAATGGCTCCATCTGCAAGGGCACCCAGGATCGCCTTCTGTTTGTCTTTGTCAATCTTTGCATCAAAATGTTCCAGAGAGGAGACGTTTTGGATCGGATACCAGGCTACAATTGACTGGTATCTAATTCTTTAGGGATGAAGCCATGTCTGATATGTGCTAGAGCGCTTCGCCTCAGGTGAACATGATGAGATCAGGCGATCTTTAAATACTGTGACGCATACAGCTATCAAGGCGACTTCGCAAGAAATGGAGAGAGAAAAGCAAAATTTGTAGTTTTAATTAGTGAAGCGACTCACTTCAATTTAGATCTTCTAATTGAGCGGTGATACGAGCCGTGTTGATCAGCTGGAAAATTTAGTACATTGCTGATTGAATGCGGTGAAGGAGGAGGAAGTCGTAAATGATCAGTCAAACAACTTTTCATGACTATCCCTATGGGCTATAAAATGAAATGGGGTTTCTCGGAACTTCCACAACTCTTAGATGACCCATAATTGATCAATGCGTTATCATTTTAGAAGCTGTGTGTTAAACTTAGCGAACAAATGTAGCCGCAAAAAAAAAAAAAAAACGCGCCACAGAGGCGGTCAAGTCTGTATTGGTTATGGTGCTTCGACAAGATGACGCTATCTGTTTGAGTCGTCCCAAGGTGTTTTTTTTTTTTGGTTTAATTGCTTGTAATTGGGCTTTAGTAGTATTACAAGCTGATCCCATTTCAATTTCCCGAAATATCTTATCTTGTATCAGATCCGATGGCGTATATATGCAAAACGGCTTATCGTTTTCGCGCCAAAGATCCTGACTTACATTACATCAAGTGTGTACTTCCTACTCTTGTCAATGACGAATTATCCAAACTTGATCGAAGATCCTTCAACAGCTGGACCTGGTATAATTGCTTCTGAGCTCGCAGAAGAGGAAGGTCTCCTTGATCCGAAAATGTCGAGCCGGCAATCTTACGCAAGCATCGGGGAGAGTCCGAATAGTCCCGAAGATGGTCCTGAACTAAAATTCTCGATGCCAAAAACTCAGTTTTACGCCCTCATCTCGAGTATTTATATGGGAAGTTTTTTGGCGGCCTTAGACACAACTGTGGTCACGACTTTGTTGACGGTGATAGCTTCCGAATTGAATGCAGTTGAAAACATTAGTTGGATAGCTACTGCCTACCTTCTATCATGCTCCGCATTCCAACCGATTTACGGCAAGCTATCTGATATCTTTGGTAGAAAAATTTTGCTTTTGATATGCTGCGTCATGTTCGCTGTTGGATGCTGTATTTGTGCTACCAACTCCTTAACGCTAGTTGTGATTGGAAGATTCATAACGGGTTGCGGAGGCTCGGGGTTGACTGCGCTTGGAACTATAACAATGTCGGATATAATACCTCTCAGAGAAAGAGGGTTGTATCAGGGAATGGCAAATATTTGCTTTGGTCTAGGCGCGGCTTCTGGAGGCATCGTCGGAGGCTTTGTGGCTGACGTTTTTGGTTGGAAGTATGTCTTCATCATACAAGTTCCACTTGCGCTTATCGTCTTCCTCTCGATTTACTTATATCTCAATCTTCCAGAAGGTTCACCTGGATTAGGTGCAGCTGGTGCCGATTTTTCGAACAAATTGAGGAGAGTTGATTTCTTGGGATCTTTTTTTTTGATCTCATCACTTATGGTGATACTTATCGCTGCATCGTTAGTCGGTGTTAAATTCGCCTATAGCTCAGTGACTTTCATCAGCTTGGTTGTTTCGTCTCTTATATTACTCGCCATATTTGTGTACACTGAGGCATATTTAGCTTCTGAGCCGATTATTCCGATGGAGGTCATGACCGTGAGGACTGTGTTAGCCTCTTCGTTTGCTAACTGGTTCTATACTATGGGCGTATTCAGCTATTTGTTTTTCATCCCTCAGTATTTTCAAATAGTTATGGGACTCACTGCAACACAGAGTGGAGAAAGGATTGTTCCAAATTTCTTCGCCGTTTCTATCGGCTCAGTTGGCGCTGGATTATACATGAAAAGAACAGGGAGGTATTATCTTTTAACTGTGCTTGTCGGACTTATATCTTTGTTTGGAATGCTGAGAATGTTGATGTTAACTCCAAATTCTTCAATATTAACTCAGTTTACCCTTTTGATTCCTCCGGGTCTCGGCTATTCGTGTATTTTGACCGTGACATTACTTGCACTTATTGCATCAGTTCCAGCAAAGTACCAGGCATGCACAACGTCTATTCAGTATACGTTTAGGTCTACTGGTTCAACAATTGGTGTTTCCATCTCAAGCGCTATCTTCCAAAATGTTGTCAGAAAAAGGCTCCAAGCAATACATGAAGTCGTCGAGGATCCTGTCTTGGCAGACAAAATCATTAAAAGGGCCTTGGAAAATACGAACTACGTCAAGGAGGCTCCTGAGTTTGTGCAATCTGTCATTAGGCAAGCCTACGAGAAGGGGTGCAAAGGCACCATAATATTTAGTTTTGCAACCATCGCATTGGGGTATATCTCTTCTTTACTCATGAGAGAGCACGTTCTTCATACATCTATAGACAGGGAATAGATAGATATACAGCCAATGAAACTGTCATCAATCTCCCAGAGAAAAGTCCGCATCGCTCTGAGATACATGCTTCAAACTGAATTTGTGATTAACTCCACCGGAGACGAGCATTGTAGTTTGTGGCGGTGGGGGGTTGATGGAATTTGAGCCACCGATGGTGTATAGACTTTGAGAGTGATTGGTATTTTGTAGGGGCAGCTCTTCGGAATTATGAGACCCGTCTTCCAAAGCAAGCTTAGGTACTTCCCTGCTCTCAAATCTCTCCAGCCTTTTACTGTGACTGAACCGCGAATAGAGCGGCAGGCTGATTCCAACATTTCGAGACTGAGAGCCTGTAGACGAAGCGTTCAAGTAAGGCGAAAGAACAGGCGAAAGCACTTCATCTTCTCTGATAGCATCCTCCAAAACATCTTCAATGACCTCTTCAATTAGTTCATTCTCTGATGTTATGTCAATGTTTATTAGGATCACCGATACCAATATGCAAAGTACTCCAAATCCGTAAACAAAATAATCCGAGTTAGTATTGGTCACTCCAGTCAAGTCAAGAATGACAAAATCAATGAATATAGTGATGGGGATTGACGAGGTTAATGCAAGAGAAGTGACCAAGGGATTGGTGAGAAGCATCGCTAATATTGTCACATAATCAGATATGACTGAAAATAAGGCATTCAATAGGATCATTGCCAGAACAGAGCCGCTAGGAGGAAGCAGGAAACTCTCGAATCCCGAAGCATGAGCGACAAACAATATTGGTATTCCAAACGCAATGGTAAATATTCCGACCCATCCGAAAAGCTCTCTTTCATTTGTTGTTCTGTTTCCCGTACCGCACTTGAGTTTCATATTGAGAAGATATAATGCATACGAAAATGCCCCAACTAGAGCCAAACAATTTCCAAGAAGAGGGTTTTTTGGCTCGAACTTGCTATTTCCATTCAAATTTTCTTTGCTGCTCAAGTTTATGAGAATGACTCCAAATAAACTAGCAGAAACGCATAATAGTTTTTTCAAGGTGAACTTGTCTATTTTTAAAATAGCTCCTAGACTTAAAGTGAAGAAAGTAGTTGTTGCACCTAAAACCGTTTGGTTCGAGGCTGATGTATACTGTAATGCAGAAAGTACCATGGTGTTGTAAACGAGGTATATGATTGATATCTGGGATGCCAACAGGAGTTTTTCAAGTTGAGTCAATGGTATTGGAGATCCTTCGTCATCAGAATCTGGTGACGTTGGAATAAGTACCAGAGATTGGTGTGAGTCCGCATCAACCGTGATATGTGATAATGATGGAGATTTTGCGGTCTTTCCTATCATCAGCTGATTGTAAAAGGATGCCATCACTGCGAGAACGTTTGGGGTAAGATTTAAAGTGAAACAAGAGCCTGTCAACACGGCTAGAAAAATTGGCTTTTTGAACTCATCCCCTTTAAGAACGGTATTGACCACCTCTAAGCCTATTAACCACGTAGCAATGGCTATTACTAGAAGGACGATCCCATACTTGAAGTTCCGTTTCTCTTGATCATTGATGACGCCAATTACTTCGTCCACATTGTTGGCTAATTGCTTTGATATCTCTTGAGATTTTATACGCGGGGACGAGACTGTGCTTGTCAGATTAAGCATTCCCCAATGAAATCGAAACACTCAAACGTCGTTGATGTGTAGAGCAGTAAACACTCGAAAGTCTACATAAAAGCCCGCGGTTCTTATCTTCGCGCTATCGCTTGGAATTACTAGATTTAAATCGCACACGCGTAACTTAATTTAGACTCGCGAAGACTCAT
Source organism: [Candida] wancherniae (assembly GCA_003708715.3). Taxonomy (NCBI): domain Eukaryota; kingdom Fungi; phylum Ascomycota; class Pichiomycetes; order Serinales; family Metschnikowiaceae; genus Metschnikowia; species [Candida] wancherniae. The sequence goes on along the minus strand of PPOZ03000008.1, from coordinate 201,818 downwards.
TGGACCACGAATAAGTAGCAGCCAAGCGCTTGTCCAAATGCTCCTTGGCGGTCACAGGAGTTTCTTTTTTGTTTGCCCCTCGATGACCTATTCCTCGGACTAATTCGCTGGGAACGGGCTCCAATAGAGTAGCGTCATTTGGATGACTGAAGAACACAATGGAATATCGATCTCGACCACTTCCCTGGACTTCCGCAGGAAACTTTACCCTGTGTATCGTAGATTTCAACAATCCCCCCGTCCAAAATGATAACTGATCCGCGATATTGACGACAATTGGGGCAGCTTGTCCCTCAAACTGGTTCTCATCATTAGGAACATAGGGAACGGGTTCCCAGGCCTTACTGATTGGTGAATATATTTCCAAACCTTCTTCACCTTCTTTCTGGAATAGTAGAGTCATCGAGCCGTAATCTGTGTGGGCACCTGCCCTTATCACAGACTCTGGGCTCAAAGTCTTCTGGCCTGGATAATGCAATAATCGAAAAGTGGTTCCTGAAGGTTTCTGAGGATCGTATCTAGACGTGAACCAATCCACACCCTTGGCATGGCCAACATCCTCAATTCTCAAACCCAAAGCCAAAATTCGTAAGATTTTTATGGACAAATCGTATAGCTTTATGCTCATGGATTTTATGAGCTCAATTCTGCTATCGTCCTTGTAAAACCAGTCAGGGATTTTGCCGGACGAAAGTCCAGTTACAAAATTTAAGCGACTGAAATTGAATGCTTCCTTTGGATCTCCGTCTTGCTGGGTGCTGGGGTCCAAATTTTCACCCCCATAATTTGTATATCCGTGGTTCGACTCATCTATCAAATATTTCTTCTTGTAATCAGCCGGCAAGTCAAAAAATTCTTTCGAGAGATGAAAGAGTTGGCTCACTTCCTTGGCAGAAAACCCATGTCCAGTGACAAAAAGAAAACCTTGGCCCGTTGCGGCTTGTAAAAGTTCCGAGGCTGTTTGCTCATTGATTTCACTTATGTCAACTATTTTGAGAGGATTTTTGACTTCGTTCATGTTTGCTGAAGGGAAGTGGTGGGAGGATTCGAATGTGCGTCGGAATGTCCTGTGCCAACCTTGTAGATAGGGCCCACGGCTAGAGATTTTTGAGTAAGCGGAATTAGACGAAAAAGGTATTACTGAAGACGCATGAATTTTAATGGATACCCTATTTGGATCTACTTGAGAGATCACGAAGCAACCAATGATAACCGCAACTCTATTTCAATCTTCCGTCTCAATAAGTCGGTCCATTGAGCGAATTCAGTTCGCGCATCGCGTCCTTGTTTTCGACTGTTACTACTCGAACATGCCCAAGGTGTGTTTGAGCCAAGCAGCGCAGCCAGTGATTGCTAATTTGATACCCTGCAAAATTCAATATTCTGGAGAAGCCAACACTTCTGTCCTCTTCACTCCCTCAAAAACTTCAGAGAAACAACAAGATCGTGAAGTCACTACAGCTAATTTCCGTGGGTTGAAATTGAAAGGATGTATGAGTGACCTTGGAAGTAAAACTGGGTATGTCTGTGATGTCTCAGAATATATGACTCAAGACCGTGAGAATCCAAGCGATTTGAAGACACACAGGCAGTATACCTCTGTTGCTAAATTCGAAAAGCTCATCGTGTTTGGTCACGATGCCCTTCCTACTGCAAACAACAAATGGATGTTATCACAAGAATGGGACGAGATTTCTGACGCCATTCACTCTTGATCACTTTATGGGAGGCTCGGTTAATATCCTGAGACGTGGGATCCTTCCTTCGTGAAGAAGTACCGCCCCTTTTGTAGATCCTCCTTTGATCGCGGACGTGTGCAAAGTGAGCTCGTTCATAATTTGATCGCAAATACCAAGCAGGTCCCGTGGAAGCCAAATATTGGGTTTTTCATAATTATAGCATGGATGGAAGTACAAAAGAGTCTCGTGCGCCATGTCACTCGATGGCTCGATTGTATCTTCTTCACTCCGTGCATGTTCATTTGTAATGGGGAAGTACATGAAGTGCTGTTGAAACTTCGAATATGCTGATACATTTCCATAGACCGTAAAAATGAAGGCAAGAGCCATTATGAGTGCCTGCATTTTCATAGGGCAATCACCGTTTTCGTCTGTCAGGGAGACAAATATTCCAATCATACAACACTCAAGGCAGTATATCCCAGTATATAATTGGAATATCGCTGTGGGATAAAGCCTTCCATATGTCTCGGAATCATTCACATGGCTGTATATATAATGAAAAGCATACTTGTAATAAAGAAGAATTAGGACCAAAATGAAGATCATGAAAACACATATCAACGGTGAAATTGTACAATAGGTAATTCCTATCGCGCCATATATCGAGATAGTGGAGTAACTCGCGCCCAACCTGAGCTTTTTGAGAGAACTCAATCTAGCGAACTTTCTCCTCGGGGTCCTATCGACCCATTGATAAACAAAACAGTTCATCAAAAGATCGCTCACGTTCAAAAAGTTGTTTCCGCATAATGAGAATGCTTTGACGCACAAGTACTTGAAGAAGAACACTGAACTTTTGGGTACATTTGCTGCTAGTAAGATTGGGATTGAAACGGGCTTCTCCACAACTTGCACTAGTACAACGATAATACTGGTCAGAATCGAAACCACAAGAAACTGTTGTATGAATAAAAACGCAAAATACCAGCGCTCTATATCCGATTCGAGTTCTGCACCAGTTCGATTACCTTTCAAGATTAGAAGTAGTCGGAAAATCTTGAGTTGTGCAGAAGTCACGAAACTCAAAATCATTGTTGGAAGCAAACTGGAAAACGTCAATTTCACCTCCTCCGGTAGTATACTCAAAAACCCCATAAATGGAAGTAATTGAGTAATCAAGGGTGCCTGCGAAAACAAACTTATGAGTGAAATGGGAATGACGTATATGGCAATCAACACTATCATCACCAGATATATAAGATAATTTTCCATCAGACTAAAGAGGTTTTTTTCCCTTGTTAGATTTTCCCAGATGATGTCCTTCGTGCTGACTCCAATTAAAGTTTCATTAAGCTGGCCATGATCAGGAGACAAAAGTACTTGATGTGCTGCGTACGCAGCCTCTTGTGATTCGAACATCAAAAAGGCGTTACTCGTTTTGTTGTAGTCACCAGAAGCAATCTTGTCCACTCTGTCTGAAATAAAATGCATGCTCGTGGCCATTACATCAAGGCACCACTTTTTTACCAGAGTACGTTTTCCCAACGTAAATATTCTTAAAACCCCCGGAAAGCGGATTGAAACTTTCCTATTTATCACAGGAAGCGAGACGAGCGGAGAATATATGGGAGGATAAAAAACTGCTTCTTCCTTTGAATGGCTACCTTTACACCTTGAAAGGATTACTGAGACACATAGAGACTCTAGAATGTCAAGTGCCTCCTCTGCTTTCTTCCATTGCCACCAAAAGCGATGGTAGTCATCTGTTAGCCAAACATGCTCTATTCTGCCAAATGACTTTCCAAAAAAAGCATGAAGTGAGTCGGTGTCTCGGAGTTCTGGGGGAATATTCCCGATCAAAAGAACTCTTGATGATGCTTTCCGTCTGTGTGCTTGAGAGTTGAGGTATTTGTATCTCACCTTCGAAATGCTTTTCAACTCATGTAACATGAGAATGTTGAAATATATGATAGTAGCCAAGGCACATACAAAATGACAATTGAGTCTCTTCACATTGCTCATGGCGATATTAGATATACTTAGCACGTCCAATCCAGATGCTCTAAACGTGCTTGTGGATCCTGTTAAGTTCACCGGAATGAGGATAACCAAATTAAGGATTCCGGATGTTAAGAAGAATATTAATAGAATATTGATAAAGCGAAGAAAAAAGTAAGTGTCCAATCCCATTGAGAGGAAACAGCTGATATCGTACTTCCAAGTTGGTAAGATCCAATCAAAGAATCCGTGGGGCAATTCATCCATTCTTTCATCTTCGGGCGTGCAATAACATCGTGGCTGGTATATGTACTTGAATATTGTCCTTAAATAGCAGAAAAGAGATATTTCGATGAGGCAGAGACATAAAGATGTCATTAGATGTCTCAAAAAAACGCTCAAATCTGTGCCGTAGGACGTATGCGCTGAGCCAGTTTGATCGTTGCGTAAAAAGTTGATGAGAGTTTCAGGATTGATGAAATATCTCAAGAAGGAATGTGCTAAAAGAGAGTAGTCGTATGTAGAGCTCGTTTCGGGGGGAGTGAAGCTCAGCATCTTATCTTATGAGCTTTGAGTTTGTGAACTTCCTCACTCCGTTTTTTTGAATGCAACCTCCAGTGGGAGCTCAAATGTGACACAAAACATTGGCTTCGTGGGTGCAACTTTGCGCACCAAGTGAAAACTGAATTTTTCGAACGGCACGGCGTAATCGAGATACTCGCAGATTCTTTTGTGAACCCTCCTGTGCAAATCTTCCATCGATGGCTCGGGTCCGTGGGAATCGTATTTTTCGAAACAATGCACATTGATAATTGGAAGCTTAAAGTTCAAGTCACTTTTTGCAGCATTTTCGACTTCTGGATCCCTACTATAAAGACCCACGAACTCATTCAAAAAGGTGAGTGCGGAATCAGGCAAGTTCATGACAAAATGAGAAATAAATTTTGGGATGGGGATGCTCTCATTCTCGACACGATTTATGCTGCTAGATGCTTTTGCGGAGCCTTCTCTTTTTCTTCTCTTAGCAACATTTTGTCTCGTAACACTTTTAGTTTCCTGAGCCCATTTTAGTAACATTTTGGGAGCGTTGTGTATAAATTCACGGCCATCCAAATTGGAAGCCTGGACAAAGCCTTCCAGGTTGTTCAAAGTAATGTTTTCACACAAATATTTATAAGAGTGTGGGTTTAAGTCGTTAGCCAATACGAGGACATCTTTGCGGCTGGCTGGTAGAGCAAAAGGACCCACTCCTGCGAATACATCGCAGACTACCTCTCCAGGGTTGAACTGTTTAACTAGCCTTTCGTGTTCTGTGCTTAGCCTCGAATTCCAATAAACGGAACTGAAGTCAAACCGAAATTTGCATCCACTTTCGCTTTGTTCGACGAGAAAATCGTCTTTCCCTGCGAGGACAGTCATTTTGAAGGTTCTGAACTTCGTATCAATAGTATCGACTTTATCCACTACTGTTTCAATTTTAGGATTTTTGTCCAAGATCACTTCACCGATCAAGGGCCCATATTTCTTGAACTCATCGCGCAAGTTAAAGTGTGCAATATGACCGGCTTGTGCAAATCCTGTTGGTATGTCATTGACCAATTCATCGGGGAAAATGGACCGAAAAATGTCATTTGCCTTCCAAAATGAGTAGTCTAGCTCGAGTACGTAGGGACTTATTTCAATTTCATGCTCTGCAATCTTTTCAATGGCAGTAGAAGACAATTTTTCACGGTAACCCTCCAAATCATTGATATCCTCTCTTAACAAAACTCCCTTCTTTCCATTTACCAGCACTATGTGTTTGACACCAGGTACTTGAAGGATATCATCCTTGCACGATTTCACGAAGTCACCAAGGAACTTTGGATTGGAAAACAAAGCGACAAGTAAATTGATTTTTTTGGCAAAGAGAGTCCTGTCCAACGTCTTCATCTGCTTATTAGCAGGTGGGGTAAAAATGCTTTTGTCGCTCATATTCCTGACTGAACGTATGATATTGCTGGAACTAGAAGGATGGTGTATTAGGCTACTTGTCAGACTAAATTTGATTTTGTTTAGAACCCGGAGGAAAACTGACATAAACGCAATTTCTCCTGTACAATCATCGCTTCGTTGCCTTTTCCCAAGGTGTTTTTCATCGCATCGCGAACTGCTCTAACTGGGCTCATCAACCATAATGAGCTCAGTAATTACCATAAGTCGACCAGAGAAAAGGAACTATTCTACGAAAAATAGCGCCGTTGATGCGACTCTATCAGATGATGAAGAATCGCCAGTACAAGATGGGAACGACACTGGCGGAAAGAATAGCTCCATCGTCACTCCTGGTGAGCTTGTCACAGAAGACCCAACATGGATGAAGGGCCACGGCACATATTTTTTGGACAACAAGATATTTTCATCTGTCGCTGGAAATGTGTCTAGGGTGAACAGGCTCTTGAGTGTGATTCCTCTTAGGGGGAGATACACCGCAGAGACAGGTGACCACGTCGTGGGAAGAATCACTGAAGTGGGCCAAAAGCGATGGAAAGTCGATATTGGCTGTAAACAAGACGCCATATTGATGCTTGGGTCTGTCAATCTACCTGGAGGTGTCTTGAGAAGGAAATCCGAAAGTGACGAATTACAAATGAGGAATTTTTTGAAGGAGGGGGATCTATTAAACGCTGAAGTTCAGAGTGTTTATGCCAGTGGCTCTGCCGCTTTACACACTAGATCCTTGAAGTACGGAAAACTCAGGAACGGCATTCTACTAAAAGTTCCGTCAAACTTGATTATCAAACAGAAAAACCACTCTTATGATCTCCCTGGCAACGTTAGCATTATTCTTGGTGTCAATGGTTACATCTGGCTACGCAAGACCGCTCAGACCGATGGAAACACCAATATTAGTGCCGGGACCAACAAGGTACAGAGTTCTCTTGCGTCAAAGGGTACTTACAACCCAGGTCAAGGCAGCTTATCTATTACCAGACTTGAAGAAGTGAGCTCTTGGGAAATCTACAGTGATAAAAATGAAGTAATCAGTGATGCTATACGCAACACCATCACGAGATATTACAATGTCGTCAAAGCTTTGAGTGCATGTGAGTTAGGAATCACAGAACAGAGAATTCGAATGGGATATGAGGCTAGCATGATGTTTTCAGAATCGAGCGAACTAATTGGAAGAGAGGCACAGGAGAGTATTTGTCAGGACATCATCAATGCTGAAAAAATGAGAGGATCACAAGATGTTGATATTGGTTATTAACTTTTTCTATTAATTCTGTTCGATATGCATGTGAGGAATTAGAAAGAAGTATGTCTAAATGATGCTGATATCTATATTAGGTTCCATTTCTTGAAAAAATGTCTGAAATACGCGAGTTGGGCCGCTCCGAATAAACAAATCAACACAATCAAGGTGACAGCAGTCCAAGTGTAGGATTCAAAAATTGATTCATTCACATTTCGTAATTCGCCCTCTAATTTTTGCAATGTTTTCAAGGTGCTTGCTGATGACTTGAGTTCTTCCTGGATCTCATTCAAGAGAGTCTGGAGTTTCTCAACAGCGTTATTGAACTCGTTTTCTGTAAATGCAGACTCGGGTTTCCCTTCATTATTGTTATTTGCGGCGCTTGCGCCAGGGACAGCATCAAAGTACTTGGCAAACTTTTTGTAGTTGGTTTGCTTCAAAGAGGTTATATTGCGGATGTCAACATCTAGGTTCACATCTCTGGCTCTCTTTTGAAAGCTCCAAGATTTGTCATGATAAATGTTATCAAAGCAAATATGAATTTGCGATTTGTCTCTTCGTGTATTGGCGTCTTTTGCTAGTTTTCTGCCTGCCAAGTGAAATAGGTTTTTGGAGGAATCTGGATCAATCTGGATCGGATTATTTAGATTCGTGAACATCACAGTCTGCTCCCCTGACAAGTCTCTCATGGTACGGAGAACATTATTGTCCGAATCTAACACAAGTATGTCTAGTTGCTGGGAGGCGAGCCTGTTGCCACTAAGCAAATGGACCATAACCAAGTCATCTTCCGTGGTTGTATAGCTTATGCAGTTGAGAAGGTTTTTTAGGGAGCTCGAGTGCTTCGTGTCACCAACAGCTATCGGTGGAATCGACATTCCTATTGCCAAGACGTGGGCTGCCCATAGAATAGTGAAGAACGGTAATGTAGCAAGCTTGAGTTTCATATTCTGCAGCTAAATCGAGGGTGGTGTTAATGGGTGAATAAGTGTAAGTGCCGAATCAATGCTGTACTTTCTAGCAGCCAGGTGTCAGTTTGTTTTTGAGAGGGGTTCTGACGTAATAACAACACTTCAAAGTCGAAGAAAGGGTGGTGTTTCTGCAAACAAAAGCGTTTGTGTGAGCGAATGTAGTGAAATAAATAAATTATATGGGTGTTAAAGCGTATAGGTCAGCATCTAACAGTCTAGGCTGAAGAAAGAGACTGTGATTTGGGATGTGTACTATTTTTTTTTTCTCTGTTTCCATCCAACACGCGATCGCGGAAGGTTGTGAACACTTCACAATCAAAACAGAACTCAAGACTAATTGTATACTTATTGCCAGGGCCTTTTCAAATTTGATCCTAAATTTCTTTTAGATCTGCCTACTGTAGCCGTAGCTTTGTTGAGTTTCAACGATAACAATTAGGCTTGGTCCTTTATACGATGTTGTCCAATGTGTCAATTATGGTGGTGCCCACAGTTCCTGCGTCGGCGTGTATGCTAGCTAAGAGGTGAAGGAATCAGCGAATAATGTTTTTTACAAGAGATATTCTTTAGGAATCTAAAAAACCATCATCTGAAGAAGTAATATGTCAGTCATACACTAGTTTTATTTCTCTCTTTGTACCGAATCTGTATTTTTGGAATTTTCATTCAAGAAATTTATGGTCTGTAATAATGTTCGTCCCCTCATTCTTTCTCTTGTCTGCAATTTTTCTGCGATACCACTGACATGCATCAAAAATCAGAGTTGTGAAATCCCACAAAATTATGCCATGGTAATCTGAACCCAACAACGAATAGGAAGTTGATGAGGTATATTCAAGAAGGTGGCGAGCTCGCTGATGATTCAATTATATATAATGATTTGTGTTTGATTATCATCCCTGGCTCTTACTTTCATCCACGGAGTGGGTGGCACGTGATACAACCACAACTCGCAATCTAAAACAGCAATCTCACTCTCTGATTAGCTCAAGCAACAGTTCGTTAAAGATAATAACACTATCAACAGGATGTCGTCACAACTTAACGCCTCCTTGTTTCGCCTCAAGCTTCTTGACGCCTTGAGGGTTGGAGACAGAGAGAAGGTTAATGCTTTGATTAATCAGCTTCAGAGCATTGATTCAACCGTGGATACTACAGAGTTAATCAAACTCAGGGAAACAATCTTACACTACGCGGTTCAAGTTGCCCCATTACAATTAGTACAGGAGTTGGTCGAAAATCCGGACTACAACCTTGACATCAACGCTCAAGACTCAGATGGTAATACCCCATTGCATTTGGCAGTCCTAGCCTCAAGATTTAATGTTGTCAAATACTTAATTACCTTGCCTAATATAAATGACACAATCCTCAATGATGATCAAAATCAGCCTGTTGAACTTGCAAAAGATGCCAATATTGCTCAGCTCATGCAATACGAACGAGCAAAGTTTGTCGAGCGGGCAGCCACGGAATTGCGGAAATACTTCAGCGAAAGAGATTTCGATAATTTGGAAAAGCTCTTGGTCAACAATTCAAGAGCTGCTGAGTTGCTCGATATCAATGGCGCAGATCCAGAATCAGGTAACACCGTCTTGCATGAGTTCATTCGCAAAGAGGATTATCAGATGTGTGAATGGATTTTGAAGCATGGAGGTGATCCATTCAAGAGAGACAAGCGTGGGAAGCTTCCAATTGATTTGGTCATAAGGAAGAATGACCCAATCCGGAAGCTTTTGAAGTCTGCTAGTAAGGATCAAAACATGATGGATCCCACGAACACCGCCCCCAATTCTTCTTTGGGTGGAAATATTCCCACTTACAAGGGCCATTTAAGAAAGTGGACAAACTTTGCTTCGGGCTACAAATTGCGCTATTTTGTCTTGGACCAGTTTGGCATCTTGTCTTATTACACTAATCAAGGAGATACCAATAATGCCTGTCGAGGATCGTTGAACCTAGGTTATGCAACGTTGCATTTAGATTCTTCCGAGAAATTGAAATTCGAAATCATTGGAAAGAATGGAATAAAATGGCATTTAAAGGCCAATCATCCCGTTGAGACAAATCGCTGGGTTTGGACGTTACAAAATGCGATAACCATTTCCAAAGATCAGATCAGGAGGAAGACCAACCCAGATCCAAACCCAAGAGTGTCAACAGAGGATTCTATAACAACCAAAGAGGAGAAGCAAATTCCCGAGGAGGAAAAGAAGAAAAAGTTGTTACATATTCCTGGGCGCAAACGTCTGCACAAGAAGTCACCAAGCCAAGTTTCTATGAGCTCTTTTACTGGATCCGAAGCTGAGGATAATGCCTCAATTAATTCTTTTGATACCAGTAATATACTGATTAAAGGTCATGGCAGCCACGGGCTCTCACTGATAAATGAGAAGAGAATCACGTCCACCGAGCCTCGGATAAGCCTCGATACTGGTGGTGAAGACTTTGACCATGACTTAGATGAAAGTGTGGAGTCTGATTCGGATTCATTAAACTTAGACTCACAGGACAATAAGGCCCTAATTGAGCAAGTGTCTGCTACCAAAAGATCGATTCTTATTGAGTTGTCGAGTCTTTTAGAGTTGTTCAAAGCGTTGGATGCGAAAGGTACTGGAACTCCCTTGAGTGACGAGATTTTCCAGGTAGGGGTCAAGACCTTGAACAATATTTCCAATTTAATTGAGCAATATGACTCTTCCGTTCACGCAAGAGAATCGAGATTGTTGAAAAAAATCGAAAGACAACAAGAAGTGAACAAGTTATGGGAGTCATCGATAAAGCAATTGGAAGATGAGATCCAAAAACACGAACAAACTTTATCGCAGTTTGAAGGAAAGAAGTACAAATTGAAGAAGCTTCTCGAATCAAAGGGGATATCCAATCCTCAAGTCAATAATGAGCTCGCAGTTGGTATTGTGAACAGTAAGTCTACTAAAGGTGATACCCTTCTTTCGAACATAAAGGGCGACGATTCAGAGATCCTCAAGGAGATTTTTCAAGATTCAGACGATGAGTTTTTTGATGCGGATGATTTTGACGAAGCAGATGAAGACGAGAGGGATTCTGAAGAAAGCACCACCAGATCACCAATTGAAAAGTCTGAAGACAAAGACGAGAAGCATGATCATGAGATTGAGCCAGAGACGTTAAATGAAATTCAAAAAGCGAAAAGTGAAAAGTTAGAAGAAGAAGGATCATTTTTAGGCTACGAGTTACCACCTCGAAAGAAACTTTCCATGGACAAAGACAATAGACCAAAGGTTGGATTGTGGGGAATAGTCAAGTCTATGGTGGGCAAAGACATGACAAAAATGTCATTGCCAGTGTCTTTCAACGAATGTACATCTTTACTTCAACGTTTAGCTGAAGACATCGAGTACAATGATCTATTAACCAAAGCCGCTTCCATAGAGGACTCCACTTTGCGAATGGTGTATGTTGCAGCCTTTGCAGCTTCCGAGTATTCTTCAACTATTAACAGAATTGCAAAGCCATTCAATCCGTTGTTGGGAGAGACTTTCGAGTACAGCAGGCCAGACCAAGGCTTTCGTTTGGTTTCCGAACAAGTGAGTCATCATCCTCCCATCAGTGCGTGCCATGCAGAGTCTGCAAAATGGGATTATTATGGCGAAAATGCCGTCAAGTCCCAATTCCGTGGACGTTCTTTCGACTTCCAGCATCTTGGTAAAATGTTTTGCGTGATCAGACCAGATTCTGGTGTTGTGACATCGGAGGGTGAAAAAGTCGAGGAAGAGTTGTACAGTTGGAAAAAGGTCAATACTTCCGTGGTGGGAATTATCGTTGGCAACCCCACTGTTGATAACTTTGGTATTATGGAGGTTAAAAATCATACGACCGGAGATATTGTTCAAGTTGATTTGAAGCAAAGGGGATGGAAGGCATCATCAGCATATCAATTAAGCGGTACCGTTCTTGATAAAGATGGTAACCCTCACTGGGCTGTTGGTGGTCACTGGAATAATAAAATCTATGCTAAAAAAGTTACACCCGGACAAGACTGCAAGAAGAAAAACTTGCTCACGGACTCTTCCGAAGACGGACTGGACCCCTACAGCGAGCAGAGATTTCTTGTTTGGCAAGTTGCACCTCGGCCGGATGTGCCATTCAATCTAACCGCCTTTGCTGTCACTCTCAACGACATCAACGACAACCTCCGCCCGTGGTTAGCACCAACGGACACTAGATTACGTCCGGATCAAAGAGCTATGGAGGAAGGACGCTACGATGAAGCCTCATCTGAGAAGACCAGGGTGGAGGAAAAGCAAAGAGCAGCTAGAAGAGAAAGGGAACAGAAGAGAGAAACGTTTAAACCGCAATGGTTTATCAAGCTGTCCCATCCTGTCACTGGTGACAATTACTGGCACTTCAATGGCACTTACTGGGCCAGAAGAAAGCAAAAGGACTTGAAAGACTGCGGAGATATATTCTGAATATTACCAAATGTATATGAAGTAGTGACTACAATGTAAGAGGCTGTGACAAGATTGGCTTATTTTATGGCATTATGGTTCTCAACTTTAAGCTCTTCGCTAGCCTGCAGAAACCATATTGACCTTCTCATCGCAGGAGCCCGCAGATGTAAGTAAAGCCCAAATGGCCAAAGCAAAGAAATCAAAATCAAAGAGAAATGCGCTAGACACAGAGTCGAAGGTTTCTCCAATTCTAGAGATTGGATTTAAAGACCCTCTATTTTCTGTCGCAGCGCATCCCACACGCCCCTTAATTTTAAGTGGCTTGGGAACTGGCCATGTCTATTGTCAGACATACAACCCAGAAGTACTCGAGGACGAGTTAACTAAGAAACTAAGCAATTTCCTATCAAAAGAAAAGGCGTCTAGTTTGCATATATCACAACTCGGCCGAAGGTTGTGGAAGTATGAGGCAGACCACGCGAAGATCGAACCGAGCGAATCGATCAAGACTTGTTGGAAAACCAAAAGACACAAAGGATCATGTAGATCTGTGCTATTTGATGTTCAGGAAAATAATGTGGGAAACAGCATCTACACGGTTGGAACCGATCACATAATCAAAAAGGCAAGTACAGAGACGGGCAAAGTCGAAGCAAAGACTGATCTTTCTCTGTATTTCAACGAATCCACGAAAGACGCGGCGACAACCTTGTCGATGTCCACTTCCCGGCCTTTCCTTCTCACAGGAACGGAAAACGGTCACGTTTTAGTTTTCGACAGCAACAATTTGGGATCGAGCAAATTGAGCTACAAGGTAGACAATGCCCATAGTGATGCTGTCAACAAAATCCTTCCAATGCCTGCTGTCTCGGCTTACCACTTCCTTACTTTAGGCTCCACTACATTGTCGCATATTGACATACGAAAGGGGATTTTGACTCAGTCAGACGACCAGTCAGATGAACTTTTGTCTATGTGCTATCCCTCTGAGTTTGGAAATGACCATGAGAACGATGCGGTGGTAGTGTCGCATGGTGAAGGTATAATATCGCTTTGGAAGAATTCAAAGAATAGCTTCATGGATCAATTGTCCAGAGTCAAGGTCAACAAAAATGCATCTATTGACGCGATCATATCCACTATGAACACTTCCGATGAATTTATCGACTCCATATGGTGCGGAGACAGCGAAGGGCTTTTGCATAGAGTTGACTATAAGAAAGGTAAGATTCTAGAGACTAGAGTGCACTCGTCTCTTATGAGCAAGTCGGGTGCAGTTGACGAAGTGGGGGGATTGGACATTGATTTTGATTACCGACTCATCAGCTCAGGTATGGAGGGCTTAAAAATCTGGCACTCACAGCCTCTTGTTGGCCCAGAAGAAGATTCAGCACAAAGTTCTGATGATTCGTCGGACTCAGACTCAGACTCAGATTCAGACTCAGACTCAGATATCGATTCAGTTTCAAACTCGGATTCCGATTCAGCGTCAATTTCAAGTATCAATAGCAAGTTACTGCAATCTAGTGAGGATGGTAGCGAAACAGATTTTGAAGCTGATGAAATTGAAAACAAAGACGAACAAGAAGACTCTCCGGAGTCAGGACCTCATTTGATCAAGAGAAAACGGCTCGATATCCCACAGCCGAAAAAGCACAAGACAAACACAATAAATTTAAACAAGGCCATAAAAGCTGAAAAAAACTCTTCCGAACAGAAGAAACCTACGAAAAGCAAACGAGAACAGGCGAAGGCCAATGCATCAAGCAATGGTATATCTAAATTCGATGGTCTTTGAATTGCAATTGTGTTACTATGGACCACAAAAGTTGGGAGAAAGAATATACTCGCTTTTTTTTTTTTTTTACTTCCGTAGCGCTAAGCTTGCCTTTACCTGAGGTCGCTATTTAAACTCTTGCATGCACCTTGACATTCGCCTTTAATATTCTTCAAAACGGTTCCTGAATTCGGGGTAGTTGGATACATCACGTGACACAAATCTAAGGCTCTAAGATAACGGGTAGAGGATTGACAGAGAGGTAACACTGGGAGCCAGATGGATCCATTAAAAGTGTTTTCAGTCAACAATGTTCTTCTCACAAGGCGTGGACACCATATAAAGGGCACGCTTATTTTGTCTAGATTTCACATGGTGTTTTCGTTCCGACAAGACAAAATAGACGCCCGACCAAGAGAGATTTGGATATGTTACCCAATGATAGAGAGGATAAGCAAAGCCAGAGGATGTTCATGGAAAGTTGAATCCAGTCAAAACACAGAAGTCACTGAAAAATCGGTTTCAACTTTGGAAGACTTTGACAGCTACTCTGCTTCTCACATAAGAATTTGTTGCAAGGACTTCACATTCTATCTGTTTGATTTCAGCAACGATCTGATCTGTTCGGAGGTATACCAGAAGTTAAGCAGACTAGCCACTGCTCCCAAAGTCAAGGGAAATATAAGCGAATTCTATGCCTTTGATTACAAACCAAATGCATTCGAGGCCACGTTGAAGACATCAGGTTGGAGCATATATGATGCAAAGGAGGAGTACAAACGACTCAAGTTGCTTGACGAATCTAATGACAATTCTGCTTGGCGCATTTCAAAAATTAATACCGCCTACAGATTCTGTCCCTCATATCCCGAAATATTTGTGGTTCCTTCATCTATATCAGACAGCGTCCTACAACACGCGGGCAAATTTCGCTCCAAACAGCGAGTTCCCGCAGTGGTGTACAAACACAGGAAGAGCACCAATGGGAATGTAATTGCAAGATGTCTGCAACCTCTCGTGGGTCTCAACTTTCAGAACAGATCTCTACAGGATGAGATACTCATAAAAGAAATTTTCAAGTCACAAGGAACAGAAAGATCACAAGCAATTTCCGCACAATCAGAGCTCAATGACCAACCACAGAGGAACTTGATTGTGGATTTGCGGCCGTTGACAAATGCAATGGCTCAACATGCCCTTGGTGCTGGGACGGAGAACGTAGACAATTACCGAGGCAAAGTCTTTACGAACATGGAACAAACGGAAAATCAAAAAAATCACGGATTCCAACAGGTGGACAAGATTTTCTGCAACATTGATAACATTCATGTCATGCGTGACTCATTGGAAAAACTAACTCATATTCTCAGCAATCTCGATAGAAATCCTGTGACATCCGATGGATCATCGCATCCGCCGTCCCCACTGCTACAGCAATCTTTGACCAAGACTCAATGGTTGAACCGTCTCTCGATAATTTTACAATCAGTTGACCGTATCACTAAATCAGTGCATTTGAATAATACAAACGTTTTGATACACTGCTCTGATGGCTGGGACAGGACGTCTCAGGTTTCTGCTTTAGCCCAGTTGTGTCTCGATCCATATTACAGAACTATGAAGGGCTTCATAGTCTTGATAGAAAAAGAATGGCTTAGTTTCGGATTCAAGTTCGCCACTCGGAGTGACAATGGCGGATGTATCGGAGCAGTTCTTCCAAGCGAACCAAATGAGCCAAAACAAGATCCGAGTGGCCAGGACTCCGAGTCTCTGTACCCTTCTCTGCTTGCAAGCAAAGAGCTCACCTCGGCTCCACATACCCATTTCAATCAATTAAACAACGGTGCTAAGCTCGCAGTCTCCTCATTCTTTCAAAAAGCTGCCACTCATATCAAGAATACAGCATCAGTAGCCACCTCCGGCTCCGTGTTGGATGCAAAGGGTGAAAAGCAAACCAATGTGTATGGCGGCAGCAATGAGCGTTCGCCTATTTTTCATCAATTTCTTGATTGTGTTTATCAAATTTATCGCCAAAAACCGACAAGTTTCGAGTTCAACAGTCGGTTTTTGAAAAGATTACTCTATCACCTATACTCATGTCAATACGGGACTTTTTTGTGCAATTCAGAAAAGAGTTTCAAGCAAGATGAGAAACTTCACGAAAAGACAGTATCTGTTTGGGACTATTTTTTCTCTCGACTGTCTGAGTTTATGAACCAGCACTACGATGAGTCCACCACAAACGATGTACTTTTCTTCAATTACTCGGACGTGAAATGGTGGTTTGAGCTATATGGTCGTACCGACGAAGAGATGAACGGACTCTCGAACTCATTAGACAAAAAGTTTGCCCAACTTCAACTCAAAAAAGAATTACTGGGCGGGACCCCTCCAAAGGATACACCACAAGAGAAAGACGTGCTCTCTAGCGAACATTCCTCAGTCAATTGATGCAATATGATCTATGGCAGAGCAGTAAAGAGCCATGGAATGCATTACATCCCGTATAAACAAATATATGTCTGGATGTGTAGTCGCTAAAAATTTAGTATCTGTAAGCTAAAGTAAATCTAGGCTCGTATCCTACGATGGACCAGACTTTATCTAAGCCATCTTATCGCGCATGCGCGTTCCGGGCCGGATTTTGTCTGAACTTTCAGGTCCAAGACGACAACGAGCAGAGGTCTGCCTACAAGTATTAAAATACCTTTTAGTTCACTTAAGGTGCTTGAAAATGAAGATAAGACGACAAATCCGTTTAAAAAGAAGTTATAGCGTCTCCACAGGCGGACCACAGGGCGTTAATGGGAGGCTCCCCTCAACTTTCCAAATGAAGGAAGGGCTATCAGACACTGCTGTGACAATCACAGATCCATTCAAGATATATCAGGGATATGTGAAAATGGGAAAACTTGCGAAAGACGAATCACAGTTACGTGTCATGAAGGAGTTTCAGAAGTTGTATCATAGGTTGATCGACTACAGACCAGAGAACGAGATTGAGATAAAAAGATCACTTTTGGTGAGAAAATTGGAAATATTAAAGGCAGAGGAAGTCAGAAACTTGCATGATCTGCAACATGATCCTATGTACAGATTTTACCTGTGGTTCCGACGTGATGTGGACACAAAAAAGAAAGAGGTTGTGAAGTTCATGACTGACGAGGAAGAGCTTCACAACATACCATCGCCCCATGGTCTCTTGGTGAACGGAGAGGTAGGATGCGGGAAGTCTATGTTGATGGACATTTTCGCAAGCAGCTTGCCCCATTCTTCAAAAATGAGGTGGCACTATAATAATTTCATATTGTGGGTGTTTGGCGAGATCCACAAAATCCAGAAAGAACGAATGTTGACAACCTCAGTTACAGGAAAACATAAAATGACGATGGAAAATGAGTTCATTCTTTTCGAAATTGCACAAAAGATGATTGATCGAAGCACAGTTTTCATGCTAGACGAGTTCATGCTTCCTGACGTGGCATCTGCTCGGATTGTCCAAATACTATTCACCTACTACTTCAAGCTCGGAGGAGTTTTAGTTGCCACCTCTAACAAACTACCAGAGGAGCTTTACTCTTCAGCGTTCAACAAGTCAAGTTTTAAGTCATTTGTGGGCATTCTTAACAGCAGATGCATACCTGTGGATATGGATTCGAACGTAGATTACAGGCTGCATTTTGCCCTCTCATCATCCTCAGAGCGAAACATGATTGTGAAAGAAAAGGAGCCGAGGCATGACGAAAAGTGGAAGAAATTGATAGGGCTGCGTGCTTTAAAATTGGACGACGAAGTTGTGAAGAACACGGAATTTGACCTCGATAGTTTGCCATGGACGGTCGGCACACTCACGGTTTACAACCGGTCGTTGAAAATACCCAAGACTTTGTTTGGAAGTACAGTGTGCTATCTAGACTTTGATTACATTTGCCGGGGCTTATTTAGCTCATCGGATTACATTTCCCTTGCCTCAACATACAAAGTTGTCATAGTTGATCATGTCCCAGTCATGACTACAAAAATGAAAAACGAAGCCAAAAGATTCATTACATTATTAGATGCATTATATGAGGCTAGGTGCCAGCTATTCTTGCGAACCGAAGTTCCCTTAGATGGTTTATTCTTTCCTGAAGAAGCAGGAGAACTGATTGACAAGGAAACAGTTCAGCAAGAAGAAATGTTTGCTAAAACTTCTATGCAAACGCTTAACCCATACCGACCAAACGTCTCGTCCTACGACCAGCATTACGCGAGGCTGTATAAAGATGAAGAGAGCGTCAGTCTGGCGAGTTCAAACTTTGCAAATGTCAAGGCTTTCACAGGAGAGGACGAAAAGTTCGCATTCAAAAGGGCCGTATCTCGGATTAAAGAGATGGTCGCCTCGGACCACTGGCGCAGCTCAGATAAATGGGTGCCTATTGATGACACTATGAGGCCGTGGGAAAAACAGACCACCACTGCGACGAGCAGCATCGGAATGAAGGAAACGTCCAAGGTTGAGAGCCATGGGCCACTGCAGAAGGAGATCAAGGAAATCAAAGATGCCTTGAAGGGAGCTTTACCGCGGAACTTGAGCTCAAACTACGCAACATCGTTTCGAGAGTTCAACCGAAAGGTTTCTCCCCAGTTTCCTAACTTGCAGCACTATTGGGGACTTGGAGGATGGACCATGGAACAGCATAAGAAAATTAAGGACAAGATTGCCAAGTCTTGGGTGAGCGCCGGAATAAGAAGCCGCTGAAATTGTCAGACTGAAGAATTAGGAGACCTGAAGTTACTTCCGTAGTTCAATAAAATGTGCTTCACAATTGGATTGCAAAGACGATGACAGTTCTACGTACGCTATCGCGTCGTCAAAATATGTGTAGGGCCCGGGTTTGTTTGTTGGCTACAAGGCTAATTTGGATACAAGGATACAAACGTGAAGAGCCACTGGCGAGCCTTGATGCTACTGTAATTTCGGTAGTTTCGGTAATACGCGGTGCAACGATGATTTGCATCAAATACGGTGTCAAACCAACTCATGTCTCAATTTTTAGATCAAACGAGGAATTTTTTCCAACCTCTCACTGGAGAGCTCCAGCTTAACTATGGGCGACATTTCCACTTCCTTCGAGTCGACACTACGGTGTAGCTCTGTAATGAAATCTACTCGCAGTCACATGCCAATTTGCGGGGGGCATCATACAAGACTTAGTACTCCAGAGTGAGACATGGGTAGTAGTGCATATGATAGTCATACAACTAGGTGGGCGTTTTACTCCGGATCCAAGTTGCAAGCCTTACTGCCATCGACCGAACCTTGCACGATCCAGTTTAACGTAAACATAGAGTTACTCTGGAGAAATTCACATTTTGAACTGACTACACACTCACAACCAAAGCTGCTTTGTTTCACTCGAAGATGTCTGTTTTAACCCCAGAAAGACTCGTGAAGTTAGCTTACAAATACCCAAACCTCCACAACAACTGGTATCTAGTGGCTTCATGTGCCCTCACAGTTACTAACCAGCCACAGGAGCTAGGAAAAGTATTGCACTTCGCCTTGAGACAACAGCTCCTTGAGAGCTCTCAGTCGAAGGAGAGGTGCCTTTTGACAGACACCTACTTATTGAAGTTGGCAGAAGACTCAATTTCCTCGGCTGCCAGATATGAGGAGTTTTCTGCAGTTGGGGTCAACTTGCCTGACATTTTGATCCCCTACACCTACCACGATAAGTTCCCACTCCCATACAAGTACAACAGAAGTGAGGACATCCGTGCTGCTCAGCTTGCGATTGCAAACAAGCTCAGAGATGCGATTTTGAAGATCTCGGGAATAATAGGAGTCCCCAAAGCCATCCTCGCTTTAACCAAATTAAGAGAAGTCACTCCAACCAGCCTCAAGCCCGATCTGAAACCAAAGAGACCTTTGCTTGTCTCTCCAGGGCATGTGAGCTCGTCGGAACTCGTTCAAGAGGATGTCGCCGGGACCAGATTCGAGGACGAGTCAATCCCAACTTTTGATACATTGGAGGGCCCCATTTCCACAAGGTCTATCAACACCAAGACCTTCGTTAACACTTTGGTGGCTGGTTCTGAGTTCTACTCCACTTTGTACGGCAAGGTGAAGAACAGAATCAAGAACCAATTGAACAGTGCGTACCCAGATTTGTGGGAATACGTCTACAACTGTATTTACGTCATAACTTTGGGCTACACAGAGGTTGTTAGTGCAAAAGAAACGTCGCTCTGCTTGGTGGGTGCATTGATTCCTCAGGACGTGAATCCTATCTTGAAGGGACATTTGAGGGGCGCTATAAACAATGGAGCCACCAAAGAGGAGTTAGAGGATTTGCGCTTGCTTGTCTTCGACATCTGTGACTGGAGTGGCAATGTCTTTTGGAAGGGCGGAAAAGACAGCGTAGCCAAGTTGTAACGAGTTTCGTACCAATATTATGCGTACTATGATAAAGTGTTGGAATTTAACGAAGTCTTATCTCTTCATCAATTAAACCTATTTTCTATATTCCGAGCAACTGAGTGATCTTCAAACAAGACCCCATCGTAATCCAGCAGTACTGAGAAGGAGGAACCTGAATAGGCAGGTGATGATCTCGTACAACCACCGCCAGCGATAGCATCACAATCACAATTTGATACGGTTTTGTCTTTGAATTAAATACACTTGGGACCCACAGAAAACAAAAAATGCCAAATAAACAAAGACAGCCCCAAACACAGTGTGGGCAACAGCGTCTCCATCCTCCGGGTCGTTGACCGAGCCCATCATGGACTCATGGCCGATTTTGAAGAGATACCCAATAACCGAGAGGATCACTATGGCAAATGCCGATAATATCGTGCAAAAATAGGCTTTTCCGGTGGAGACAACAGGCTTCATGACGGGAACAGAACTTGCAAGTTGGACGAACTCGCAGTGAGCTTTCTATTGATGTAGGAGTCCTCGTACACGCAGGACAGAGAAACCCGTGCCTCATGACGCTACCCAAATTACTATTGAAGATAAATTACGATTGAAGATAAATTACGATTGTTGATAAATTTCTTGTAATTTTATATGATTTTAAACTTGCTCACCGAAGCGGGCATTCGTGACAATTGAACTAAATACTCATAGATCGATGTCACAGAACTTGGCTTTTAAGCAAACAGGTGGCCCGAGTTGGAGTGGCGTTTTTTCTCGTTGTACAAACGAGCCTGTTCCTTAACGTAAAGAATAGTTGTGATACCGATGACCAATGTCAATAGAACCAAAACTGCATTGATCGGTGTTGGGTTCATATTGAAAGTTGTGTGAGTAAGTTTGTCTAGCACGGACTGGAAGTAATTGACAAACCCAGCAACGCATATGATGGTACCATAAACCGTACCAAAGGTGTCAAACCCAAACACTTTAGCGCTGTAGTCGGAAACAACGGTGTAGAAGAAGGGCCTGTACGACACAAACAAAGAAACATTCATAAAGCCCGCCACCAAATGGGGAATTAAGCCCAAAATACCTATGACGATAGACACGGACAACAATGTAGTCAACACAACGACAGTGGAGCAGTAGTCCAAAAATATACCGATGAAAGGAATGGATATGATTCCCCCAAGGGGCAAGGCCACGTCAAAGTATCTGTTCAAAAGTTCGGCTTTCGAAACAGAGTGGAAGATGTAGGTATATTGAGTTCCAACAGTGGCCACGAAATAGTTCAATCTCAACATCTGAATTGTTGCAAACAAGCACATGAGCGAAAACCACTTAGTTTTGAGCTGGTATCTAGCCGAATATCCATGTAAGATACCAAAAACACCACCAGAATGTTGCACCAAGAATTCCTCACCCTCTGCAGCATATGGCTGTTTCAAAGCATCCCCAATAGAGTCTCTACGGCGGACTGGGGGAGAAACCTCAACACGCTCGTTCAATAAGGCGTCTGTCTCGCCTGGCAGCTGAGCACGGGGCTCGCGAACAGAATCAGACTCGCAAAGAGTCACATCTGGTCCACTTTTGTAAGACTGAGTTGGCATGAGCACAATCTGCACGACAGTAATGAAAATTGGGACTATCAAGTATAGTTTGAAAAACTTGTCCAATGTGAAAGAGTAGTCGGAAGCATTGTAAACGAGCCTGTAGAGCAAGAAAACAGCAGAAGAGGCGTCGAAGGCACCAGTCAAGATAGCCAAAATCGTTCCACTTTTGGTGGGGAAAGCGTTCGACAACTGGAAAGACGACATGTAAGCAAAGGGGCCACCGAGAGCCATTGAGGCATATCCAATCAAGTAGGGGTCAAATAAAGGAAAGTGGGACACGATGAAGTCATCAAAAATGAAGATGAAGCAAGCAATGTAGAGGAAAAATGCGCCGACCAAACCGCAGAACTTTGGACCGAAGTGATCGAGGCAGCTTCCTATGACCAATGCCGAAACATTGGTGAGCATGGCAGCCACAGTGAACATCATATTCAACTTCAAGTCCTGGGCTGTACATTTGGCGACGCTGCTGTTCTCTGCAATTTCCACAAAGTTGTTTGCAAGGGAGACAGTCAATGAGCCAAAGTTGCTGGGGTCAACTATGAAGTTTTCCCACTTGGTGACAGCAGTGCCGTTGACCGCAACATCACATAGATCTTCATAGATCTTTTCTCTGATAAGAACAGGTTTCAACGCAGCAAAGCCGAAAATGGGCCCTCCAGACAACAAACACCAAAATATTGCGCTGGAACACTGCAAGAGACGCCGATTAACTGGAACTTGGCCAGACATTTGGGCTTGTAGGTGGTTATCTCGACAAAGTGTAGGAAATGGGAGGAAACGACAACCAAGAATTAGACAGATAGCTCAATTTCGACGCTAGCTAGATGTTGATGCCGCTGAAATTGTGTTAAAAGTCAAATTTCGGAATATTCTAATGGCCAATCGCCGACTTCTCATGGGTCGATAAGACCAAGCGGTATGCGCAGGAATTGAGGTTTATCTTAGATAGAGCGACTGCGTGGACCGCTTGCATGTAGGCGGACGGCAGCATTAGCGTCTTTTTTAGGAGATTACTTTTCGCTAAGCCATTAGCATGGCGGGAAAGAGCGAATTGGATTCAGAGCTTTCATGTTGAATCTAGACTAAAATTCTCCAACAAACTCAAGGAAAGTACGCGTGGTTAATATCAGCGATAAAGCGGCAAGCATCGCACTTGTACTTGATTCATGCGATGAAGTTTTAGTCATCAACGACTGCCTGCGTATTAATAACTCCACGGAGATCTCCTTGAAGTCCTCTTGACGGTTGGAAAGCAGGAACAAACGTCCGAGACATCCGGAATTACTTTGTTCAAGCTCGGAACAAATAGAGCGTTGCCGCGCCAAAGCCAGGGTTTTCAACCGCTCGATTTTGGATTGGAATCGTAAAATCGTATTTTCCGCCAATGGCAAAAAGAGTTGAATGGCCTGCTTTGACTCCAAATGAAGTTGACTGTGAACACGAAGTTGACTCATGTTTCATGGCGCGAACTAGGTAGAACACAATGTTACCCTCTCAACAACAGAGACGGGCGTCAGACCAAAAGATTGGGCCCTATATTCGGGATTAAAGATAAAAAATGTAAAAACGGAAAGTTTTTGCTGGTGAACACCGTCGAACAGCGTGACTTAATGTGCAATTATATTGGACGCATACCACGGCAGCTAATCGAGTTTCGCAGCGACATGCCGCAGTGTCTACAGTAGACAAACAAACCGTGTTGCCTCTTCTGAGTATTGTTCATCAGTAGACAGCACTGGATGCCCAGGTCTATTGCGTGTTTGTGCACCGCTGATCTCTTGAAATCTTCGAGCACGCTGTGCAAGCTCGCCGTTGACGTTCAGCGAAACAATGAATTGGTGATAGCACTGGAGAACCTCCGCCATGCATGTTGGCTGCCTGTCAAAGAAGTAAGTTCTTAAGTTGTCATCCATTACACCGGTGACAAAGTAAAACACCAAACGGCAGTCATCAATCTGGTGGCTTTGGGGTTGGCTTAAATACAATTGCATATACTGAAAGTAGTACAGCAAAAAATCTCCCTCCTGAAGCAGCGTGGCAAGCTGCACATGAAAGTCAAAGCGAGGGTTATCAAGGTCGAAAAGATGGGAACAGGTAGCAGGTTCCGCTCCAGCGTGGTTATATGATCCGGGGCCATCCAAAGGGCGCAGACCTCTAATGTGACTATCTTGTTCGGAAGAAAAAGCCTCAAAAGCGGAGGAGAAGCTTTCTTCTCTCCAATGGTCACTCTCCGAATCAAGTTGCAGCTCTTCTGAATTTACGTTGTAGATAACTCCGGGGGTGCTTTCGGAAAGGGCTGAAAAGGGTATGACATTCTCTTGCTGCCTTTCCACGGCAACGCGAAGGCCGTACTCGCGGGACCAAGGTCTCAAAGCCAGTGGAACCAGGTTGAAATTTGGAGATACTCTTGAGGGCATGGGCTGTTCTTGATGCTATAGGTTATACAATGTTTTGATTTTTTTTTTGTGAACTTGTTCGCTTCTTATCTTCCATTTTCCTCTCTTCCACTCTTACATGGCATACAGCTTTCTGGCCAGCACAACTTAACTCGATGTACGGTACAAAAAAAAAAAAAAAAAAAGAGACAAAAAAGAATTAACAGAAGCAATTGATGTATCAAAATTGTGTGCTTTCCTTGGGATGTTGGTGACTCGTAGCTGGAAAGTCGTGCTTTTATTTTTAAAGCCAAAGTAGAAGTGCGAGAACTGGGCATGCATGCCAGCACTAGGGTCGGGAAATGTTGATAGGCTTTAGGACTAAAGCAGACGATGTCTAAAAACTCTTAAATCAATGATAATGCTAATTTTTTAAATCTCCTCCGCACGGATATAAAATAGTTCGTAAAAAAAGACGATAGAAATGCTTCACTAGCTCAGTTGGCAGAGCGTCAGTCTCATAACTAGTGTGTGTTATCTGAAGGTCGACAGTTCGAACCTGCCGTGGAGCATTCTTTTTTCTTTTTGTCCACTTCTTTTTTTATTTTTTTTTTTCCTTTGTCGCAGGTATTTTAGGTGTCAGTCAATGCAAGATAATCTGAGTATTTAGCATTTGATCCGAGCCGAAATCTTGATCTATTGTGAATATTATGCTAGCAACTCATTGATGCATATTCTGCATACACACAGAAGTATGCGTTATGGCTTCCGCCGTAGGATGCGCATCGCACTATAAAGCAAGCCATCTGCCCTACATTATTCTCCTTAATTCAACCACATATTCAGAACTGCAACCATGGCTGAACTATCTTCGCAGGGTAATAATGCAATCATATACTTGACGTATATTGCCCTCTTGGCTTCGGGGTTATTCTTAGCGTGGAAGTTCGCCAATAAAGGAAACTTTTTATCGAATAACGGCACTCAAAGGGGTCTTCCTTTGGCTATCAATTTCATAGCATCAGGTATGTATTAACTTTTTGTTTGTTTTTTGCGACACACCAGCGGGTGCTGCTCCTTTTCTTTTCAGAACTGGGGCAGCTGAGACTACACCGTTCGGACTCGATCAAGTTCATTCTTGCGTGAGGAGGTTTGTTGCACTATCAATCGTAGATAATGGACTCAGCAATTTCTGTGTCCCGTGCCCAATGCGGCGTGCCATTATTTTTGAAAGCTGTGTCTGGGGCTGACTCCGGTTGCAAAATCGGATAAACCCCTTAGCTTCTAACGTTGGAGCGACACATAAGGATACCTCAACCACCACACACAAGCGAACCCATGTTCGAGACGTTGATCCGCAGAAAAGACTTGTTTAAACAAGGCTCGTATTAACTCATTTTAAGCTATGGGATGTGGTATTTTGAGCACTTATCCGGAGATTGCAAACATCGCTGGACTCCATGGGCTCTTGGTGTACACGATCACAGGATCGCTTCCAATCCTCGGCTTTGCTGCTCTCGGACCTTTAATCAGGAAAAAGTGTCCACATGGTTTTATCTTGACAGAATGGACACGCCAAAGGTTTGGAGTAGTGACTTCGTTGTATCTCTCGTTCTTCACGTGTCTCACAATGTTCTTGTTCATGGTCGGAGAGCTTTCAGCAATAAGAGCTGCCATTGAAACGTTGACTGGTTTGGACGCCTTGGGAGCTGTGATCGTTGAGTGCGTTGTGACGACGATTTATACGTCTTTTGGTGGATTCAAGGTCAGTTTCATCACCGACAACTTCCAAGGTGCCTTAGTTTTGGTTTTGGTGGTAATTTGCGCAGCAGGTATGGGATCAGAAATTGAGATTGACACCTCAAAAGTGGGTCCATCAGGCTTGTTAGACGCAAACAAATTGGGTTGGCAACTCCTCTACATTTTGCCCGTGGCAATAGGAACCAACGACTGCTTCATGGCTGGGTTTTGGCTCAGAACCTTTGCCAGTAAGACAAATAAGGATCTCTGGATTGGCTGTTCGATCGCATCTTTTGTTACCTTTGTGATATGTACATTGGTTGGAACCACGGGCTTTTTGGCTGTTTGGAATGGCTCACTTGAGGTCAGCGACGAGAACGGATACGCCGCATTCTACATTTTGCTTTCGTCGATGCCAAGATGGGTTGTGGCCTTTGTCTTAATTTTCACCATATGCTTATCCACTTGCACATTTGATTCGCTCCAGAGCGCAATGGTTTCCACCATTTCGAACGACGTGTTTCGCAACAAATTGAAGATGATCTACATTCGTGCTTTGGTGGTGTTGGTTATGATCCCCACTATTGTGTTGGGTGTGAAAGTTGCAAACAGCATCTTGCAAATTTATTTGATTGCCGACCTTGTTTCCGCTGCTATAATTCCTTCAATCTTCCTTGGCTTGAGTGACTCTTGGTTTTGGTACATCAGAGGACTTGACGTAATGGTTGGCGGCTTGGGTGCGCTCTTGGCAGTATTCGTGTTTGGAACTGTTTATTACGACTCTGCGAAAGAAGGAGGAAAACTTCTTCTTGTTTGGAACGGTATCTACAACCCTGAGGACTGGGGTCCTTTTGGCGCCTTCGTTATTACTCCTTTCGGCGGGTTGCTCTTCACCTTTATGTCTTTTGGCTTGAGAGTTGCAGTTCTTCGAATTTATTCCAAGATCAGTGGACGTCCATTTACAGCATTGGACAAGCCAGAAGTGGAGGTTTCTGATGAGACAGAGCGTCACTACGAGTCTGTGGATGACTTTAGTGCAGGGAAAGACGTCATCACGGATTAATAGAGCCTACAGGTCATTGTATAAAGAATAGTTTGCGCATGTCGAAAATACTTAATAGACTAAAGAGAAGTGTAACATAAGCTCAGAGCGAGTTTTTCAGGTATCAAGTGAGACCGTTGATGATTTATGCAACGTCAAAGGACGACTTTCCAAAGTCAGGCTTTCCACCCAAAGTGTTGAAGAGATCGCCGGTGTAGTTCTCGGGGCCGAATTCTTTACCGGAGTAGTAAACATCGTCCCAGTGGTCCAAGACATCGTCCACAAAAGGCAAGCCTGCAATTGGCAAGTTCTCAAAAGCAACACCGGAGCCTCCGTCGTTTGGTTCGTTGAACCAGGCAACAGTGTCGTTGGACTTAGATGGAGGGGGTCTGGTGAAGTCGGAGATAGATCTCATCACCACCACTCTGTTGTAGTCAGCAAGACCATATCTGTGCAATCTGATGATGGCCTCCAAGGAAGCATTGTCCTCCTGTGCGGTGGAGCAATAGGTAGCAGAGCCGTTGGTCATGAGGGATGCATAGAAAGAAAAGTAGTCGCCCAAAGTGTTACCGGTGAAGTAGTTGTCGGAGGTCAAGACATCACACTTAACCACCGATGGCAAGCCACGAGCAGCGGTTTCGTTGTACAACTTTCTGTTCGCAGCATTGAGCTCGGTACCATTTTGCAAGTCAGCAGTCTCAGCCAATTTCACTGCCTTGTCTCTCAACTTTTCGTTGAGCTCGAAAACCTCGGTACCATAGACGTTTCCTGGATAAGTCCATGGGTCTTCTGTTCCGTATGCCCAGTAGCCAGAAGTCCAATTTTCATGCGTGGATTTGAAGTCCTGGTATGCGGTTTCGTACTCCAAAGCAACCTGAACAGCATATTTGGCAAAGGTGACGGAGCCCATGGTAGTGTACTCGGGCTCTCCGCCGGCAATTCCAGAGATCATGAAGTAAGTGTGCGAGAGGTCAAACAATGGTGACAAGCCCAATGCCGTGACAGAGGACGCAGCGTTGATCTCACCTTCGCCTGTGGTCATTTCGCAGACAGAGTAGTCGACTGTGCAAAAGATCGTTGGGTACATTGGGGACAAGCCGGGAATGGTGACATTCTGAGTGAAGTCCAAGGACTCCAACCAAGGGTTCGCTTCATACTCAAACATGTTGATGATGAAAACTTTAGGCTGGAAAACGGCGTAAGGTTTGCCATATGGCGTTTGAAAATTGTTGCTCGAGGTGAGATCTTGTGTGGCATTGACAATGGTTCTCTTAGACTTGGTCAATGGGTGAGCGATGGCAGAGGCCAAGAGGGCCACCGACGAGAGAGCGAATGACAACTTCATCACAATTAAACGAAGGGGTTAACAGCGAGAGTCAATTGACTGATAGAGAAGAGAAAATAGGAGAATGGACGCAAATTCCGTTACTTATAGTTCCATTGCGCTAAGATTTTCAACGGCAAGGCTTTTTGCGCCTGCCTAGTTGTTATCAGCCCGTCCGTCCAAATCGGTACGCATGCATGATACGGGGAAATTTCAGTACGAAGTGCGAGGAGAACTCGCCAAAAGCGGAAATGATGTGCGTCAAGCAGAATTGAAGATTAAAGGCAAACCGCGGAATTGCCGTCCTGGAGAAGAGGCGTGTTGTTTGCCGCTTCGCTTTCGACGGAAAATGGGAAGCCTCACTGTGGGCACTGGCTCGTGTGCCGGTTTCCGGTGTTTTGCAGCGAGAACGTACTGCTCTGCCAACTAATTCCGGACGTAGATGCGCATAGGGTCCGGGCCAGTTGCGCCGCGATAATCGAGTGGCTGCGGGAGCGGCGCGGCACCGACGGCCAATCTACGCTTGGAGCCGTTCGAGAAGATCATTATGCACAACTGTCAATGTCACATTTTGGCCCAAATATAGGGCAGACGTGTAAACAGAATTCTTGGCGCCAAAGCGAAGGCGGCACACAGATGCGAAGACTATCTGATGGGCTCTGCGGAGCCTTTTGTCTTGCTCCGCTCGAAAACGAGCCGTAGACAAAAATGAACAGAATTGACACTGGATTTCCCAACAAGTCATCAAACTAGGGCAATCAAACAATAAAATGAAAATTCAGTGCAGCCACCGGGCCTGGGGCCTGGGGCCCGTAGTCCGAAGAGCTATGGCTAGCGACCGTCCGTGGCCCTTGCTTCGGTGAACAGCCAAATGCGACAACCCGCTGAGCCAAAAAGCAGCAAGATAGAATCCGTATCGACGCCGAGCTTTTGGCCCGAGTACTTGTGGTCGCGGAGTGTTTCCAGCCTTAGACCTCAGCGCTGGGGCCTATCGCGACAAACATCAACACCTACTTCGCGGCGCGCAGACCTGTGGATCAACCGCAGAAACTCGAGGTAACGCACCATGACAACGTCCGAGCCCTCGGACGACGGCGTGGACACGGGGCCCGAGGCCGTTGAAGAGAACTCCCGAAAACGGAACTACTCAGTGAGTGTATGTCTTGAGCTGGGTCACAGAGATGCTTCTTGCCACGCGTCAACAAACTGTGATCACACATGAGCCTCGTTACTAACAACCACAGTCTGGACTCTCCGCGGAGCAGTACATGTCCCAGTTGCTCAACCAAAAGAGATTCAGGATAAACGATGACCACGAATCCAGCGACTCGAGTGATGACGAGTCCGATGAGCTGGTGACCAGAGCGGGCAGCATCAAAAAGCTTACCCTAAAAAACTTCATGTGCCACGACCATTTCGAGCTTACTTTCGGACCTCACATGAACTTCATAATCGGCAGAAACGGCTCGGGAAAAAGCGCCATCCTTACAGGCATTTCTGTAGGTTTGGGCGCGAGAGCCGTCGACACCAGCAGAGCATCTTCCATAAAAAGCCTTATAAAAGACGGCAAATCTACGGCGCGGGTGATCATTGAAATCGAGAATGGCGGCCTAGACTCCTTCGAGCCGGAAACCTACGGAAGCTCCATTATAGTGGAGCGAAAGCTCACCCGTGATGGCGCAAACTCGTACGCCATCAAGAGCGAGAACGGCTCGTTGATATCCAACAAAAAGCGAACCTTGGACGAGATACTACAGCGCTTCTTTATTGTGGTGAACAATCCCTTGTCGTTCCTCTCTCAGGACAAAGCCCGCGAGTTCATAGCGAACAGCACCGAACAAACCAGATTCAACTACTTCTCTGAAGGCACCAACATACAATCGATCATCCTGAACTACGAAGAGGCCTCTAGAAATATTCTCAGGATGCAAAAGAGGCTGGTAGCTGCGAAGTCCTTCTATGATGACGCATGCAGAAAGTACTTGGAGTCTGAAAAAGCCTACAAGAAGTACAGACATTCGCATACGTTACGTCAGCAATTGGAAAAGATTAATGGAAAAATATACTGGTTTAACGTGGAGGTGTTGAAGAGGCGGATCAAGCGAAAAGAGGATGAGATCTCCGAAAATTTGGAAAAACTTGAAGCTGCGGACCGAAAGGTTATACAACACAATGAACAAATAAAAATCACCGAACGGGAAGCAGAAAGCGGTCTGGAAGAAAGATTGGAATTGGAAAAGGAGTATGTGAAGAAACTTGCAGACCACTCGAAGGCAGAATCCGACTACGATGAAGCTAATAGGAAAGTGCAAAGCGTGCGCTCAGATCTTCTCAATTACAAGACTGAGATTGAAAATTACGGGAAGCAAATAAAGGAGCATGAAGAAAAAATTGCAGCCGAGCAGGCAAAAATCGATGAAACCAATGGCGGATCGAAGGAACTAATAGCACAGAAACTCGGACTATTGAAGCAACGGCAGGAAAAGTTATCGAAACAGCGGGATGATGTGCAAAATGAGTTGCACAGCCTAGATGGCAATAGCCCCGAATTGGGGTCCTTGAACAAAGAGTTGGACGAACAGAAAGGCGTCATCAGTGCTCTTCGGCAAAAGCAAATGAGTTTCGAAAGAAGCAAAAATGATCGATTTGCCGCATTTGGCATGAACATAGGGTATTTGATGAAGGATATCGAACGGGAGACTGGCTGGCACCGCAAACCACTCGGACCAATTGGCTACTATGTGTCTGTTAAAGATGGATATGAGCAGTGGCGAGATTTGGTGAACGCAGTTCTTCAAAAGTCATTGGACTCATTTGTCGTGTGCGACGAACACGACAGAAACTTGCTCAACAAGCACATGAGAAACAAGAAGATTTTCAAAAATATCATTGTGAGGAGCTTGGAAAAGTTTGACTATAATAACCTGGTCTCTACCCGTTACCGAACATTATTGGACATTTTGGATATTCAAGATGAGGATGTGAAGTTTACGTTGATAGACACAACGAATATGGAAGAGATTGTCATTTGTGAGTCCATTTCACAAGCCGAAGAAGTGACAAGGGACCCTTCTGTCAAGCAGACGTTTTGTCTTAATGATAGAAGATCGGGCACTCGGTTGACCAGGAGAGATGGGCAACTATCCAGGGATCCTATATTCTATTCCAGGGATCTTCAGAAACTTGCTGGCAAGATAAATGAAGCGTCCATAACTGAGGATCTCAATGAAGCTATGAACGTTGAAGCCCAACTTCAAAGACAACGCAACAAGCTTTTAGCACAAGAACGCGAAAAAAAGATCGCTAAACAAAGGGAGCTTGCAAAAATAAAGACGCAACTCAAAGAGATCAACAACCTGATTTTTAACACCGAGTATGCCCTTAATGACGAAGGCGACTATGGAAAAATTGAAAGTTTGAGAGGTCAAGTCGCTTATTGCGAAAATCAGATCAAAACAAGGGAAGGTATGTCAGTTGAACTACTCCTGAATATGCAAGAGAGCAAAAAGAACTTAGCCACCCTTAAGGAAAAGCTACAACAAGCAGAGGAAATAAAGAAGAAACTCAAGGAAGAGATAGAAGTTTTTGACCAAAAAAGGGAGAAGTGCAAGGAGACAATTGAACTTCTTCGAGCTGAAATAGAGAGTCTTGAGACATCAAAGAAAACGATCTCAGAGGATGTTGAGAAACTACGGGGCAAATTGCTCAAGGATAATGAAAAGCATGACGAATTGTTTGCTCTAGCCAATGAACGCTGCAACAGGTCTGAAGTTGAAATTTTGGAAACAGATACAACCGAGTCCATCACGGAAGAATTCAGAAATCTTCAAGAAGCCATTGAGGAGGCAGAGAAGCAAAATGAGAAGACCTTCGAGGAAATTCAAAATGAAGTTCTCCAGAGTAAGGCCTTAAAGGATCAAAGTGAAAAAAATCTCACGGAGGTAAACAATGCCAGGATTACATTAGAGAACGATTTGAACTCTAGATTTGAAAATCTTAACATCACCATCAAAGAAAAGCTTGCCAGAGCGAAGCTGTCATTTGAGCAGTCTTTGGCATTGCGTGGCTTCAAAGGTAAAATTGAGTTTGACTTTGGTCGCAAGAGAGTCATCACCGAGGTGCAGACAAAAGACAACAAGGAAACGAGAGCAGTTCTGTCGCTATCTGGAGGAGAGAAGTCTTTCACTCAAATCGCTTTTTTGCTTAGTATCTGGAAGGTTATGAAACCTCGAGTATGCGGACTAGATGAGTTTGACGTGTTCATGGACTCAATCCACCGGACTGTTGCCATAAGGCTTTTGGTTCACGAAATGAGGAATTCCTCAGCTCAATCAATATTTATCACCCCTCAAGACATTGCGATGGTTGGTGACTTGAAGGACAGCGAAGACGTGCGGATTCATAGAATGAAAGCTCCTAGAAGTGAATAATTAAATGCGGAATATATAATGATCATGACTGTACAGAAAAAGTATCGGATATTTCCAGAGGGGAAATGCCTAGAGATAATGCTTGTTGGTAATCGTTTGGGTCTAGGGCTATTCTCCTACGCAATTTCGAGGAGCTCGCCGAATTTGGGCGAGAAGCCATGATATCAGTGAGCTCGTCCAAATTCGCCAACGGCGACGATAGGTAGGAGCTAAAGAATGCCCTGAAACATGCATACAGACATCTGTTCTGGTAGCTTAGTCTTTGACAAAGGGCGAGGCACTCCAAGAGAACCTTGTGCAAAGACTGCTTGGTAGTAACGCTTTGCGACTCGAATTTCTCCTTCAAAGCTCTGAATATCCAGCAGAACTCGTCAGACACGGAAAACTGTGCCGTTGCGTAGATTCGAGGAAACATAGTCGGAAGTCTGTTGGCGATGGCAATGGCTTCTAAGCAATACCCAGACTCGCAAAGACTGACGATGACAAACCTTCCCAAGGCATGATGGTTGGCATTGATAAATGCTAGCAAGCGTTCCACGCCCGAGGTCTCCGTCTCAAGCAAACTCGAGACGTGCGTGCGCAACATCTCGCGGAATTGAGGCAAGTCAGAAACGGCAAGGAAGCCATCAAAAATTGCCCAGTAGGGACCGTCGGGGATGGTGTAATTATTGTACTCAATGTCTTGGGAAAAGGAGCGAGAAGACTCCCCGGAAGGGCCCGCTTCTTGGGTATTGTAAGCTATCTTTTGCTGCCGCTTTGCAGAGTTCACACTGCTGGCGTACTTCAACGCATGAGAGGCCAACTTCGGGTCCCGATACTTCATGTGGCCTCTGTACCTGACGGAGAGATCCACAAAAGCTCTGACCGCGGCTTCAAACGAGTCTGCGGCAGCTAGAGCCTCGACCTTGGCAATATGGAGACTCTGGTAAACATCTCTGTGTCCAAAGTAGGAGTAGTATCGCTTGAAATATGCCAAGAGCCCTTCGATGGGCACGCTGTTTGCGTTTCGGGCAAACACAGTGGCAATGCCTTCTAGGGAAGTTGGCAGTAGAAGGAAGGGGATGTGCTCGTTCTCCTCTAGTGGCACGCTGTCCCCCGTGAAGTTCATGTGTGGGTTGATGACCTCGTGATATACGAGTGATGCGGCCGGGTGGTGGCATTGCGAAGCAGCCTTGGAGGCCAAGAGGGACCAGAACTGGTTCGAGAGCTTGTAGTACCGGGAGTCGGAGTCAAGCACCAAATGCACCATGGACACGGCTGCGTTGAGGTTGTTCGATGCCAACAAAGAGAACAAAAACGTCTCCACCAAGCCCAGCGAGATCCTGTGGCGCAAGTTCGTCGAGATATGCGCAAATATGTCCAGAGCGGGTTGCTTCTGGGCGAGCATGCTGTGCAACTGGATGTTTTTCTGGAGAAGTCCCGGCGAAACGGTCTTCTGGATGCTCTGCTGATGCTGGTACGGTAGGCTGCGGTACTCCTTCAAAGCGACTTCCAAGGTGAGCGGGAGCCTCGCCGCGTCTGGATTGAACTCCAGGATCCACTTCCGAGGATCGAACGCCCGTGCAGAGAGGTTTCGGTGTCTTAGCATGGGGTTTATCTAGTATAGCGATGCTACCTACAATCACTATGAGAACATACTGCATGCCAAGGAAGTCCGGCCCTGAAGTCCGGCTAGGGCAAGAAGCCAGATTTCTTCGAGCAAATGACATCCTTGCCTACCGGGCTCTGCCTTGTTGCTACTCTGCCGTTTTGCACAATACGGCCAGGTGCAATTTTTGCTGTCCGGCTCTTGAGCGATCTGCCGCATCTGTCTGTTAGCGGCGTGCGACCCAGGCAGGCAAAAAATTCACGAAAAAAACCACATCCATCTATCTTACAAGCACATAGCCATGTTGAAACTCGGGGCTGCTCGTTCAACCAAAACGCTCCTAGCAAACCCAGCGGTGCGTGCTCCCCGGTTGTTGCCGCTCTATGGCCGCCCTTCCGCCGTTCTGTTGTCGCTCCCCGTGGGAGTAAGATACAACTCGTCGAGCCTGGTTTCAGAAATCAAGGACAAACTCACCGATTTCGCTTCCGAGTCTGCTGCTGCCGCCTCCGAAAGTGCCGGCGTTGCCTTCAGGTCCGATGAGTTGGGCTACGTGTCCTCAATCGGCCTCGGAGACGGCTGGGGCCCAACGTCCATCATCACACACATCCTCGAGATCACACACGTCTACACGGGATTGCCGTGGTGGGCCACTATAGCCACCGCCACCTTTGCGGTCAGGTTGTTGATGTTCCCCATCTACGTGAAGTCCTCGGCGAACATGGCGAAGATGTCCAAGATCAAGCCTCAGATCGACGAGCTCATGACGCAGATCAAAAACGGAGACAGCTCCGAGAGGATGGCCGCCGCCAACAAAAGAAACAAGCTCTACAAGGAGAACGGAATCAAGATCTCCCACTCCTTCTTGCCTTTGCTGCAGTTGCCTGTGGCGTACGGCTTTTTCCTGGCCACAAGGTCCATGGCTCACTACCCCGTGGAGGGCTTCTCCACCCAAGGCGCCTTCTGGTTCGAGGACTTGACGCAGGCCGACCCTTACTTGGGCTTGCAGATATTGACGGCGTTCATCGTCACCGGAATGATCAGAAGCGGAGGTGAGACCGGTGCACAGGCCATGAACCCGGTGGTGAAGAAGGTCATGACCGTGTTGCCCTTCGCTTCCATCTTCGTCACGTACAACATGTCGGCCTCCATTTTGGTGTACTTCGTTGCCAACGCAGTCTTCTCCTTCGCTCAGTCTCTTGTGTTGAAGAACAAGCACTTCAGAAAGCTCGTGTCGATCCCTCCAATCCAGGCTCCTGTGCGTGCTCCTGGAGCTAAAGCTCCTCCACAAACGATCAGCGAGTGGTGGACTGAGTACAATGCCAACTTGAAGAAGCAAGCCCGTTCCAAAATGGAGCAAACGAACAAGAAGTTGGAGAACATTGACATGAGAAAGACCTACAGCAACGACAACTTTATCAAAAGACATTAGCGAAGCTAGCGCCCTGTAAATACAATATATACGAACCGATGAAATTGCTAAAAATTAGTGTCCAGGTGTACATGGAAAACTCTTCACTTGCCATTCTCTGGGTTTTCTTCCACCAGGGACTGTTCTAAACTCTCTTGCCTCTCGGCTTCCTCGTGCCCTTCAGGCTCTTCCGTTTCATCTAGTTCCTCCATCTCGTTAATCGAAGCAGGGTGGAGCGCTTCTTCGCTGTGAACTGTGACAAGATCTTCATCCTCAGTAACTTGGAAGACCAATTCGTAGTTAGCAATGAGATTTTCAAGTATGTGATTGATTTGGCCAAAGTTGTTGAACAAAGAATCTAAACTGCTTGCTTCCGTCAAGGCCGGCCCTATAACTGTCGCGAGGTTAGAAGGAGTCATCTTGTTAAACTCATTGTACTTCACCACTTTATTCAAGTGTTCGATCAAACACTTGAGCGTGCTGTAATTGACACTTGGAAGTCTGCTCAAAACTTCTCTCACCTGCTCGGCTTCTTTCTCTGTGAACTCATTGTCAGTTTGAGACCGCTTTAGTGCGAACAACAGCTCGATGATTTCGTCGGTGAGAAGGGCATCGGGCAACTCTCGCAAGTACAGCTTCACACAACTCGTAAGTGCATGTGTATCACTGCCACGCGAAGCAGTGTCGATCGTCCCCGTCTTGTCTATCTCCTGTTTGATATTATTCAATTCACTCAAGGAAGTGCTTATACGGTAAATTCCCACATCCTTCAAGCCTTCTTTTTCAATCGCTTGAAAGATGACCTGGAGAAATTTGGGGGTGTCCGCACGGTCTCTTGCACAAACAATCTGCAACGGAACGCCAAAAGTAGTGAAAGCATGATCACCTTTCCCAACAATAGACTGGGAATAGAACCAGTGACGATTTGCGTAATTCAATTCCCTGATCCAGCTCTTTACTTCAGTGTCATTATAGGCTTGAAAGAGACAAGCGTGACTGGTGGTATCACTATCGATCTTAAAACAAAATGGGAGAAGGTATACAGGGAAAATCTTCTTGTCCTTCAACCGAATTACCATAATCGGTTTTTGTTTGCCATCAACCACTGATGATGGATCAGGAAGCTCCTGGAAATTGACAACTCTCTCAACATTATTGTTAAGCCCAAAAGTTCGAGACTTATTGAACAAACCACTGATCTTAAACCTGGAAGACGAGCTTGTCTTGTAGGATAAAGACTGCCTTTTTGGATTTGCAGAAGTACTTGTTTTATGCATTTGAGAAATGGGTTTGACTTCTGGAACCTCGTCATAATTCAGATTCTTTTTCCGACTCTCACTAACGAGAAGTGAATACTGTTCCTTAATAAGGGCCCTGAAAAGGCTCCTACTCAACTTATCATTCAGATCCAATTTTGCATCAGCAACAGAAACTAGGGACTCATCAAGATTCAAGAGGAACTCAAATTCTTTTGTGTCATTATGAACGTCTTCACCACTCAAATCTTCAACACTCAATTCTTTGATAAGCTTGAAAACAAGATAACGCTTGTTAAAGTTTATCGCGGTTCTGTGGAAGGACGGACACCTGTTGAAATCAACGAGATTTTGAATAATCCAACCGAAACAAGGGAGTAAAGGCTCTTGTCCCATTTGCAAGTCGGACTGGTAAATGTTTATCGGTAAAAGCGATTCAACATCATCGTACGACTGCAAAGTGGCTTGAGAAGCAATATGTCCATTCAATGAGATGGACGCTTTCAACCATAGAGGTGCTAACAATCTGCTTTCACGAGAATAGATAGCTGCAGTTATTGCTGACTCAATGCAAGAAGGGATGTCTCTGCGATCTCCATCAAAAACGAACTGGCAGTCTGCCATCTTGAGTTTCGAGATTTTGATCATCAATAATAACGTTTTCATGCGGTCAAGCCGTTCTTCCGTGCTGATGTTTTTGTCACAAAGTTGGATCAAAAGATATGCCTTAAACTTAGAATATAACTTGAGCAACTTTCTGAAAACCAAAGGAAAGTTGTTTACCACAGCGTTGTTTGAGTTGCTCTCAGTGAGTGTATCTAAGAAATGAAAGACGTCCGTTATGATCAAATCCTGTTCAGGAATGGACGGCTTTTGAATATCGTAGTTCAAGAGAGAATCGTTCTCGAACAGGTTTTCCAAGACTTTAAAAACGGTGAACCAGTTTTCTGGAGTAATTCCTTTGTAAAAGACAGTGAGTAGCTTGTTAAATTTGTAAAGGAACTTCTCTATCTTGTGAATATTCTTGTGGCTGGGTAGGTTCCGGTTCATTGGGACATCGTGCATGGAGTCAGTAAACTTAAACTCGAGAGTAAGGAAGACATCGAACCTCAGAGCTTCAACAGGCCTGTAGCTCTTCTTAACGAAAAGCTTCTTCAACCTTTTATAAAAATTCACAAGATTTTCAAAAGACTTATCCAACTCTTTGTCGATTTTGTTAGAGTTGTACCATTGCAAGATCTCATTGCTGTAGAGCTTCAAAAGCTTGATCATGATCTTTTTGTTTCTCAAATCGTTAGAAAAGCTTTCAAAGAAATTGTTCACGAGAACAATCAAAGCTTTCAAGATATTAACTTGAATTTTGAGAAGAAGTTCGTAATCCACTTCACCTAAATCTGCTAGTTTAACACTTTCATCCACATCCCAGCAAGGAAAGGTCTGGAATGTGGTGGGATCAAACAGGTTCTTTGACTCAAGGTATTTCTTCTTCATCACAGATATCACGGCATTGCCGGAATGAATGAATCGATGAGCAAGCTTCTCAAGCAAATCCTTAGTAGTTAAGAAAGAACTGTAATTGAGCATGAACACAAATCTGTACTCTGTGAGATCAATGGGATGTTGATCATCAAAATACTTAGAGTCAATCAAGAGAAGATCGATCAATTTGTCGATCGTAGCAAAGCGAGGAATGTACTTTTGTAGCCGGGGTGCACTTGCGGCCTGGGAGCTGTTGGAAATCAAACCAAAGCTTCCATGTTTACGCCGGGTAGCTGAAGATGGGTGTTCCTCGTTGAAAGAATCATCTGTTATGGAAAAGTTCCGAAATTTCTCGGAATTCAAAATGTCATCAACATCAATACCAAGACCATCGTCTTCAGCAGTTGTTTGTGCATTCGCATCCGTGGATGTAGATGGAGAGATATTGTCATCAAAGTCTGAAATAAAATCATCCATTCGAAGTACCAATTCGTTGTCGATAACAATATTGTGTCTTTCGTCGTGATCCTTGACACTGGCGTTGGACGAGGAAGTCAAATCATCGTACTTCTGGAGATCGATTTTGTAGTATTCGACATTAAAAGATGGCAATCTATCCTCGATAGATGGTTCTCTGACCTTTTTGTCAATTATAGATTCAGCATCCGTTCTTTCGGATAATGCAAAAGAAGAGTTTGAGTCAAGAGAAAAGGAACTGAGACCTTTCTTTGCATTATATGGGACGAAAGACTGCTCCTGGGCCGACGATTTCAAATAATTCTCTGTGAGGGAATTCTCAACCTTCAAAGAATAGTCCATAACAGTATTAAGATTGATTGATTCACAGTTTGCCTCTAGCAAATGAAGTAATTTCGATTTCAATTCTGTCTGAACGGCGGCATTTTCCTTAGATGGAGTGACCTCCGTCGAATCTGGAACATCTGGCCTGAAGGTTTTTGACAGAGGTTTGTCGTCGTCCTTATTGACACCGAGATAAAGAACTTGATTCAAGCTCTCATTGGAAAATATAAAACCCATTGAATCATAACGTCTCAAAACATCCTGGTTGTAGGAGATGATTTCGGAAGAGTTTGAAAGATTCTTCAAGTACTCATTCCAGCGTTCAAACGAATAGTTTATCTTTCTCCAAACAGTCTCCAACTCGGTTACATTTGTGGATTGCAGATTGTTGACGAGAAGGTCACCGAAGTAAGGAATGACACTCTCTTTAGAGTAGATTTTTCCTAGTCCACGGGGGGCCATTATATGGTAAGATTCTTTCGAAGTTGATAGTAAGACAGCCTCGGAAGTTGAGTTGGAAGAGTTGCCGAAAGACAAAGACTCGTAACTGTTTGCCAAATGCCTTCTGTCAAGCTCGAACAATACGGGGGACCAGTCGTTTTTCAACAACTTGATGTAATCGTCAGCGACATAAGTCCACACTGAAGTCAACCTGAGTACTGGCTGAGACAATATGATAGACGAGATCCCCAACCAGGAAGACATGTTGCCAGTTTTGTCCAAGAGACAGCCCAAGTCGACCCATTTCTCTAAGATCCTGGCACGGTATTCAGGCGTAGCCTGAGGATTTTCAATGAATATGTGATACACTAACAAGCGTGATAGATAGTGGATATGGCTATCATTGTTGAAGATTAACGGGTTTTTCTTGTAGAAGTAATCACCGGAGCTGGTTTCGCAAATGGACGAATATAGCAATAACGACTTGTCTATGCTTGAGTTCCATGAATTGAAGAAGTGCAAGTCAATTGAATTGATTGCAGCCGCAAGATCAAGGAGGTTGATCTTGTTGATGAAAGTGGACGAACTCAACTCCGAAAAGGGGTTTTCGGTGGGGAGAGTTGTGGCGGCCCTGTCGACAGTGCCAATCAAGTCGAGAAGGAGACGCTGCTTGGACAACATGACGGTCTTAAAGCTGTCAATCTGGTCCTGCGACTCTATGAGGTCGAGGCTCGAGAGGAACTCAATGATCTTCAATAGATTGGGGGCCACTTCCGACTTCAAGAGGAACCCCGTGAAGTTCTCTTCGAGATGCTTGAACAAGAGCACAATCCTGTCCACCAAGTCGTCGGTGATCTGCACGTCGCCGAACTCGCCCTCGTGGATTGCAATCAAAAACGTGTACATGAGTCTCAAAATATCGCCAAACTTGGGGAGCAAAGGGAGCACTAGGGTCAAGTGACGGATGGGCTGGGCCATGCTCTGGGAGTCAGCAAACAAAAAGAAGTGAATCAAGGCCTCGACAGAGGAGGTGGGGAGGAATGTGTTTGTGGTGGGGTCGAACTTGAGATCGGGATGCGGGATGTCGGGGCTAAAGTTTGAGATCTCGTCAGGGATCACCACCAGAGGGACCACGACCGGAGGCGTCTTCTGCTCGGCTTGGGGCGGGGCTCTCTTCTGCGTGGCCGGTGGCTGCAGGCTGGGGTTCTTCGCAGGGATGTCGGCAGTGGAGCGGCTGGTGACCTTGGTCAAGTCGGCCACGGAGGCGTCGGCCGCGTTCGTGGAGACCGCCGTGAGCTGCTCCGAGGGCGCCAACGACATGGAGTCCAAGTCGCCAGGCAAGGCCTTCGGAAGCAGGTCCAGGGAGTCCACCTTGAACAGGCGCACGCTCAACAGCAGCGGCGGGCGGAAAATGTACAAGTGGGAGCCGCGCAACTCGACGCGATATAGGCGGAGCACGGCGTCGGAGATGTCCTGGTTCGAGGACGCGTTCAACACGGCGTTGAGCCACGCGTGTTTGGTGATCGTGGACTCGTAGTCGGGCCGGACCAAGGTGTGGATGGAGAGCGAGTCGGACGAGGTCTCCTGCTCGACGGTGTCGAGCGTGGACGCGGTGTCATCGTCGATCTTTGCTTTTGTGGCGGTGGCAATTGACTTCCGTTTCGAGCTTTTGTTCCAGATTCTCCGCATGGCTCAGGCTATTGGAGATGGGACACGGGCGCAGACTGGGGGCGCGGAGCGGTGGGGCCTGGTCTCAGACGGGGCCGGGTTCGATGGAGGGAGGGGTATCGGGCAGGCGCTGGCTGTGGGCCGGGGGCAGCGGGGGCTTTGCACGGGTCGATTGGGTGACAGAATCAGAGCCACGCAGGCAAAAAGGGGGCAGGGGGTCGGAGATGTCTGCGGTGAAAACCGTGGTGCTAGCAGGTGGATCTTGCAGGTTCGCGCGAACGAGTGGACGAGCGCATTCGACGCTACACGAGAAACGCATCAAGGCGAGCAGCCGCATTGAGCGTGCTTGGACTGCGATAAAGAACACCAGACGCATTCGGCTACAGCAGAACGGCGCAAAAACGGCCGCCAACGGCGCCTGACAGCACCGGATGCGGCGCAAACCACAAAAACAAAATCTACAGCGTAGGGCGGCGGCCACGGCCGTAGCCCGGCTGCGGCACGGCCGGCAGCAGCCACAGACGTGCGGCGGGCCGCGTCTCGCCGAGGGCCTCCGCCGTGCCGCGTACGGGCAATTGCCGGGGGCCGTTTCACTTGCCCCCGTTCCGTGGCCGCCTCCGTAGCATTGTTCGCCGGTGGGGCTCAAAAGGGAAGCCAGAGGTGAGCCGCGAATGGCCGTGCTTCTGTTTTAGGCATAAATCAAGCTGCACGCGACCGCTAAATCTGAGAACCGACGGGGACGGGCAACGGGCCAATTGCCCAGGGCCGGCCGCCGCACAGGAACACCGGGCCGGGTGGCCCCCGTAGACGGCGTCTATGCCCGCTGCCGTTTCCATCTCCCGCTGTGTTCTCTTTGCCGTCGTCACTCTCCGTCCCTCTGCTCCCCCGGTCCGATGCCATGTCGCAGCGCCATATGCATTCCATCAACAGGCAATTGTCACCAGACCCGATGCTTAGCGTAAAACACGCCTGGCGGCGGGCGCTCGCGGCGCTGCGGGCAAAGTCGACCAGCGAGACGGTCAACTACGCGTTCCGCAAGGAGCTCATCTCCAAGAGCCCGGGCACGTACTACCCCACCATCGGCCAGGTGCGCCACGGTGCGCCGGTGTTGAGGGTGCCGCAGTTCATCGCCCGGTACGGCCAGATGAGCTTGGCCAGCGAGGAGGAGCGGAGGGCCGCGGACACGGTGCAGCTAGAGGGCAAGGTCACGTCGCTACGCAAGGCCGGCAAGGGCCTTTTCTTCATTGACATCGTGCAAGACGGCGCCAAGGTGCAGATCTACTCGTCCAACAAGCCGTTGGCCATCTCCAAGGAGGAGTTTGCAGACACGCACAACTTCATCCGCAAGGGCGACCACATCTGCTGCGTGGGCGCCGCGTACCGCACCAACGTGGGCGAGCTCTCGTTGCGGGCCACGGCGCCGGTGGTGGTGGCCAGCCCGTGCCTCAACTCCGTGACGTTGCCAGACAAGGTGAGCGACCGCAAGTTGATCAACAGCAACCGCGTCATGACCTACCTCGTGGACAAGGCGCTGAAGCAGCGCATCCTCGTCAAGTCGCTGGTGACGCAGGCCATCCGCGACTTCTTCCTCAGCGAGGACTTCGTCGAGGTGCAGACGCCCATTCTCTCCGGCGCAGGGACCGGGGCCAACGCGGAGCCCTTCTACACCGCGCTGAAGGCGTTGCACGGGGAGAAGCTCCAGCTCCGCGTGGCGCCCGAGCTCTGGCTCAAGAAGCTCGTCATCGGCGGCTTCGACAAGGTGTTCGAGATCGGCACCAACTTCCGCAACGAGGGCGTGGACGCCACGCACAACCCGGAGTTCCTCACGTGCGAGTTCTACCGCTCCTTCACCTCGTTGCTGCAGCTCATGGGCATCACCGAGAGCTTGTTCAAGCACGTCTACACCGCGCTCGAGAAGAAGGACCTCCCCGTGCTCCGGGAGCAGATGCCGCGGCTCGCGGCGTTGCGCAGCGGCAACTACCCCAAGTTCGAGTTCATCCCCACCATCGAGGAGAGAACGGGCAAGAGCTTCCCCAGGACGCTCGACTCCGAGTCGCTCTTGGCGTACTATCGCGAGATCGGGTTGGCGCCGCCCGCGCAGAAGCAGCCGTCGTACCTACTAGACCACCTCTCGGGGACCTTCCTCGAGTCGATCAGCACCGAGTTGCCGAACACGCCGGTGTTCATCTACAACCAGCCCGCCATCATGTCGCCGCTCGCCAAGTCCACCACCCTCCGCTACGGCGACCGCGACTACGACATCTCCCTCCGGTTCGAGCTCTTCATCAACGGCAAGGAGTACGTCAACTCGTACGAGGAGGAGAACTCGCCGTTCAGCCAGCAGCAGAAGTTCGTCGCGCAGCAGCAGAACAAGTCCGACTACAACGACAACGAGTCGCTCATCCCCGACTGGGGCTACGTGCGGCTGATGGAGTACGGCTTGCCCCCCACCGGCGGCTGGGGCTGTGGCATCGACCGGCTCAGCATGCTTTTCGCAGGC
Organism: [Candida] wancherniae; assembly: GCA_003708715.3. Taxonomy (NCBI): domain Eukaryota; kingdom Fungi; phylum Ascomycota; class Pichiomycetes; order Serinales; family Metschnikowiaceae; genus Metschnikowia; species [Candida] wancherniae. Next base: position 157,639 of record PPOZ03000008.1, on the reverse strand, counting down.
ACGCTGAGAATCGAGGACGTGCTCACGTTCGGCAACGTGCGGGACGTCACCAGGCAATAGCGGCCCGTAACCTGTAAATAGTAATGGAGGTTTTTTCTCGCTGAGCCGAGGCCTCGCAGATCGGCGCGGCCGACGCGGACTGCGATTACGCAGGCGCGAGCACACAGATCGAGCTGAGCCATCTCAGGTCCGGACAAAAGGACAACTCCTCCACACGCTGCACACATGAGTTTCGAGGAAGCCGAGGACGCCAACGGGTACCGGCTCACGTGGAACAACGTGCCCAAGTCCAGCCTACAGCACCGCCGCAACGTCGTGCCGTTGGCCGCGTTCTACACGCCGTTGAACAACAAGAGCGGTGTCGCATGTCTCGAGGCCAGCCAGATGCTGAGGTGCCGCCAGTGCAAGGCCTTCTTGAACCCCTACGTGACCGTCAACCAGCAGTCCGGTGACATCTGGTACTGCCAGTTCTGCAAGTTTGGCAATCGGCTTATCAGCGAGGGCGGCATGTTTCCCGAGGCATTGAAGACCGAGTACACCACGGTGGAGTACACCACAGGGCGCCAGGCGGCCTTGCAGCCGGTGTTTCTTTATGTTGTTGACACGTGCTTCGAGGGAGAGGACGTCACCGACGCGTACGAGGCGTTGCGCGAGTCATTGACTTTGTCGTTCTCGCTCTTGCCGTCCGAGTCCCTAGTTGGCTTCGTCAGCTTCGGCAAGAATGTGCAAGTCCACGACTTGGCCGATCCCGCCAGCAGCTACACGTTCAACGGGTCGAAGGACTACACGGCGGAGGACGTGCTGAAGATATTGCGGCTCAACTCGTCTGCTGACCACACAAACGGCAAGCTCAGCACCATCGGCAGCCGGTTTCTCCAGAGCATCGACTACGCTGACTACAATCTCTCGACCATCGTGGAGGAGCTTTGTAACAACGTTTTCCCGTACTCTGCGCGCTCGGAACGTGCCTCGCGGGCCACTGGCTGCGCGTTGAACGTCGCTGCATTGACTATCCAAGCGATATTGGGCAAGGGTCACTCCACTGGCGGCCACATCTTGTCGTTTGTGGGTGGACCGGCCACCTATGGCCCAGGCAGAATAGTCGGCACGCCGTTGAAGGAGCCCATAAGGTCGCACCACGATATAGAAAAGGCAAAGTTGGCTATACCAAACTTGAACAACGGGGTGGCCAAAGTGGACTCTCTGCTCTTCAAGCTGGCCCGGGCTTTCTACAGCAAGGTGGCGAAGGTCATGACTTCCACGGGGCTCAGCTGCAACATATTCGTCGGCTCCTATGACCAGATTGGCCTCTACGAGATGGACACCGTGTGCCAGGAGACCGGCGGCGTGGTGGTCATGTGCGACTCGTTCAACACGTCGATGTTCAGACAGAGTCTCATCAAGTTCTTCAAGAAGGAGGGCGACGACCCCGACGGGGCCTTGGAAATGGGCTTCAACTCGAGCTTGGAGTGTCGCACGACATCCGACTTGAAGATCCAGGGCTTGGTGGGAAACGCAACGGCGCTCCCTGCAAGAAAGGACAGGTTCGTCGAAGCCTCAATATCTCCACAGGCCGTTGGCGAGGGCAACACCAACGCATGGAAGTTGTGTTCTGTCAACCCGCAGTCGACGTACGCAATCTACTTGGACAAGCTCGACTCGCCGCAGCTTGGGCACGCGTTCCTCCAGTTTGCCTTCCACTACCAGCACCCAGACGGCGGGTTGCGGGTGCGCGTAACAACACTCCCGTTGGCAGTGATCGCCGACTCTGACGCGCAAAACCTCGAGGCTGGCTTCGACCAGGAGGCTGCGCTCGTGGCCGTGGCCCGAAGCTCGCTCTCCAAGGTGCAGCCTTCCTCCTCGGGCAACAAAGCATCCCTCGACCAGTCCGACCTACCGAAGCATTTGGACAACGTGCTCGTGGAGTACTGCCTGCGAGTTGCGCAGTACCGCAAAGGGCAGGCGGACTCGTTCAGAATTTCCAGCAGCTACGCCATGTTTCCTCAGTTCATGTACCACTTGCGCCGCTCGCAGTTTGTACGCGTCTTCAACAACTCGCCCGACGAGACCAGCTTTGTGTGCCACAGCCTCATGCACGAGGACGTGACTAACTCGTTGATAATGATCCAGCCGTCGCTTCTCTCCTACGACGTGGAGACCTACGGCGCCCCCGATGAAAACGGAAACCCTATCGTGGACCCGGAGTCGGTTCTTTTGGACACCATGTCTCTAGGGGGAACCAAGATCTTGCTTCTAGATACCTTCTTCCAGATCTTGATCTACCATGGCTCTACCGTTGCCCAGTGGAGAAAAGCAAAATACCATGAGATGGAGGGCTACGAGCACTTCAAGGAGTTCTTGGAAGCGCCCAAGAAAGAGGCCGTCGAGCTCCTATTGGACCGGTTTCCGTTACCCAGGTTCATCGACTGTGACGAGGGAGGCTCGCAAGCAAGATTCCTCATGGCCAAGTTGAACCCTACGACGAACTATGTTTCGAACCCGAACCACCTGTATTTCTCTGGTCACAGCACAGACGCCATGACAGACGACACGAGCTTGCAGCTCTTCATGGACAAAATCACAAAACTCATTGTGTTCCGGAAATAGCGGGTTAGCCCCTCAGCTCTTCCGTCGCAGCCAGGCATCATCCCAAAGGGTGCGCGTGATCTGGCGCGGTGACAGGCATGCCAGAATCGAGCCCTGGCGCGTGATGCGGGCATCGAGACTCGACTCCACTTTTTCATAGCCAAGAGCAGGTCAGAGGGGAAAATGACTTGAATTGAGATTATGTCCAAATGAAGAGGAGCTCCATTCATCACCCACAGGTGAACATGGCGCTGCAATACTGCAAAAAAAGCCACGTGGAGAGACGACGGAGGTTACCTCCACAGCTACAAGCGGAGAATGCTACACTAGCGGAAGAACAGGCCCTATTAACAATAAAAACAATTTTGCTCGCCAACAGCGAGACACTGTTTGCGATGGAGGTGGACAGCTCGCAGCAGAGCATGGTGCTATTCTTTTTGGATGCCCAGGGAAAAGAGTACATCCCTCGGATTTCCGAGATGTTCCGTGGCTCTCCACACCTTGCCGTGTTCATCTCTCTGAACCTTTCTGGGCCCGGCCCCGGCCAAAGCACAACGGAGGTATTTCTGGGCTCGGACGACTGCAAGAAGTTGGCGCGGTGCTTCGGCGTGTTGGATCCTCTTGGCGGCGGGCAATACCCGCTCAACTACATGGTCATAATCGATGCAGATTGGTTGGTTCGATGCCAGATATCGTTGAGGTTCAGAGGCTGCTACGGAGAGTACCAGAAGTTTGGGCTCGGCATCAAGGAGTTGCAGGGTTTTGTCGACGAGTACTTGGACTTGTTTTGAGGATAAGAGTAGTATGTGTTGTTGGGTTATTATTCACGGTCTTGTCTAAGCTTTACTGTAGGAGGGCTAGCTTTTTCTGCTCGAGCTCCTTGTACTCGTTGCGCTGCTTCTCGATCTCGTCTCTGATCTTGGCTGTGTACACGTCTAGACGGGCGAGCTCGTCCAACTCCGTCGTTCGTAGGTACTCCTGGTCCCGTTTCTCTGGGTCGCTGAGCTTGTAGGGAAGTAAGTTCACTGGTTTTCGGGTCAAGATCTCAAACGTGGTTTCCGTCGGCTCCTGGAAAACCAATTCATCGAAGAGAACAGAGTAAACCTCTCCGTTGCTGCGCTCCGGTGCCTGCGGATTGTACGGATGAAGCTTCAAGGCATGGAAGATTTGAAAGTTTTTCTCGTTGATGCCCAATTCCGCTCCCGAGTGGAAATGAATCTTAATGATAATCTCAAACTCACCCCAGCCGGTTTCCGTCACCTGGTAGGGCGGGGTCTCCACAGATCTGACAGGGTTCTCGTACGTTTCGTGAAGTTTAAATGTGACTTTTTTAATCAAAGGCGTCAAGTCGATGTCTGCAATAGCAGGCTTCAAGAACACCGTCCACTCGTGGGTGTGGTCAACCGGCGTTTTCTCCGTGCGCTTCTCCGGGGCTAGTTTCTTGGCACTATTGCCGTATAGTATCGGCAAGGACACCGAGATGTTCTTGATTCTCCTGGACATGGTATGGGTATATGTGCTTGGAGTGTTTCGTGTAGTTGTATTTCAGCGCGCGCGATACTTGACCCAGCCAAGTTCGGCCACAGTACAAATGAGAATAAGTGTAACTAACGGGAAATGTCCCGAAAATTGAATGATGCCATATCTAGTTGTAATTTACGCTGAGTTGAGTTCACGAACATCAACTCTGGCCGCGGACGGTGCTAGGCACCAGTCTCACTGCGGACGCAAGGGTTCCCACTGGGACATTGTTTTCGTCAGTCCTCGGGTTGGGGGAGGAGGTGGCGCAGGATTATGCTGTTCTGCCTTGGCGCTGCTTACTTCACTAGGAGCCTTTTCTGCGGTTTCGGTCTTACCTTTTGCCTCGTCCACTTTTGCCGAACTCAACGCGCCCGGCTTAGCAGGTTTGAGCGGCTTCACCACAACGGGTGTGGCAGACTGCGCACTCGGGCTAGCCAAAGCAGAAGCGAGGCCCCTTTGTGAGCCGGAGTTACTTGGCGTTAGTGGCGCGGAGTTGAAGGCAAGGTTCAAAAGGTGATTAGGCGTGGACCTCGAGCTTGGGGGCTCTGGCGGTGACGAACCCGATCTTTCGCTCCTCAAAGACGTGACACCAGGGCTATCCGCAATACTTGGGCTGCCTCTGCCACTTGCAAGGCTGTTCTTACTTGCCGCCTTGAGATCAGCAAAGGCATCGACCGGCGCTTTGCGGCTTGCAGGAGGCGGAGGAACCCTCCGAGGTAACTTTGGGTTCATTGCCACCTGTGACCTTGCAGGCAACTTGGGAGGAGCATTATCCATCTCCAACAAATTCAACTCAGACAAGGCCTCTGACGTGAAGGTCGAGCTGACGGAAGAGCCAGGGGACGATGAGTCGCTGATGCCATAGCGATTTGAGTCTTCTGGGAAAGATCCGTTTTCAGCTTTGTAAGAGTTGAGAAACTCCGATGCCAACTGTTTCTTTTTCTCCTCGTCGATAAATTTGGCCTTGCACTGGAACGTAGAGTACACAGGCTTGTGGTCACTGATGTAAATATCCATAACGCAATTGTAGTTCAAAGACTTCAACTCGATATCCTTTTTGCTGCGGTACAAGATCCTGTCTGTCCACGAAGGGACACGCTGTTTCTCAGACGTGTCGTAGTTCGATGTTCCTTTGTCGTACTTGTATGTTGGATGGAACAACACGCGGGACTCCTTGAATTGGGAAAATGCCCCGCCTTTGCTCTGCCTCTCAAGAGTCAATTGATCGAGTTCTTGCAACTCGTCGAAAGCCCCACTCTCAATTAGCCGTCTACATTCATCGTTGGAGATGTTCAAACGATAATTGAGATCACCAAACCAAAGAATAACATCGTGGTCGCTAACGCCGTAGTTCCTCACAAAAGAGAGCCCCTGCATGACTGCGATAAAATCATTGTGCCTCTCAACCATTGCGTTCACGCCAGCTGCAAAATGAGAGGTCAAGAGTGCAAATGTGGTTGATCCATACAAAAAGCGTACCGCACAAGCACCCTTGTTAGCAGCCATACCTCCAAGGCCAGTCTTTTTTGAGGAGCCAGAAACATCTGTAACCTCAGAGAGTTTTGACTTCTTGACATAGAACAAAAGCGTCATCGAAGCAATACTTTCCGTTCTAAGAAGGAAATACTCCTCGTCTCGCGAGTTGAGAATCTGTTGAAAGATCTTAGCCCACTGTCCAGGCTTGGAGTTGTCTGCAGCAAGAATAGAGCCAGCGTTGAGTTCTATTAGCTCTTGCAAGCCAATTGCATAGATATCCGGATACCCAAGAAGGTCATTTTCGGGAGGAAACAACCACTCGGAAAGCTCAGGACGTGCATTGGGTCCCGCGGCATTCAAGTTATACGTGCCCGTAAAGATGGTAAGGTCCTTGTATGAGGTGAAATTTGCTGCTGCCTGTTCGAGCTTTGCGTTGACGTAGTTGCTGATGGGATCGTAGATCTGTACTGGAATTGAAAGTCGAGCATCCTTTCCCAATAAGGTGTCGATTGTGGTTTGCTTCTTCGAGTCGACGAAGGTGTTCTGGTACATCCGCGAGACAGACTTCGTGACGTCTGATAGCGCACCGGCGAAATTCATTTTTCCGGATCGGCTGAAGGAAGACTTGAGGGCATTGGTGCCCGTGTAAATTTGAGATATGGCGTCTCCATTGTCAGCCCATAATGCATTATGTTTCGAGATGAACTCCTCAGATCTCATTCTGTCCCTGACCGAAGCCGTGCTGGTGGTATTCTGAACAATCTGCTCCACGATGGCTTGGCAAACCACCTGCTCGATGAGGTTTGTCCGGTCCAAGCAGTCTAGACAGTTGACCCTGAAAACACCGTTCTGCCTCATGACCACTTCACCCTCTCGCACATCGTAGTCAAACCACCCGAATCTTTCGAGGGAATCATGGAGCATGGGCAAGATTTTCGTGGCGCCGGCAAACCCGCCGCTCAGAGGCTTTGTCTCGGCGTGAAAGTCGAAGTGGCTGTACTGAACGTCGTCATTGTGATTGGAATTGCGGAGTAGGTCCATGTAGCGGCGCAGGATCTCGGACTCCAGTGCCTTGGTGTTTGAAAGCAAGTTGATGATGTGGCAGACACCGTACTTTTCGCAGACCTCGTCGAAATGCTTGTTGAAACTGGGCTGTGTGGCCTCGCGAGACCTCGTGACTGTGATTTTCGGGTTGATTAAGCTGGAGTCCTGTTCCCAGAATGCTGGCACGGAGCCCCGGATCTGAGTGAATGAGAAGATCTGGCCGCCCGACATGTTGTTGAAGATGAAGTCTGTCTCGACAAAGTTGGCAACATTGCCGCTGTCGTCGATACCGCGGGCGTTGAACCTGGTGCCGGCGCGCTTCCAGGACTGCTTGGATATGATGGAGATGGTGTCGCCCCGGGACCCGGAAAGCAGGACAGTTTTGGCGAAGCCGCGGATGACGGTGATGAAGAAGCGGTTTCTGTTGAGGATCTCCACGGCGAGGTTGTCCAAGTTGGAGCGGAACTTGATCAACTCGGCCATCAAGAAGCTGTTCCACATGTACTGCGCCTGGTGGTGGGTGACGTTGACGGTGTGCTCGAGCTTCTCCGCGGCCGAGCCCAGCCGGAGCCTCTCTTTGTCGACGCCCCTCTCCTGCAACAAGGAGGTCAAGTCGAAGTCGTTGGAGTAGTAGAACGAGCCGTTGGAAAGCAACTTCTTGTACTCCGCGCAAGGGTGCACCAAGCGCGGCGACGACTGGTCGTAGTCGTCGGTGTTGGCGGAGCTCGACGGGAGGGACATGCCATTGGAGTCGAGCGACACGTAGTCCCACTCGTCCGAGGTGATGGAGAAGAAGTCCACGCTGTAGATCTTGTCGACGGACTCGTACGGGAGCGGGCGGGCGACGTTCTGTGCGGCGCCGGTGGTGACGGCGAGGTAGATCTGGCCGGCGACGTTGATGACGCCGAGGCACCCGAAGATGGGCCTGTTGAAGAGCGGCTTGAAGCCGGCCTCCCTGGTGACCTCCTCGTTGGGCTGGATGTGCACCTCGACCTTTGGGTGCGGCGAGCTGGCGTCGGCGGCGCTCGTCTGGCGGAAGGTGAGGGTGTGGCTGGACGACGAGAGCGCCAACGTCCGGGGGTTTTCCTTGAGCAAGAGCTTCATGATGCACGGGGTGCGCGGGCAGCAGACGGGGCAGAACGGAACGGGCAGCCGGGCAATGTGGGTGGGCGTGCCGCGTGTGGAGACGTTCGTGGTCTGCCCAGATCGCCAGAACTGCGTGTTGAAGCGGCCGCAGGCCCGGACACCAGCGAGCGAAGTCAAAAAAAGCTCGACAACGAGAAGGAAAAGAACACCCAGAACCACGATGGCCGCCTCGTACCTGCTCACGTTGTCCGACGAATCCAAGGAGAGAATCATGAAGGTCTTGGACTACTCCAGAACCGTGGCGCACTACGGCTTCATCCCCTTCATCTTGTACTTGGGCTGGAGATCGTCGCCCACGAAGCCCTCTTTGTTCAACTTGTTGAGCCCCTTCCCCTCTGCCTAAGCATGTACATAGCTGATAAACGCAATCTGACACGAACCGTAGCCCGGGTGCCAGCGTCCAGGGGCGCCGATGCACGCACCCCGCCACGACCCTGGCGGCCATGCGCAACAATGGCAGGCGCCGGCAGGCGCCGACACACGGGCGAAGCATGTAGTGACGAGCCCTGCGGGCAGCCGTGGTGCTGCCGTTACTTGTGGTGCCGTGCTTGTCCGTGCTTGTGGTGCCGGAACTTGGTGCCGTCCGTGGGGCCATCGCAGACTGTGCCATCGCACCTGTCTGCGATCGCACTCTGCGCAGACCACCACGAACCAAGCATGTCGCTGTCCCCCTCCCCGCGGCAGGTCGAGGTCGTGTCGGGCCTCTTGGCCGGGTTCGCCAATACGGTCGTCAACCAGCCGCTCGACCTCGTCAAGGTGCGGCTCCAGCTCAACACGCGGGCGCCGCTGCAGCCGTTCGAGCTGCTCCGGCTAGTGGTGCGGCAGATCCACGACGACGCCGCCGCCACGTACCGCACCCAGCCGGGCAGAAAGCCGTACCCCTACTTCCTCGTGCAGCAGTACTACCGGGGCGTCGGGCCCAACTTGTTCGGCAACATCGTGGCGTGGAGCCTCTACTTCACGTTGTACGCGGAGTTCAAGCAGGTCTTGGCCGGCGCCGACGGGCAGGCGTCGTACTTCGGCGCGTCGTACTTGGCGGGCGCCACCTCGTCCGTGCTCACCAACCCCATCTGGCTCTTGAAGACCCGCATCTTGAGCACCTCCCGCCTGCAAGCCAACTCCTACCGCTCGGTGGCGGACGGCGTGCGGCAGATTGTGCGCAACGAGGGCGTGCTCACGTTCTGGAAGGGCACGGTGCCCAGCCTCTTCTACGTGTTCCAGGCGAGCCTCCAGTTCACGCTCTACGACACCACCAAGGACCGCTTGGTGCGCCGCAACGCGCTGGGCTCCGACAACGCGCTGGGCTCCGACCACCTCTCGGCCGCCGAGTACATCTTTGCGTCCGTGCTCTCCAAGACCGTCAGCATGTCGGTGTTGTACCCGACGCAGGTGGTCCGCTCGCGGATCCAGAACTACAACTTCCGCCACGAGCGCCGCACCATCTTGTCGGTGACCCGGGACATCTGGCTCCACGAGAACGGCGTGCGCGGCTTCTACCGGGGCTTGAGCGCAAACATCATACGTGTGCTCCCGTCCACGTGCGTGACGTTCTTGACCTACGAGGCCACCAAGAAGTACTTGACCGGCTAGGTTGGGGGAGTCCCTCGCTGGCACGGCTGCCCCACAGTGAGCACGCGTTGTTGCGCGAAAACAGATCGCGCCTGCGACCTCAACGCACCACAACAATGTCTGCTGAACCCGAGGCCAAGCGACAGAAACTAGAAACGGCTCCGGAGCCGGGCGCAGATACGGACGAAAATGAAAACTCTCTTTCGTCCCGGACCGAAAGTCCTCTCCTAGAAGAGCCACCGCAGGAAGAAGAATCCGGGGTGGAGACCTTGGCGCAAGCCGTTGAGGAGGAAGCCAGTCTGGGGCCCGCTGGCACGTGGTTCCCCGTCACGGTCACCTCCATCAAGAACATGTTCGCCTTCGACAGCAGTACGTACCACTCGCCGATTCCCAGGCTCATCCAGGAAAACAAGGGTCAGTCCATAGTGTTGGGCGTGGACGAGGCCGGCCGTGGCCCCGTGATGGGGCCCATGGTCTACGGAATCGCCTACTGCTTGGAGTCCTACCATGACACGTTGAAGAAGACGTACGGGTTCGCCGACTCCAAGGTGCTCAAGGACTTTGTCCGCGCCAAGCTCTTCCGGATGATGCACGACGAGGACCACGACATCTACAGCAACGTGGGCTGGGCCACGCGCACCATGACCGCGAAGGACATATCCAACGGCATGCTCCGAAGCGTGTTGGGCCCCGGGTCGTACAACCTCAACGAGCAGGCGCACGACACCACGATCCAGCTAATCCGAGAGGTGCTCCAGGCCGGCGTGGACGTCACGAAGATCTACGTCGATACCGTGGGCCCGCCGGTGTCGTACCAGGCCAAGTTGAAGAAGGAGTTTCCCGGGATCGACATCACCGTGACGAAGAAGGCCGACAGCATCTACCCGATCGTCAGCACGGCGTCCGTGGCCGCGAAGGTCACGCGTGACATGAACTTGCAGTGGTACAACGAGAACTTCGACGCGCTTAAGGGCCAGAACTTGGGCTCGGGGTACCCGTCGGACCCCAACACAAGCCGGTGGCTCAACGGCGCGGTCGATAAGCTCTTTGGCTGGAGCCACGGGCTCATCCGGTTCCTGTGGCAGACGGCGAAGGACAGCCTCGTGCGCAACGGCGGCGCCAACGTGATCTACGAGGCCGAGTGCGTCAAGGACGGGGGCTACAAGGACGTGGGCGACATGTTCAAGTCCCGCAGCGGCCTAATCGACAACCTGTTCTACGGGCGGAACGTCGAGCTCTAACATATACAGTGCATAGACTTCATAGAATATAGACATGTTGCAATCGGCAGAGGGCAGCCTAGTTGGCATATTTTGGTGCAGGCTCTGGCACCGTTTGGCACCCTTTTGGCACCGTTCGGGTTGCAGCTCCACGGGTCCAGGCTCGGCAAAGTCGCACTACTCCGAGCTTGCGGCTTGCTCTCGGCAGACCAGGCAATCTCGAAACAGGCAATAAAAGATCTGGCTGCGCAGCCCCCAGTGCCCGGGAAACGCCACGGCGCCAGCCACGCCGGACGGAGCAAGCCGTTTTTTTGCGGCGTAACGCCTGTGTTTCGCTCGCGGCCTGCGGCCTCGCCCGGACTTTGAGTTCCGGCGCCGGAAGACAACCATGCGATGGAGAGCTCCTGTACCGCGCGCACCACCTCAACAACCTATCTCTCGGAACCCTATTTCTCCTGTGAACACACTCTCTCCATCATGTCTGCCTTGTTTGCTCGCAGAGCCGCAGTGTCCGTGCGTGCCATGGCCGCATTCCCTTCAAGACAGTACATTGCGTCGTCCATGTCGTTGCAAATGGCCCGCTTGTACTCCTCCAAGGACTTCCCGGCCCACACCGTGATCAGGATGCCCGCCCTCTCGCCCACAATGACGCAGGGAAACATCGCGTCGTGGACCAAGTCCGTCGGCGACGAATTGGCCCCGGGCGAGGCCATCGCCGAGATCGAAACCGACAAGGCCGCCATGGACTTTGAGTTCCAGGAGGAGGGCTATCTCGCCAAGATCTTGCTCGAGGCCGGCTCGCACGACATCCCCGTGGGAAAGCCCATTGCCGTGTACGTGGAGGACAAGGGCGACGTGCCTGCGTTTGAGAACTTCACCGCCGAAGATGCCGGCGACGCCGAGGGCGCTGCTCCCAAGAAGGAGGAGAAGGAGCCCGAGGCGGAGAAGAAGGAGCCCGAGGAAAAGAAGAGCGACGCCCCCGCACCAAAGACGACCGAGTCTGCCTCGTCGTCGTCCAAGGCCCCAGTGGGCAGGATCTTCGCCTCGCCATTGGCCAAGACCATCGCCTTGGACAGGGGCATTGCCTTGAAGAACATCAAGGGCACCGGGCCCAACGGCAGAATCGTGGCCAAGGACGTCGAGAACTACAAGGCGCCCGCCGCCGCCGCCGCGCCCGCCGCAAGCGCTGCGCCTGCCGCCACCTACGAGGACATCCCCATCACGGGAATGAGAAAGACCATCGCCTCGCGGTTGTTGCAGTCCACCCAGCAGTCGCCAACCTACATCGTGCAGTCCAGCATCAACGTGTCCAAGTTGTTGAAGTTGCGCCAGTCGCTCAACTCCACCGCGGAGGACCGCTACAAGTTGTCGGTGAACGACTTGTTGATCAAGGCCGTGGGCTTGGCCGCATTGCGCGTGCCCGAGGCTAACTCCGCCTGGGTGGCCGAGGAGAATGTCATCAGACAGTACAACGTGGCCGACGTGTCTGTGGCCGTGGCCACGCCCGCTGGCTTGATCACGCCTATCATCAGAAACGCGCACTCTAAGGGCTTGGCCACCATCTCCAAGGAAATGAAGGCCTTGGGCAAGAAGGCCAAGGAGAACAAGTTGGCTCCAGAGGAGTACCAGGGCGGAACCATCTGCATCTCCAACTTGGGCATGAACCACGCCGTCAATGCGTTCACGTCGATCATCAACCCCCCACAGTCGGCCATTGTTGCGATCGGCACCGTGGAGAAGAAGCCCGTGCCCTCCGCCGTCAACGAGCAGGGCTTTGTGTTCGAGGACTTCATCACGGTCACCGGCACCTTCGACCACAGAACCATCGACGGCGCCAAGGGCGGCGACTGGGTCCGCGAGTTGAAGAAGATCGTCGAGAACCCATTGGAGTTCTTGCTCTAAAGCTGCAGCATCAAGAATAGAAAATAGCGAGGCCGGCCGTGCGGGCCGTGCCCATCCTTTTCTTATATAATGTAAAACTACTGATTTGCCCGGCAGCTCGGCCCACGCGCTACTAAATAACCGTTCCTGCAACTGGGCCCTCGCAGGTGTTTTGCTCCCACAACACTCTTCTCGCCCACGCCATGGCCATCGAAACCATCTACATTGCCCGCCACGGCTACCGCTCGAACTGGCTACCCCCGCCACACCCGCCGAACCCCACCGGCATTGACAGCGATCCGGTCTTGGCGCCGCACGGCGTGGATCAGGCCAAGGAGTTGGCTGCGCACGTTGCAGGTCTCCCGGACGCGGAAAAGCCCCAGTTCATTGTCAGCTCTCCGTTCTACCGGTGTGTCGAGACGTCGCAGCCCATCGCCAAGAAGCTCGGGCTCAAGGTTCACATCGACCGGGGCGTCGGCGAGTGGTTCAAGCGCGACAGAGGCGTGGTGCCCACTCCGGCTGGCTACGACAAGCTCGCAGAGTTCTTTCCGGACGTCATCGGGGACAGCAGCTCGTGGGACGGAAGCGGTGTAGTGCCCAGTAAGTCCGGCGAGACAGAAGAGGATATTTTCGAGCGGTGCCAGGCGTTCTGGCCCGAGTTCTTTGCCAAGTTCCAGAAGCAGTACCCCGACATCACCAGGATCTTGATTGTGTCGCACGCCGCCACCAAGATAGCCCTAGGCATGTCGTTGATGAAGTACAAGTCCGTGAAGGACGACATCGTGTTCGAGGGAAAGAAAACCAAGATCCAGTCGGGCGCGTGCTCCATTGACAGGTACGTCAAGCAGCACGACGACTCGTGGCTCCTCACCGAGAACGGCAGAACCGACTTTTTGAAGGACGGCGAGGAGATGAACTGGAACTTCGACGTGAAGTTCGAGGCCGGGTCGGACGAGGACATCAAGGCCCGGAGGGAGGCGGCGAAGCAAGCCGAACAAGCATCCCTGGAAAAAGAGAACGAGGACGACAGCGAAGCATACGAGGTACGTGACGGCAAATAGATACAGACTCCAGCGTCTTGACTGGACTATACAGAGGTTCCGGTCTATGCATATAAAGCTATAATTCTATCTGATACTAACAGCCCAGGACGTGTACGTTGCTATCGACATACCTATAGTGGCGCCGTCTTTCTACGAGGACCAGACGCGAGACGGCAAGGACGGCGATGGAACCGCGCTCACGGAGCAGTTGTTGATCAACCCGAACGCCAAGCTCCTGATCACCGAGCTCGACCACGAGAGCCCGCTCTTCAAGATCTCCGACAACGCCAACGCGGCCGCGGACCCCGAGAGCACGTTGTTTAGCAACTTGAGCGCCATCGACGGGCAGATCTACAAAACGAAATGGAACCGTCTCCTAGGCACAGAGCTCATTTTCAACGACTACGGCGAGTTGGTGGGCACCGTCAGGGAGCACTTGGCCACAGACAGCTCTGTGAGCGCCAAGCCCTCGACGGCCACGGAGGTGAAGGCCGAGGACGTCGACGAAGGCGCCGTGGGCGAGGACGCAGACACCAAGACCGCGTTCTTGAAGAGGGCGATCGCTGCGGCAAAGGACAGAAAGGCCGGGCAAGACAAGGCAAAGTAAACGTTGTCTGAGGCACTTATGTATCGGGATAGAATAGAAAAATAGGGAAGAATTCGTATGGGCTCCGGAGGACTGGCCTACCTGGAGAGCGCACTGCGCACTAGTCGATCGCCATAATCAGGTTCTTCTCATGTGGAGCGACAGTCTACAAGAAAAGCTCAAGGCAGCGCAGGTGGTGCTCGGCTCGTCGTCGCCCCGGCGGAAAGAGATCTTGCGCCACAACCTCGGCATCGCAGACTTCGCCGTGGTGACGTCCACGTTCGACGAGACGCTCAGCAAAGAGTCCGTGACAGACACCGAGTACGTCGCAAGCACCGCGCAGCACAAGATCCAGTCCATTGTGGACCAGTTGTCGCCGACCAAGGAGCATCTCGTCGTCGTGGCCGACACCGTGGTTTCTTGCGCAGGGCAAATCTTCGAGAAGCCAGGCTCGGCCGATCGCCAGTGGGAGATGCTCCGCACCTATCGCGACCACGCCCGCGACATCCGGGTGCTCACGTCGGTGCACGTCACGTACGTCTCGCAGGGAACGGTCGTCCACCACGAGTCGGATCTCGCAGCCACGGCCTTGAGCTTCGACGCCAGTCTCTCGGACGAGCAGTTGCAGTACTACGTCTCTACGGGTGAGGGAGTGCACGTAGCTGGGGGCTTCAAGTACCAGGAACAGGGCTGTATGCTTTTCCGGGGCATCGAGGGCGACTACTTCAACGTCGTGGGCCTCCCGGTAGGGACTACGTTCCGGCTTTTGGAGAGCGTTTTGCGGCAGGTGAAGTGAGCTGGAGCTCTGGTGGTCGCGTCTGGCATACAGTCGCACATCCCCAGGGTTTTTTTGCGAGAGATGAGCGATGGCTCAGGTACACTGGAAAATCAGAAAATATGGCCAAGAAAGCTGGTGCTTCCAAGAAAGAAAAATCCAAGCCCCAGGAGGAGCCGGCTCGCGAAGAGCAGGAGCTCGCCTCCCTCGGAAGCGACTCAGAGGACGAGAGCTCGTCTGAAAGCTTTTCGTCCGATGAGGAGCTCGAGATGGGCGACCTTGACGCAGCACAGACAAAGAAAAGCGGAACGCATACAGTGAACATCAAGCAAAACAAAAAGGGCGATGCCAAGAAGGCCACCAGCAAGTCCAGCGCCATCATTTACGTGGGCCGTCTCCCCAAGCTGTTCCAGGAGAAGGAGTTGCGCAAGTACTTCTCGCAGTTCGGAGACATTTCCAAAGTGAGAGTTTCCAGAAACAAGAAGACGGGAGCCTCCAAGAACTACGCCTTCGTGGAGTTCAAGGACGCTGAGGCAGCGCAGGTGGCTGCGGAAACCATGAACAACTACCTCTTGGTGGGACACTTGTTGCGGGTGCTGGTTGTGGATAACACCAAGAACAACATCTTCTCGAGCAAGATGAAAACCACGTTCCGGGAGCACGACTGGCGCTCGGCAGAGTACGAGAAGCACAATAGCCGCAAGCCGTTGGCCGAGTGGAAGGAGTTGCAGAGCAAATTCGAGGACGCAAAGAAGCAGAAGTTCGAGGAGTTGAAGGCACTTGGTTTCAACTACGCGCTCGAGGCGTAGTAGTACATTTATATACGAAAGCATAGAATCCACGGGCGCCGACTGTAGTGGTTGTAGGGCTTACAAACACTTGTCTTTGGTGCTGGGCTCTGCTCACGTGACCAAAGACTAGTAAGCTCAGTCTGGCACGCCAGGCTCCATCCGCCGCCAATGCCACCTAAAAAGACTAACAAGGCCGCGGCCGCTGGCCACTATGACTTTCCACAGAAGTTCTACGAATTGCACTCGGCGTTTGCTGCATCGTACTTCAAGCCGCAGGCGGAAATCGTGGCACAAGACCAGATCATCACCATCGATCACTTCTTCTCCGAGGACTTCTGCAGCGAGCTTATCTCCAGCTTCGTTTCTGGTCTCAAGATGGAAACCACTCCGTTGATCAAAAGCAAGTACTACGCTGCCCGGTTCAACGACCGTGCGGCCGTGCAATCCAATGCAGCAGCAGATGCCTTGTGGAAATACCTCCAAGCGATCTTGATGCAGAAGCCACAATACGAAGATCCGGACTTGGCCGAGATTCGGGACACATTTAAAGACGCACAGAACCTAAACCCGCAACTAAGAATCTATCGATACTCCAAAGGGCATCACTTTGGACAACATTACGACGAATCCGTGTCGTGCCCAATAGCACACTCTCCAACTAAGAGCGGTCGAACAAAGTGGACTCTACTCATTTATTTGACCGGCGGAGAAGAATTTGAAGGTGGTGGCACCATATTCTATCCCGATCTCCGAGGTGAGAAGCCCCTCAACGTGCATCCTGGCAAAGGAATGGCACTATTACATAAACACGGCGATGACTGCCTCAAGCACGAGGGCGAGCTAGTGAAGGAGGGCACCAAATGGGTCTTACGGTCTGATGTTGTGTTTTAGATTTTGCTTCATTCACCTATACTGGTTGTGCTCTGCCTAGAGACGACTCGTCCGAAGCATGGATCTGTATTGATGCAAGGACTCTGTGGTGGCGCATGAGCCTCCACATACAACCACGACAATAATATCATCCTTTTTCAAGTCTGGAATGCACTTTTCCAAGAACGATATTTGGTCATACACGAGCGAGAGTGCGGCGCCACAAGCCGGCTCCACAAGCATTTGAAAATCTTCGAAATAGGCGAGCGTAGCACGCAAGGCATCCAAGTCATCGATGGCTGTGAGGTGGCTTCTGTTGGTGGAGTCGTCTTGGAAGTTCTCCAATGTCTGTGGTGAGACGTACGAGCAGGCGAGCGATGTGGCCAAAGAATCCACCGAGTCGATTGTGACTACAGACCTGGCAGCCACAGCCTTGCTGAGAGTCGGTGCTTGCTTTGTCTCCACCAATAAGCAATCTGCGGAAGACTTGTTGGCTCGCAAACCGGATGCAATCCCGTTGTAAAGCCCTCCGCCCCCAACAGAACACACAAAGCCTCGAACCTTGTTGAAGTCGCTGTCGGGCAATTGTCTGAACACTTCGTCGACAATCTCAGAGTGTCCCTGCCATATCAACGGGTTGTCGAAGGGATGGCAGTAAATGGTGTGGACGTCTGCCGGGCAAAGCGACATCAACGCGCGGGCATGTTGGTCGGCCTGACTGATGTTTTTTCCCAGAAGTTCGACCGAGGCCCCGAAACTGCGAAGACTCTCACAAATGTGCGGCTTCGTGGCTACCGGAACCACCACCGTGCATCTGACATTATAGATTTGCGAAGCGTAAGCGGCAGCCAAACCTGCGTTTCCTCCGCTAGATGCGAAGACATGGATGTTGGTGTAGCCCTGGTCCACCGCCGAGATTATTGACTTTTGAATCAAGTTGCCGATCCCGCGGAGCTTGAAACTCCCCGAGGGTTGCTCGAGCTCATTTTTGAATAGAACCCGACATGGCAATTGCCTGCGTTTGGAGAGAATATGAGTAACGTCTGTAAGCGATGTAGGCACCGAGGGCTTTTGGGTGCGAAAAAAAGTCAGCTTATCTTGGGAGGACCCTGAAGCGATGTTGCGGCTCTGCACTGATGCCATGATCGATTAATCTGTTAACAAGGACTAAGAGTATCTTGCATTCGTTCTCCTGGGGCCATCTGGCTTTTTAAAGAGTTCCCTGCTGTTGCTGGAACTGCGTTTCCGTGAACCCGGAAATGCAATTCCGGAGCCACACGCGGAAATGCAATTCCGGCTGTGTGGCCCAGGAGATAAGGAGGCTGCACACTGTGGCGAGGACGCCAACGCTCTAGGCCGTATACTTCCTCCGGGACTTTGTACCGCTTTTGGGAATCAAATCAGCGGAGGCCATATTTGTAGAAAACAACGTTGGCCAACTGCCGTGCTTAACATAACCTTGTTTCCTGTTTGAAGATTTATCTCTACTAAGCGCATTTTGGTCTCTGTTTTTGCGTCTTCTGTCTTGTATTTTTTCTGTGTGTTTGTATTTTTCTTGTAGCCTTTCTTTTTTGTGGTTTTCTCGTGGTGTACGCTTATCGGTCCCTGAACTGCTACGACGAGCGATGTAAACATGGAAAATTCGAGAACCGACCGAAAATGTGAAGGTGCAAATACCATGAAAGAACCCACATCAAAAAAGTAGGCCACCACAAAGACTAAACTACAAAGCAAGAGAGTCGAAAAGAAAATTTCCACATTCCACAATCTTTTTTGAGGTTCGCTTGCACTCAGCTGGGTACCTCTTCTCGCGTCCGTCATATGCACATCGCTCTGCGGAGTAAACTACCTTCCCTACCACTTGACCGATCTCAGAATCTCCGACCATTAAATGGCATCTCCGATTTTCATCTCGAACCCTCCCTCGGGATTCTCGGTGTTGGCCATTGTGCGTGGCATCCAGTTAGCGCTTTTGGGTTCTTATCGCTCGCTCCAAAACCCTGACTTGTTCCGGGCCGATTACTACCAACATGTGCTCCTCGCGTTGAAACAGTCCATCGTGATCCAGTTGGCCCTTTGGAGCCCGGTGTTGGCCCTCCGAATTCTCGCTGGTTTCCTTGGCCTCTTTATCGATCTGCACTTGATCGAGAACTGTGCCCGCTCGTTGCACTACTTCCAGTTCAACATCCTCAACCTTAGCGTGTTTGTCATTTCCGCTGCGCGTTTCTTCACCCGCCAGTTGGACGAGCTCTTTTTGTCCAGCTTGAAGTTCATCGACTCTGTCTACTTGCAGAAGCACCCCGAGCGGAAGTCTCATCAGTACTATCAGAATCTCGTGAGCTTGTCTACTCAGACTGAGAGCACGAGCTTCAGCACTAAAGGGCGCCTCGCTGTGTTAAAGGAACAGTACCATTCCTCTCCGGACTTCTCTTCATTTGTGAAGCGGCACTTGACCAAGGCGGCATTTAATATTTCTATATTTGCCTTGAGTTTTTTGCCTTACGTGGGCAAGGTTATACTTGGTTTGATCTCCTTCCAGAACCTCAACGACAAGATCGGCACAGAGCGGGCCCTCGTTGTTTTTGGCACCCTCCAAGTAATCCCAAAACAATACTCGGTGCTCTTCCTCACCACATACTACGGCTCCCGAAGCATGCTCCAGGACTTGTTGCTACCGTACTTTTCACGCGTGAAGTTCACGAAAAGAGAAAGAGAACAATGGATCAAAGCCCGCGAGGGACTTTTGTTTGGTTTCGGCTTATGCTTTTTCAGTCTTATCCGGTACTTGCCCTGGGCCGGGCTCTTGATCTATGGCTTTGCAGAAACCTCCGTTGCATACTTGGTCACCAAGGTGACCGATCCTCCACCAAGCCAATCCAGTCAGTTAGTGTCATGGAACGAGACACAATTGGTATGGAACAAGGAGAAGGAACAGACTGTGCTCCAAGGAAACTTTGCCAGCAACGAGGGCTTTGTTCTGATTCCTGGCTCTTTTTTATTCACCCTGCATGACTAAATACTATTTATCACCAGCAATACAACCTTTAGACACCAATTTTCAAGTCAAACGTCCTTGTACCTGTGTAGATGCAGTAATTGAGCCCGGAAGAAAGCACGCTCAATATGTGGGAATCATGTAAGGGCAGCGAGAAATAGTTGAGCTTCTCGGTCTCGTCCGTTTTGTTGGACAAATCCAAGATGGGGAGAAAAGTCAAATCGCAACGCGGCCAGCTATGCTGCGAAGCAGAGCTCACGAACTTGAAAAAATTTGCATCTATGGGCTGATCCTTGGTGACATTGAACGTCTCTGTGCAGAGATTGGTGGATATCGTCACGCTGATGCTGCTGGGCAAAACTAAGTTGTACTTGGATTTGGGACTGGAGTGTGCAAGGACGGAATTGTAGGTGTTCAAAATGAATTTGTCAAACTCCGAGTTCAATAGCGCAGGCTCTTGAGAGGATGCCCACAGAAGGAGGATTGATCCAAAGTGAGTGCGGATCTTGTTCGCTATGAAGTCTTGCTCCTGCGCAATTTTCTCTAGCTCAGCATCGATCAAGTGGCTCGAGGTGTTGGCACCCGTTTTGAGAAGCTCCAAGCAATGCGCTATGGAATTGTTGAGTAAATAGGCTTTTTGTAGCAAATCCACCTCTGCGTTCTCTCGGAAGTTAGTTGTCACACTTTCGGCGAGGGACAGGAGAGGAGTAATTGATAGCTGGAGTGAGTCGAGAGCAGGAAGCTTGCTGGATTTCCACTGTGCAACCTCTTTAAGGTACTCAGCCACACTCTCGCCTGTTCCGTCCTTCACTTCTTTGGTGATTTTCGGAAGGTGCCTGATATCGCTTACAAACAACAGGTTCAAGTAAGCGATAGAAGATGAGCCTCGTGGCAAGACAGCCAGAGATGATGACAGTAACTCCGACAATGGCAAGAAGCCGACAGTGAACTCGTGGCGCGATTTGATGACATGGCTTATTATATTCCTGGGCGTCAAGGTGTACACCACAGCCAAGAGGCCGCTCAGCAACACCGGGCACACCCCGTGAAGAATCATATTTCCTTCGCACGAGCTCGCTAGAAGTGGCAGAAAGGCGGGAGAAGGTGCCCGGTTTTGTTCTTTTGTGAGTTGAACTTGGTATCTGTTCATAACCTGGAAGAAAAACTGCTCCCAGTCAGGCGGCTCCCGAGCAATGGTAATGGCACCCAGAGAGCCGTCAATTTCAGCCACACACAAGCGGCCCGTCTCAAAAGGCAAGATCACGCTTGTAGTGGAGTGGTGCTCGATGACTGGAAGGCCCGTTAGCAGCGCGGTGTACGGAAGCTCAGCAGAGCCATACTTCAGCTCGAGGGAGAATGCATAAATTGTCTTCGTGTCGGTGACAACCAAGCGCAGAATCCCATCAATGTATACGGCCTGCGACACTAAAAATCGGGATGCATCCTTGAGCTGCAAGGGGCCTTTGATCACTGCCATGCTGGAGTCCAACTGGCAGCCCCACACGGAGTTATCGTTGAGCACATAGTAAAGCTGTTGGGATGAAGCCGACCAGATGAGCTTGACAACCAAACCAGTGGTTGCAATAGTCAGTGGCGATGGCAAGTTGTCAGTAAGGCTATGGATTGTGATGGAGTTTGACTCGTGGGCCAAGCACACAAGAATCGAGCCATCGGCTGCGGACACGAATGTGAAGGAAGTGATTTTCAACTCCAGATACTGGTCTCCCGAGAGAATGATATCGCCCTCGCTGGTCATTCTGTCCTGCGGCAACGCCATGTTGTCTAAAAGGGATGTGAAACTGCGGTATTCAACCGAGTAGTCCTTTGCATCCAACGTGCGCCGTTTTAGCACTAAAAACTCGCCAGTGTTGAGCAAAACACCCAAGTAACAATCACGAGTGGTTGGATCCACGGGCGACCAGGAGTGGCCCACAATCAATGGCTCTGTGATTCTGCCGAAGTTGAAGCGGTTCTCGTGGTCTCGGATGAGAACCCGAGAAAGAAGCTGAAACCCTAGGGATTCCAAATTTTCAATATGGAAAATAGACCTAGTGTCGTACACGGCCGACGAGTCCAAGGTTGGAGGACTGTTTCCATCGGCTGATGCCGCCAGTAACTGTAGAAGCAGAGGAAGACGCGGTTCGATGATGGTCAAATGGTCGGAATTGTTGATGGCAATCTGATTGTTCTGCGACGATTGAACCGGCTCAAGTAGCCCACGAGCCACCGAAGCACGCTGCACTGTTATGGAATCAAGCATAGGGCCGTGGGATATATTAAAAACAAAAGTATGATCGGTAGTTAGAAGCCGGATGTCACTGCGCGTCTCAAAAACATAATGAAGGGTGCGAGGTTCGAACTCGCGCGGACAAACGTCCAAAAGATCTTAAGTCTTCCGCCTTAGACCACTCGGCCAACCCTCCATTTGGTGCATGTAAATAATCCGGGATATATATGCTTTAAATTTGCGATCCATTCATCCACGAGGATAGGGCGGTCCCAACGCAGGCCCTTTGCCCGCTTTTACAAAAATATGTCGTTATGCCTTCTATTTCTATGCTACACGGATTATAGACCGATACTATACAGAGGCTGTGCCTGGGAGCGAGAGATCTACGTCGCCCTGGGCACGCCCCTTCTTCTTTTTTGGCTTCTCGACGCCCGCCGTGTGAGCACGCATGCCCTTCAGTCTGGCCTTGAGCGACCCGGCCATGCGCACTCCCTTGATGGTGATTCCTGTTTGCTCAACAGGAAACTTTCTGGGGCGTCCTCTCCTGTCCTTTTGCTCGAGTAGTTGCTGCACGGCTTGGTCGGTCAACGAGTCGAGCTTCGGCATGCTGCTCACGTTCCGTTTTCCCGACATGTTCGTGCTCTGCTTGAGTAGCTTGTTGAGCCGCTTGAAGTTCTCGTGTGACGAGTCGATGTACTGGTTTGACGAGGGGTCGAGAATGAGCTTCTTGGGCCGTCCGCGCTTCTTTTTGGAGCCGTCTTCTTCAACAGGAGAAACCAACTTTGTGGTAATGCTGATGGCCTGGCCGTCACCTAGGCCAGGGTTGGGCAGAGCCATGGGGAGCAGGTTTACCGTGCCTGGTGGCGTGGCTTGCAACGGTCCCAGACCAAGGTGGCCACCCATCGTGGGACTCTGCTTGCCCAAGGTCTGCAAGTTCCTCACTTCGGCATAGCCTGTGTTCTGGAGCCCGGGAACACGCAGTCTGGGATGCTGTGGGGTCTCGTGCACATACATCGGCAGACTGTGCAGCTGCTCGGGGTGCATGTGACCGTCCGGGTGTGAGTAGACGTTTTGGAGGTGATGGGCGCGGTCAGATGCGTTAGCCGAGTGGCTTGCAATGGATGCCTGCGGCGAACTAACCAGGCCCGATCTATCGAATGCGTTGCGCAGGTCCTGGGTGGACTCGTGCACCACCTGGCCCTGGCCGCCTCGGTTCTGGAGGCTCTGGTCGTAGTGGAAGTTGAGCTGCGGGAGGTTATTTTGGGGGTATTGCTGCAGCAGATGCTGGAGATGGTTCTGGTTTTGCTGCGCCTGGTGCAATTGTGCTGGGTGTTGCTGCAGATGCTGGAGATGATGCTGGTTTTGCTGCATCTGGGGGTGGGAATGTTGCATTCGATGCTGCTGGACATGGCTCTGATGCTGTTTCTGGTAGTGGTGGTGTTGCTGGCTTTGCGTGCTTTGCACGGGCTGTTGGCTCATTTGCAGAAGCGGCATCGCAAGTGCTGGGGCGCCCACCAAGGCGCTGTTGCCGCCAAGAGCCCGCGACGATAAGCCGCTGAGCGCTGAGGAAGAGGAGCCATATCCAAAGCTCTGGACGCTCGTGCTCGTTCCTGGGGGAACCTGGTACATTTGCATGGGGAAGGGCTTCGTTTTGTGATCTTGCCCGTCTGGGTAGGAGTGGTCCATGGAGGCCATTGTTTTGCTGAAACCTGGTGCGTATGAAAGGTTCATGGAACGAGATCCCGGGTCTTCAGGTTTCGGGCTCGGGCAGAATTTTTGGTTTTCCGTAGGCTCTGGTTTTCGGTCTCTTCGTTTGCGGAGCGATGCTCTGCTCAGATCGGTAGCCGAATGCGGAAGTCCACAAAAAATTGATAAAAAAATAACAGACACACAGGCTTCACGCGCAGGTCTACTAGGGAATGACTGCTTGGCTAAGCTGAAATAGGACTGCGTTCCGTTTCCAGGTGGCGGTACGTAAACGGGTTGTGGAGCTGGGTGCTGTGAAGAGGTCTAAAAAAAAAAAAATGTGAAGAAGAAAAGCATCAGTCTGCCTGCAGTCCACTGCTCGCGTTGACGCGAGTTGGTGAAGGCAGCGTAGCCAGTGTGCGTAGAAGGAAGCTTCGTCTGGAGAGGGTTCTGGCGCTTTTCTTTATTTCTATTTTGTCTCCGTTGTCTTGATTAGTCGTCCCGATCATCCTCCCCGGTCATTTCTTAGGCGCAATGCTGATGATGGCGGCCCGGTGGAACCGCTGCTTGTAGGTGCAATCAGTGCCGGATCACCAACTGCTTGGACGGAATCTGGCTGAGCAACGAGTCCTGGAACAGGTCCACAAAGTCCTTGGAGTCGCTCAACTTCTCGTCGTAGGTCACCTGGAAGCTGACGTGTGCAGTAAGAGCTGAGGGTTCTGCCGGGCTGCTGGGTGCGCCCAGGCTGGCCGAGCCCAAGATCTCGTCGAAGAGGC
Organism: [Candida] wancherniae; assembly: GCA_003708715.3. Classification (NCBI taxonomy): domain Eukaryota; kingdom Fungi; phylum Ascomycota; class Pichiomycetes; order Serinales; family Metschnikowiaceae; genus Metschnikowia; species [Candida] wancherniae. The sequence continues at coordinate 133,444 of PPOZ03000008.1, read as the reverse complement.
TGCTTGGGGCCAGCGCAGGCGAGCGGTCGCCGATGAACTCGTACTTGACGTGGGACACCTCGAACCTGCTCTTGGTCACAGGGGCAACGAGCAAGTCGTCAAAGAGGTCGTCCTCGTGCAAGGTGGACGACAGCGGGCCGCTGGCGAAGCTGGGGAACCGCGCGCTGTATGTGCGTCTCTTGGCGCCCTCTAGCGCCTTCTCGAACGCGTACTTGAACTTCTCCTTGGACACGTCGGGGCCGAGATCCGAGGTGAACTCGATCGACACGATGTTGGTGGGCGCCGGCTTCTCCGCGGGAGCAGCGCTAGCGGCGGGCGCCTTCTGCGCGGGCGCAATCTTGATGTTGGACAAGTCCAAATGCTCCTTGTTTTTGATGTACGTGGCCACCTTGGACACCGACGAGCGGTCGATCTGGCCCAAGTACGCCAAGACGTCGCCCTTCAAGAGCCTGCCCTTGGGTCCCGACGCGGGGATCTTGGCGTATGCGTCCTCGTCGGAGATGGAGTTCTTCTGCAACAACAACTCGACGGCCGGCATCAATTTCTGGGCGGGGTTGGCCGCGACGAAGACGCCGGACGGGTCCGAGGAGCCGGGGGCCGGAGCGGGCTTGGCCGACTCGGCTCGCGTGGCGGCGCTGCTCTCGGGCTTGGCGCTGCTCTCAGGCTTGCTTTCAGGCTTGCTCTCAGGCTTGCTCTCGGGCGCCTTCTGTTCCGATTCCTCCAACGCGGGCTTCTCCAACGACGCCAAGTCGTCGCCCGGCTCGGCCAAGAAAGCAATGGGCTTGCCGACCGGAATGCCGCTGTCGCCGTCGCTGTTCAAGACCTCCCACATCACGCCGTCGTCCTGTGCCTCCACGTCGATCGTGGCCTTGTCGGTCTCGACCTCGAGCAACACGTCGCCCGCGGCGAAGCTGTCGCCCGGCTTGACCTTCCATGCGACAATGCCGCCCTCCGTCATGGTGGGCGACATGGCGGGCATTCTGAACACCTGCGCCTTGCGGAGCGGCGCACGGATGGAGAGCGTCCTCGTGCTCTGCAAAGTTCTGGCGAAGTTGCGGAGCATTGGTTATGTGTGGAAAGACCGGGAGATGCGGTGGTTTTGTATGGGGCTCGGACTCGCAACCCCGAGCGGGCGCGACATTTCCGAGCGATAGCCAGACAGCGCAAGGTAGAAGAGTGAAACACAGAATAGAAAATAAATGGATAAAAAATTAAATGGATAAAAAATTAAATGGATACGCCAGGTCTGGCATGGGGCTTGCCAGACTGGCAGTGGCGCTAGCACCATTCCGTAAATAAAAAATATGCGTATTCTTGCTATTCAGCTTCCTCTGATGGTGTGTCGAGGACGGCACAATCGGCCGCTCGGCTTCAGCCGTCCAGCTGTCTGTGCGTGTCTGCGTCTTGTCTGGTGCTACGCGAGCTGCGTAACTGCTATGGTCTCACGTGGACGCAAGGGTCCGGGCCAAACACTTTCCGGGCGCTTTGGAGTGGCTTTTTCTTTGCTTGTCTCCTCCGCTTGCTCTTGTTTCGATTTCGTCACCTTTTTTGTGCTGCCAGGCCCTCTGCTCAGCCCTACGCCCTGCTCGCCCATTCTCTACCCCTCCCGATTTTCCCCGAGTCTGGCCAAAGCAAGCGAGCGCGCCTCACCTACCTTTGTCCACGATCTCTTCCTAGCATCACATCAGGAACACACAACACTCTTCCGGCGCCAGCATAAACAGGAGACACCCCGGCACTCAGCGACACACACACACCCGCCGTCCACGCTCTCCATCCCATGCCCTTGTTTTCAGTTGGCGGGGATGCGCCCAGCCTCCTCCGCCAGACCATGGCGGTGCTACGAAAATACATGAAGTTCATCGGGCCCGGCTTGATGGTCTCTGTCGCGTACATGGACCCGGGCAACTACTCCACCGCGGTGGCTGCGGGCTCGGCCTACCAGTACAAGCTCTTGTTCTCGATCTTGCTCTCCAACTGCCTCGCCATCTTCCTCCAGATCTTGTCCGCCAAGTTGGGCGCGGTGACCGGGCTCGACCTCGCGGCCAACTGCCGCGAGAACCTCCCGCCGCGCTTGAACATCCTCATCTACGTGTTGGCCGAGGTGGCCATCGTGGCCACGGACTTGGCCGAGGTGGTGGGCACCGCCATTGCGTTGAACATCTTGTTCAAGATCCCTCTCTTCTTCGGTGTCATCGTCACCGTGGTCGACGTGCTCATCGTGCTCATGGCCTACAAGCCCGACGGGCCGCTCTTGTTCATCCGCGTGTTTGAGCTCTTTGTGTCCGTGTTGGTGGGCGGCACCGTGGTGTGCTTCGCCATCGAGTTGTGCCAGGTGGCCAAGTCCCCCGACTTCTCGATTGCAGAGGTGCTCGCGGGCTTCTTGCCCAACGACAAGGTCATCGACACCAGCGAGCGCAAGGGCGGCAACGGCTTGTTCTTGAGCTTGGCCATCATGGGCGCCACCGTCATGCCCCACTCGCTCTACTTGGGCTCGGGCTTGGTGCAGGCGCGCCTCAAGGACTTCGACATCAAGCACGGCTTCTACACGCCCGAGACCAAGCCTGAGCCCGCGGAGCGCCCCGCTCTTGCCGCCGACTTGTCCAGCGAGGAGTACGTCCACGGCGCGGGCGCCCCCGACCCTTCCTACGACGAAGAAGACGAGTCGTTCGGCTACCGCCCTTCGATCCACGCCATCGACGACACCATGACGTACACGATCGTGGAGTTGGTGGTGTCGCTCTTCACCGTGGCGCTCTTTGTGAACGCCACCATTCTCATTGTGGCCGGCGCGACCATGGGCGGCCACGACACCAAGCGCGATGACGACGGCTCCGACGACGACTCCGACGACGAGGGCAGCCTGGCCAGCGACTTGTTCACGATCTACAACCTCCTCTGCGACCATCTCTCGCCCACCGCGGGTTTGGTGTTTGCGTTGGCGCTTCTCTGCTCCGGCCAGAGCGCCGGCGTGGTGTGCACGCTTGCGGGCCAGATGGTGCTGGAGGGCTTTTTGCGGTGGAGCTTCTCGCCGGTTGTGCGCCGGTTGGTGACGCGCACCATCGCGGTGGCGCCGTGCTTGTTGGTGGTGGTGTACTCGGGACGCGAGGGCTTGGCCAGAACGTTGAACGCGCTGCAGGTTGTCCTCTCGATCTTGTTGCCCGCTGTCACGGCGCCGTTGATCTGGTTCACGTGCTCCAAGTCCATCATGCGTGTGCCTGTCTTTTCCAGGCAGGGCGACGAGGACATGGAAACGATCTACGAGGCCGACACAAGCCCCGGAGGCTTGGGCAAGAACACGGAGTCGCCCCGCTCGACTGCTCGCCGGTACGACGTGACCGAGCCCGCGATCCGGCTCCAGGACTTGCGCAGCGCCCACCCGTGCGCCGGGTTCGACGACGGGCCCGAGGACGAGAGCCAGGAGCAGCAGAACTTGCTTCTGGAGCACAGCTCCCGCGCGCGTGCCCGCTCTGTGAGCGGGCCCTCGATGGCCGCTGCGCCGCCGGCCACGCGGGCTGCGTCCGCGGACGACACCGACGGCGATTCTGTTTTCATCATGAAGGGGCACATCGACATGAGCAACGGGCCGGTGATGACGTTCTTTGCCGTGTTGATCTGGGGCTTTGTGACGTGCCTCAACCTCTTCTTACTTGGCAGCATGTTGCTTGGCTACGACGTGCCCTTGTAATTGCATAAAGATCGTTTATAGAGCGGCATAGCATTCGGGAATCCCGACCTTGGCATAAGCAGGAGAAGAATGGCAATATACGGAGAGAAGAAATTAAAATCGTAGCATAGGCGTAGTTTGAATTTGGGCTTGAATTTGGGCTTGAATTTGGGCTCTGTCATGGTGCGAACCTCCATTTTCACCGCGACATCGACCGCGAAGCAGCGAATCTCCACCGCACCATGGAAGCCTTCATCGAGTCGGCGTCAAAGCTCCTCGAGGCGTACCCCTCGGCGACCGTGTCGATCACGTATGCCAACGCCAGCAAGAAGCACAAATCCGAGGGCAAGTCGGACCCGAAGCGTGCATCCAACTTCGTCAAGTTCAAGGTGTACGACGCCAACCTGACCAAGTGCGTCAAGTACACCACCTACAAGACAAAGGAGTTGTCGCGGTTGTTGACGTACCTCGGCCCGCGTGGCGTGAGCACCAAGCGCAAGAGCGAGGCCGACGAGTCGGACGCAAAGAAGCAGAAGACCACGGTGGGTGCGGCGAGCGTCATGAGCAACTCCAAGTTCGAGGAAACCGACGCCGCTGCCCAGGCAAGTGCAACGGGCGCGGCGGACGCTGTTTCCGGGCCTGAACAGGGCTCGAAGGCCGGCGCTGCGGACGGGGAGGCCGTGGCTGCGGCGCCTCTGGCCGGCACGTCGTCGAAGAAGAAGAAGAAAAAGAACAAGAAGAAGTGATCGGATTCGCGAGGAGAGAGAGGCTATATTATACGAATAAACATACTTGGTAATTAGGAGAATTAAAGGCTGCAGCCGTGGTAGCGGAGCGTGCAGTTTTGAGCGGTGAACGGTGGACACAGCGCCGTTCCTGAGCCGGCTCAGTAATGGAGAAGCTCGCGGAGCTTGGCAAACACGCCGCCGTCGGCGGGCGCCGAGCCGTGGGCGGCGGGGCCGGGCGCCTCGTGGCTGACCTCGAAGTCCAACAAGGAGTCCTCGGCCTCGCTGTTCTCGTTGGAGTTCACGGAGTTCTCCACCGTGTTGTACTCCAGCGCGTTCTCGCTGCTGGTGTCGTCGATGCCGGCAACACAGCCGTGCAGATCCGAGGAGCTCACGGCGGTGACGCCCCACTGGCCCAAGTCACGGGCCTCCGTGACGTCGCGGCCCCAGCTGCGCGAGCTGCTGGTGATGAAGGAGAGGTTGCTGAAGGACGACTCCGCGAGCAGCAAGTTGTCCAAGTCGCCGTCGTGGGTGCGGAAAGTCTCGTCGGCCCGCGCTGCCCTCGGCTCGCTGGCCGAGTAGCTGTACTCTGCGCTGGCCGAGTAGCCGTACTCTGCGGGTGCAACCTCCGGCTCAACCTCCTCCACAAGCTCGGCCACCAGCGCGCCCGCAACCGGGGTCACGTCTCTGTCCGAGCCGGACTCGGACCCGCTGGCCTCGCTGCCGGGCTCCTCAACCAACTCGTCCGCGTTGATGAAGTTGTTCTGGTTGCCGTGCTCGTCGTACTCGACCTTGTAGGAGTCGTACGTGGTCCAGCGCTCGCCGTTGATCACAAACTTGAACACCAACTTCTGCTTCTCGTCCACACGGATCACCGTCTCGTACACCGGCGCCTCGGGCGACTTCTTCAAGAGCCCCGAGTCCGACAACGTCCAGCCGTCAAACGTGCCCGTCACGGCGACCGTTGCTATGTCTGGGTTGGCAGGCCTGCCGTGTTAGTATGCAAGTCTAGCAAACGGGACCTACGGCCTCCCTGGCGAGGGAGATCAGGCGGATCACGTCTATTTCCAAGCAGCAGGCCCTGATCCGGGCGGATCAGTGTGGCCCAACGGGCCGCGTGGCTCAGCGGGCCCCGGGATGCCCAGTTACATACCAAGAGAATCTGTAAAAATAGCCCATTTCGACAAGTTCCGACGCAAGTCAGATCACAGCAAGAGAACGGGATGTTTGCGGCGCTACTCCTGACTTTCTTAATTTCGCCAGGATCGGGGGCTCAGATCAGATGCGCACGCGCTGCACACAGCGCCCGCTGCGTCTAGACATGCACTAGATAAGCCGAGCCGCAGGGCGGTGGTCGGACTTGGATCGAACCTCCACCGCCCGAATCAGCCCACGTCACGTGTGCACCCACCGCCACACGGCCCACGCGTCACTGGCGCCGCCGCCGTCACGTCCACTTCTTGGCCTGCATTCCCTCGGGCGGGCTGGTCTCGAACTTCTTGGCCTTGGCCTCGTCCCAGTTCGTGGTGAGCACCGTGCCGTTCGACTCGATGTACGACTTCATCATGGCGCGGCGCGTGTCGTCGTCCACGTCCTTGTACAACTTCGCGAAGAAGTCGCCGGAGTCGTCGTCGCCGTCCTGGACGTCGAAGCTGGCCCAGTCGATTTTCTTGCGCGACGACGACGGGTACGAGAGCCCGCCCGCGCCAGGCTCCGAGCTGGGCGGCGCAGCCACCGGGCCGTCGCCCTCCAACGCCGACCACTGGCCCTCGGACTTCTTTTGTAGCACGATCTCGATCTTCTTGGGCCCCACGCTGTGCGACGACGCCGCGGGGTCGATTTCCCCGTAGAGGTGGTCGAGCGCGTAGCTGTACTCGGCGCCCTCGGCCGTGGGGAACGAGAGCGACACCGAGCGCCGCCCGACCTCGAACTGCACCGCGTCCTTGGCCACGTCCTTGGCGAAGATCGTGATGGTCACCGAGCTCCGGTTCTGGTACCACTCGTCGCGGATCCGCGGCCGGATCGGCGCCAGTTTGTTGAGCGTGTCCACCGACGTGGACGACGGGGGCTCGGCGGGACGCTGCAGCCCGCTGGCCGTGTCCTGTGCCGCTGCGGCGCTTGCGCTGTCGGAGCCGGCCTTGCGGGCGTCGCGCTTCGCCTTCTCGATCCAGATGTCCAACGCGGGCTCGGTGGACTTGAGCTCTTTGGCCCGGGTCAAGTTGACCAAGGCCGCGTCGAACTCCTTCTCGGCGTAGTTCACGAGGCCCAACCGGAAGTGGCACGCGGCCTTGTCGGCCATCTTGCCGCGCTTCTCGCCGATGCTGAACGCCTTGCTGATGTCTGCCTTTGCGGCCTCGTAGTCGCATAGCTTGGTGTACACCTGCGCCCGCTTGATGAGCGCCGTGAACGCGCTGGGGTTCTCGCGGAGCGCATCGGAGTACTGCGACACCGCCGTGAGGAAGTCCTTCTTCTCGGCGGCCTGGTCGCCGCGTTTTATTGTCAACTCGATGGCCATGCTAGCTTCGTGGAGACATGCGACCTTGGTTTTCGATCATGTTCGCGGCAGGATGCGCGACGGCTGCAACGGCCTTCCTCCAGCCTATGCTTCACTACTTTTGCATTCTCTCGTCTCTTTACACACATTCTTCTCATTGACTCTTTCTATTGTATTCGTATCTTCGGCTCGCCGTAACTACTCCTCGCCCGCGGCCTTGACGAGGTCCAAGAACCGCAGCTTTGTGATCTCCGTCACCAACTCCTTCTTGGACGTCTGGCCCACCTTCTCGTGCGCCACGTCCTGGTTGGTCTGGATCTGTGTCGATAGCACCGCGTTGAACAACTTCACCACGCCTCGCTGCGCCACCTTCTTCAAGCGCCTCTCCGCGTCGATGGCCTCCCTCACCTTCTCGGGCTCCTCTGCTGACGGCAAGAGGTTCTTCACGCGGTGCTTGTCCTGGAGCTCCTTCTTCTCCGCGAGGATCATGCGCTTGGCCTTGGCCTCCAACTTGTCGGACTCCATTTTCTTTAGCGGGCCCTTGTTCCGCGCCAAGATGGGGTCCTTGCGGTCGTACGACTTTAGCTTGGACCCGAGAATGGCGTTGAATGCATTGGCAAACGTCTCTTTGCCGTCGTCGGTGGCCTTCTTCTTCTTCTTTCTGGGCACGCTGTCGTCGTCCTCGGAGCTGTCCTCGGAGCTATCGTGCAGATGGTCGCTCTGCTCGTCCTGGCTCTGGTCGTCCTCGATCTGGTCGTCGCTCTGCTCTCCCTCACTCTTCTCTCCCTCGCTCTGCTCATCCTCGCTCTGGTCGTCCTCGCTGTCGCTGCTTTGCGCCTGCTCCAAGTTGAACTCGTCGTCCTCGTCCAACCCAGAATCGCTGTCGCTGTTATTCGCAGATTGCGCAGCCCGCAGCTCAGCTTGCAGGGCCTTCTCTAGCGACTGCGCCTTCTTACGGCTGTCCAGCCGTGCCGTGCTCCTGGCCCGTTTTTGCGCCATACTTAAGGTGTGCTAGATGGTCTTCGCTAGATCTTCGCTACAACCTCATCGGGCGCCTGTATGCAGGTCGAACATACGGCCCCGGGTTTATCGTCCGTATGGCGAGATGTGCAGAAAGGGGCCGTGGAAAAGGGAGGTCCGTGAGAGGTACAGGTCCTCAGTGGGCTGGCGGGCGCCTCTACGGCCACAGGTGGCACGCCACCGTGAGTGGCCCGCCTGCCAGAGATGTAAGCTCCACCGAAGCCCAATCCGCTCGGACAAAGACCCCGTGTGTTTGTGAGCCGGCGCATCCAGCGTGCCAGTGGCGCAAGCCGGCTCCTTCGGCGCTAGATGCGTCGGCCCAGCGTGTCGAACCAATCCTGTCAACATACTCCTTCAGCCCGGTGCACCCTTACACCACGCAGTAAACACGCAGGGACTGTCTGAGCTCCGAAACGCATGCGGCACATGAACTCTCTTGATAAGAACCAGGCCAATCCCCCGGAGTGCTGGTCTAGGAGTCGGTCCGCGTCGCCAGGAAAGCGCCTCAAGGTTGTGGAGCGCTACAACTTGAACTCCATTCTGCCCGGCGCCAAGCAGCCCGCCAGCTACAGGCGGCAGCAGGAGATGCTAACGGAGGTGAACAAGAAGAAGCAGAAGCTCTCGCAGCTCCGGCAGGAGGTGCTGAGCCAGAAGACCAAGAACAGGAAGCAGGAGTTCGAGAACTGGGTGCTCGAGGACAAGTTGAACGCGCTCAAGCAGGAGCTCAACCTCTCCAAGGAGAACATCGCCAACCTCCGTGTGTACGAGCAGGACTCCATGCGCAGCATCCGCAACATCTTCGACTTGAAGAAGAAGGAGATCGACGTGGAGTTCAACGAGAAGCTCATCAAGATGAAGGACACGTTCCTGGAGCAGATCGAGTCGTCCATAGCAGACGCGCGGCTGAAGCTGGCGCTCAAGATGGAGAGCCTCCAGGCCGAGGTGTCGGCCTTGTCGCTGCAGATCCAGACGCACTCCACCGACATGAACCGCAAGCTCATCAAGCTCAAGGAGGACCACCACCGGCGGCTCATGCAGCTCCGCGCCGACATGGACGCGGTTCTTGCCGGGATCCAGACCGAGTCGTCCGCGCTCGAGAACGAAATGACCATCAAGGTGTCGGAGATCGAGTCCTTGAAGTCCACGCTAGATAGCGAGATCGCGCAGTCGTCCACACAGTTGCACGAGACGTTGGACGCGCTCCAGAAGACCCACGAGGACAAGGTCCAGGACATCCAGGCGCTCAAGAGCGAGTTGGACTCCACAAAGTCCAAGGTCGAGTCGTTGGAGCACTCCTTGCTCGACAAGCAGCAGATGATCAAGAAGTACAACGTGTCGGTGGACGCGCTCCGGCAGTCCTACGCCTCGTTCGAGGCCGAGCGCCGCGTGCTACATAACAAGCTCCAGGAGCTCAAGGGCAACATCCGCGTGTTTTGCCGAATCCGGCCCTCGCTCGACCCCCGAGTGCCCTTGGCCCACATGGAGGTGGCGGACCGCTCAGACTTCACCGAGGACGGCAAGCAGGTACTTACCCTCGGAACGCAGTCTCCCTCCCAGCCGGGCAGCCCAGCGCCGGCGTCTGCCGGGTCTTTCTCCTCTTCTTCGCTCTACAGGAACACCCCTCGCCAATCCAGCCACAAGTTCCTCTTTGACAAGATTTTTTCCCAAGACGCCACCAACTCCGACGTCTTTCTCGAGATCTCCCAGCTCATTCAGTCCTGTTTGGACGGCTACAATGTGTGTGTGTTTGCCTACGGCCAAACCGGCTCTGGTAAAACATGGACCATGTCGCACAAAGACGACGGTATGATCCCGCAGTCGATCGACAAGATCTTCTCGGACATCGAATCGTTGAAGAGTCAAGGGTGGGAGTACACTGTGTTTGGGCAGTTCATTGAGATATACAACGAGCAGATCATCGACTTGCTCTCGGACGGCAACAAGGACGTCAAGCACGAGATCAAGCACGACGACATTGCTCAAACCACCTCCATCACCAAATGCACCGTTGCAGAAATCACATCACGAGAGCAGGCTATCTCGATCTTGGAGTCTGCAACGGAGAAACGGTCCACTGCGTCCACCTTGGCCAACAGCAGGTCGTCGAGGTCGCACTCGGCCTTCATTTTGAAGATAGATGGAGTACACAAAGAGCTGGGCAAGCAAAGCAAGGGCACTTTGAACTTAATTGACTTGGCCGGCTCAGAGAGACTCAACACGTCGCAGGCAAGAGGTGAGCGTCTTAAGGAGACACAGGCCATCAACAAATCGCTCTCCTGCTTGGGAGACGTGATCTACAGCTTGGGACAGCTACAGAACCAAAGCAATGACACCAACCCGGTGCATATTCCCTATAGAAACTCTAAGCTTACCTATCTTTTGAAGCACAGCTTGGGCGGAGACTCGAAGACCTTGATGTTTGTCAACGTGTCGCCCCTCGCAGAGAACTTGAACGAGACTGTGAACTCGCTCCGTTTCGCTACGAAGGTTAACGACACAAAACTCAAGTGATTCCGTGAGAATGGTTGCGAGCTACTCCTGCGAGCCGGACGTGATCAAGTTTTGCTCGGACTCGTACTCGGTTGCAGATCTCAACAAGCCCGACTGCTTGAGCTCCTGCCACTCGTCGCTGTGATTCTCAGCGGCCCATGTGACGAGCTCTGCTTGCTTGTGCGGATCCAAGCAATAGTTGTGCATGGCCAAAAGCAAGTCGGAGGAAAACTCGATGTTGTAGTCGTCAATTTCCTCCACTAGCTTCACGGCGTCCTCGATATAGCCGTGGTACGTATGCGCAATCAAGTACTGTTTGTAAATGCCGTAGTCAGGGAAGATTCCGTACAGCGAGAGGCTGTTCCAAAACTTCTTGACGTAAGCCATCTCGCTGTAGGTGAGTGCGCGGATCATGATCTGTACTGTTTGCTCGTTGATGCCGCCATGCTGCTTTGGGTTGGCTGAGATGGTGAGGAACAAGTCCCTGGCTTTGCCCACGTTCTGCAAGTTGCAGTACGCGTTCAAAATGCAATTTTGCAAGTCGATGTCCTGGCTGGGAAGCGCCACATCTAGCTTGAGGTACTCGAGCACCTCGTTGACGCCCTCCTCGTAGAACTGGTCGCCAAACACCTGGAGGAGGTACATGTAGATCTCCCGCAGGGGCGGCAGGTTCACGCTGTTCTCCGCGTGGAGCTCGCTCAACATCTGCATCTGCCGGAGAATGAGCAACGCGGCGTTGAGCCTGCCGACGCCGCAGAAGAACTTCATGGCGGGAAGGTACGTTTCGTGGGGAACGTGGAAGTACTTGTGCAACTCCCCGTAGAGCACCCAGTTGGACTCGTACGTGCTCTCGGAGGTGGAGGTAATGACATACTCGTGCAACAAGTCGAAAAGCTGTCTATGGGCCGCGGCGTAGGGGAGGTCGACGCGGAGCCTTTCGTACTTGTCCTTGTCGAAGGCGGGGAGCTCCCTCTTCATCATCTCGATGACGTCGCCCACGCAGTCCGCCGCGAGCATCTTCTCCATCATGACGCGCTGCGCCTTGGCGTCCGACCTTGCGGGCATGTGCTGCTTGAGCTTGCGGAACTTGGGGAATATCTCTGTGATGCTCTGGCCGGTCTCTGTGAGCGACACGATCAAGCGGCAGAACATCCCCACCACCGCAGGGTCCGGCAGGTCCGCCCAGGAAAACGCCGCGGCCCGCGTGCTCTCTTCGAAGACGTCGTACGCCTCGGCGCGCTCGCCCCTGTCGAGCAGGCTGCCGATCATCGCGGTGTAGTCGTAGAGCGAGAAACTGAGGTTGCCGTCCCAGTTCAAGGCGGCCCGCACCTGTTCGCACGTGTGCCGGGCCCCGGGCAGCCCGCTGGCGGTGAGAGCGAGCACCGCGCTGGAAAGCACGGCCTCACGGCCGCAGTCCTCGAGGAAAGGCTCGTACGCCTCGGCCAACGTGTCTGCTGTGGCATCCGTGTCCGCAGTGTGGCGCACCAACTCCGCCAAGAGCCGGAGCAGCGGCGAGAACCGGATGGCGTCGCCGGCGAAGAAGCCGCAGAGCGACAGCACGAGCGGGCGCACGGCGGCGTCGCGCGACTGCGCGAGCTGGAGGAGCAACACCTCCGCGAGCGCCTGGTCGTCCTCGTCGAGCGCAAACAAGGCGCTCTGGAGCTCGTCCCGCTGCGAGTCGCGCGCGAGGTGGGCGACAAGGGCGGCCACGGCCTCGCGGTCCGCGGGCTCGGCCGTCAACGAGTTGATGTCGACCTTGCTCTTGAGGAGGAGCAACAACGGCGCCGTCTCCGCGGCGGGGAGCGCCTTCTCCACGGTCCTGTTGAGCGCCTGCTGGATGCGATACACGTTTCTGTTGAGGTCGCGCGACTCGTGGAGGTCGGGCGGCGCGTGCTCGAAGAGGCCCTCGAGGTAGCGGATGAGGCGCGTGACAAAGTCGCCGTTGACGAGCGTGTGCCTGTCGTGGTTGTCGGCGTCGAGGATGGCCTCGAACGTGCCGAGGCCGAGGGCGCCGCACGCCAGCTCGTTGTCCAAGAGCGCCGCGGTGAAGCCGGGCCCGAGCGCCGCCAGGCGCCCGTGGAGCACGTACGCCAACGACACCGCTAGGTTGTTGTTCTGGGACGCGGCGCCCACGCGGACAATCTGCGCCAACACCTCGGGCGGCGCACTGGGGTCGTTGACGAACTCGCGGGCCAACGCGGCCACAAACGGCGGCCAGTCGCCGCGGCCCTGCGCCGTGTAGAAGCGGCACGTGCGGAGGAACACCGTGTGGAGCATGTCCTGCGGTAGCGAGTCGGAGATGCGGCCGCTCTGCGCGTACTTCATGAGCACCGCGTTGATGGTGAGGAAGTAGTCCGCCGGGAGCGGGTCGTCGCCCGGCGCTTGCACGAGCTCCTCCAACTTGGAGCGCACGAGGCGCAGGCGGAGCTTGGCCGGCATCTCCGTGGTCCGGAGGTAGTGCCGGACGTCCTGGATGGTCTTGCTGAGCGGCGTGGTGGGGCCGTCTTCCTCCTCCACGACCGGCGCCCCGGACACGGGCCCGGGCGTGGGGCGCCCCCACTTCGTGCGCAAGAGGACCTGCGGTCTGTAGGCGTAGCGCCTGGGCACGAGGTGCCTGCGGCACGGTCTGGGCCACATGTTGGTGGATGCTAGTTTTCAGATCTCATCGCGCGCGAAGCACTACGATGCGACAGTACGAATGCGGCAGATTCACGAATGCGACAGAATCTACAATTTCGGTGTTGAGCGGTTAAATAGGCCCGGCATATATACACGTCCGTAGACATTGGCGGCCATTGAGGCCTTGGCGGCAGCAGCGCGCCGCATCACTCCTCGCTGTGCTCGGGCAAGTGCTTCTGGAGCCGCCGGATGGCCCAGTTCTGCCCGATGAACTTCACGTCCTCGTCGCTGGCGCCCTCCGAGAGCGTGTACTCGCGCCAGAACGCAGGGCTCTTGAACTTGGCCTGCTCCTTGGGGAACACGCCGAGGCCCTCGCGGATCGCCAGCACGCGCTCGCGGAGGTCTGCGGCGAGCGTGGAACGGAGCGCCTGGGCCTCCGGGCCGGAGCGCAACTCGGGCGAGAGGTCGTCCGGGTGCTCGGGGTCCGCGTGCTTGTGGCAGAGGTCGCGCCAGCGGCGGCGGTAGTCCTCGACGGTCTGGTCGTCCACGGGGTCGCCGATGTGGATGTGGATCTCTGCGCCGAGGTTGCGCGGGAGCCAGCGCTCCAAGCCCTCGCCGGCTAGGTCCTCTGGCACGATCTTCTCGAAGCCGTACGAGAAGATGGGCACCACCACCGGCGCCCGCGTGCACTCGAGGATGAGCCGCGACACGCCCCACTTGAAGTAGCGCATGGAGTTGTTGTCGGGCGGCTCCAACTGCAACACGAAGCCCTCGGGGAACACGTGGAACCACGAGGTCTTGGAGCGCACGAACGGCGACCGCGACATGAGCACGCCGGCGGCCTCGGCGCTGGGCCTCGCCGCACGCACGCCCTGCGCCGCGTGCTCGGGCAGCACGCCCATGCTGAGCTCCTGGAGGAGCGTGGGCCTGTCGCGGGCGGCGGCGCCGGGCGCAAACTCCAAGTCCAAGGTGTCGTCCGGGCTGAGGATGCGGATGGCCGCGTCCACGGAGCCCTGGAACGGGCCCTCGCCAAAGCGCTTGGTGCCCAAGATCTTGCCCAAGTTGAAGAACCACGAGAGCGCCGGCGTCGAGAAGCAGATGTTGTGTGCGCCGAAGCCCCACCGGATGGTGTCGATGTCGGTGAGGAAGCGCATGGGCAACAACGAGAAGAAGCCGGGGTCGTCCACCACCGACATGTGGTTCATCACCGTGAGGAGCGCGCGGTTCTCGCCACGGGCCTTGGCGAGCGCCGCATCGAGCTTCTCGATGTTGTGGATCTGCGGCGTGTAGAGGAGGTTGATGAGCGCCTTGGAGCCCATGAGCATGCCCATGCACGTGGCGTGGGACGCGTAGTTCCACCACGTGGCGGTCCTCGGGTAGTCCGAGAGGAAGTCCTCGCCACGCCGGAGCACGTCGGGAAAGGACATCGGAGGTGCGTGTGGTTCTGCTGGTGGCAGTCTTGCCTCTGGTTTTTTTCATGGCCATGTGCGAAACGTGGGGCCCCGCGGCCACGCCCAGCGCTCTCCGCAACTCACACCGCCAACTCACACCGCAAAACTGATGCCGCCAAAACTCGCCAAACTCACGCGGGCCCAAACACGCTATCGTAGCTCAACGACGTGTCGCCGCCGCGGGCCGCCGCCGCCACGTGGGCCAAGAACCGGAGCTTGTGCGCTGTGGAGAGGTGCGGCGGCGGGGCGCCCGCGCGGAGCGTGAGGAAGTCGCCGCTCTCGATCTCGGCGCCCTCGCCGCGGAAGGCAGCGTAGCCCGCGTAGCCCGCGTAGGTCGCCTGGGTGGGCGGCGTGGCCGCGAGGTAGGCGGCCTTCTGCGCGAGCTTGGAGTTGATGCGCTCCACCGCGCCGGCCCAGCCGCCCAAGGCGTCCAGCGGGGCGTTCACGCCGTAGCAGTACGCAAACGAGCCGGGGTCGTCGAGCGGTGCGCGGAACGCGCGGGCCATGGCGGACGCGGCCTCCTTCGGCGTGGCCACCTCGTGTGTGTACGTGTCCATTGGCGGCTTGCACCCGAGCGCGGTGGGTGCAAAAAGCCCGCGACAGTAGCACAAACATGGCGTTGAGGTGTGACCCGGACTCGCCGCCGCCCGCCGCCGTCGTGGACCCGTTTGTGCACAAGGCCCTAGCGGCCGACCGGCGTCGCAGAGCGCTGCCGGCGCCAGCGCCAGTTGGAGCGAAAGTGCAAGTGCAAGTGCCTGAGCAGGCCGCGCCGGACCCCAAGACAGAGCGCACAAGGCACAGCACGTGGGTGGCCGAGCTCGTCCTCGCGTGCTGCGTGGAGCTCAGCGACGACGCCATGATGCGGGTCGTGGGGCTCGACGCCGCCGACGGGTGCCAGCGGCGGCTCTACGCCAGCCTCGTGGCGCTGGTGAGGACGGCGGCTGCGGCGTTGCGCCGCGGCGTGCAGGCGGCCCTGCTCCAGCAGATGCCGGTGACGGATCTCCTTGCGGTGTGCTACCGGGTGGCGGACTGCTACGGCGGGTTGTTCTACGTGCCCGTGCGGCTCGAGCCGGGGCCCCGGTGCGCGTGGAAGGACCGGTTCAACGGCATGTGGCCGGTGTTGAGCCTCCTCCAGCGCGAGTACGAGCGGTGCCGGTGAGGCTGTCGAATCTTTCTGTTTTTGTCTTGTCTTCCTGTTGTCTTGTCTTCCTGTTGTCTTGTCTGCCTGTCTGCCTGTGTCTGCCTGTCTGCCTGTCTGCCTGTCTCTGTTGCCTGCGATCTACTTTTTCTGCACTCCCGCACAGCTCATCTCATCTCAAAAAAAATCACCTACTCCCCAGCATGGCCAGAATAAGAAAGAAGGGGAAGGCCGGCGCGGCCAAGAACTTCATCACACGCAACCAGGCCACCAACAAGCTCCAGATCTCGTTGGCCGACTTCCGCCGCCTCTGCATCTTCAAGGGCATCTATCCGCGCGAGCCCAGAAACAAGAAGAAGGCCAACAAGGGCTCCACCAAGCCCACCACGTTCTACTATGCCAAGGACATCCAGTACTTGATGCACGAACCGGTGTTGGCCAAGTTCCGCGAGCACAAGACGTTCTCCAAGAAGTTGACCCGGGCCTTGGCCAAGAACGAGCTCTCCGACGCAGACCGCTTGGAGCGCGCCCGCCCCAAGTACACCTTGGACCACCTCGTGCGGGAGCGCTACCCCACCTTCGTCGACGCGTTGCGGGACCTCGACGACCCGCTCAACATGTTGTTCTTGTTCGCCAACATGCCCGCCACCAGCCGCGTGAGCCACCGCGTGACCAAGGACGCCGCGCGCTTGACCAACCAGTGGCTCGCGTACGTGGCCAAGGAGCGCTTGATCAAGAAGGTCTTTGTGTCCATCAAGGGCGTGTACTACCAGGCCACCGTCAAGGGCCAGGAGGTGCGCTGGCTTGTGCCCTTCAAGTTCCCCACCAACATCCCGTCCGACGTGGACTTCAAGATCATGGCCACGTTCTTGGAGTTCTACTCCACCATGGTGCATTTCGTCTTGTACAAGTTGTACGCGGACGCGGACTTGGTGTACCCGCCTCCCATCGACACCGAGCAGTTGAAGGGTGTGGGCGGCTTGTCCAGCTATGTGTTGAAGTCCACGCACGAGGCCGGCGCGCTCCTCCCCGGCGAGAAGGTGCAAGAGGACGCCGAGGCCGGCGCCAGCCTCTCGCAGACGGAGATCCAGCGGGCCAAGGACGCGGACGCGGGCGCAAGCGGCCGCGACGACGACGACGCCAGCGACGCCGGCGAGGACGAGGCCTTGGACGAGTTCTCCGCCGCAAACAAGAACCCGGGCGACTTGTTGGCGCAGCCCACCAAGTACGCGTCCTCCAACGCCACGCTCTTCTCCAGCTTCACGTTCTTCGTGGGCCGCGAGGTGCCGTTGGACATCTTGGAGCTCTGCATCTTGTCCGGCGGTGGAAAGCTCGTGTCGGAGATTGCATTGGACGACTTGCGGGCCAAGAGCCCCGAGGCGTACGCACAGTTGGACCTCGGCAGCATCACGCACCAGCTCGTGGACAGGCCCAAGGTGGCCAAGAAGGTGCCGGGCCGCACGTACATCCAGCCGCAGTGGATCTTCGACAGCATCAACAAGGGCGAGTTGCTTCCGGTGGGCCCCTACGCGCCGGGCGAGACGTTGCCTCCGCACTTGTCGCCATGGGGCGACGCGGGCAACTACGACCCCGAGGCACGCGCCGAGGCCTCGGAAGAGGAGTCCGACGCGGAGTCTGAGGAGGTGCTGGGCGACGAGAGCGCCGAGGACGAGGAGGACGAGGACGTCAAGCAGCAGCGCGAGTTGGAGTTGGAGGCCGGCGGCGTGGCGTACTCGGACGCCAAGAAGGACACCAAGAAGAAGAAGCCCAAGGTGAGTGCGGAGGACGAGGAGAAGGAGTTGCGCAAGATCATGATGAGCAACAAGCAGAAGAAGCTCTACAACCGCATGCAGCACGGAATCGAGAAGAAGGACAGCCGCGTGGAGAAGTTGGAGAAGAAGAGGCGGCAGATCGAGAAGGTCAAGAAGCAGTTGGCGAAGTAGGAAGGGAATAGCAGAAAGAAAGCACAAAAGACAAAAGCACAAAAGACAAAAGCACAAAAGACAAAAGCACAAAAGTAGGAGAAAAATCTTTGCAGATTTGTTGATCAAAAATTAATCCATCATCAGTAGATCGCAAACACTTTCGCGCGATAGCGCGATAGCTCTCCACATCACCAACATGCCGCAAATCACGCCAATCCGAGGGTTCACCAACACCCCGGTCACGAGGTCCATCTGCATCGTGGGCACCGTGGTGGCGCTAGCGCTCCTGATCCTCTCGATGAAGCAGTACGTCAACGCCACCATCGACCCGTTCATCATCCAGTACCGCCAGTACTGGCGCATGGCCACGTTCCAGCTCTCCGTGGTCAACGAGTCCGACTACCTCCTATGCACCATGCTCTGGTTCCACTTCAAGACGCTCGAGCGCTTCTTCGGCCCGCGCAAGTACCTCTCGTTGATCACGCTCTTTGCCGTGTACAACGCGGCCGCCACCTTCTTGGTGCTCTGCCTCGGGCAGTTGCTGATTGTGTTCCTCGCGGCCGCCGCCAAGACCGTGTTCATGCGCCGGCCCTGGAGCCTCGTCTACTACGACACCATCTTCAACTCCGTGGTGCCGGGGCCGTTGGGCGTGCTCGCGCTGTTGTACGTGTGCCACGGCACCTACATTCCGGTGTTGTACCACTTCCGCGTGCTCTTGCAGAAGCCCACGCCCCTGGAGGGCACGGAGGCCGGGGAGGGCACTGACGCCGGGGCCGGGGGCGCTGCGGCCCCCGAGAGCGGCCGCGTGTTGACGTTCAGCAACCACTTCCAGGTGCACGTGGTGTTCACGCTCTTGATGTTGAACCACGGCTTCCGGTCCGTGGTGCCGTGCCTCGTGGGCGTGTTGGTCGGCCGCCTCTACACGCAGGAGCTCTTGGTGGGCTCCAAGTCGTGGGTGCTCCCGACCTTGGTGTTCAAGCTCTTCGTGGCGCCGCAGAAGGTGCGCGTGTCGACGTTCCGGTCGCTCTCGCGGCGCTGGCGCGGCTACCACCACGTTCCGCAGGGCACGTTTGCTCCGGTGGAGCTCTCGCCGCCGGCGGAAGACGCCCACGCCGGCCACGACGAGGACGAGCAGGAGGTGGCCATCGACGACATCAGCCGCCACGACGAGCAGGAGGCCGCCCGCTCCACCACCCCCGTGCGCCCGCTCGGCCGCCAGTTCTTGGACACGTTCCGCACGTAGGCCGCGGGCTGCGCTTCTGTGGTTCTACACGCGTGTTCAAATGCTCATGCTATTGCTACTTGATGGTCCTACGCTGTGGCCGCGGCCGCGCCGCGCAACTTCTTCCGCCTCTCCACGTCCCAGTTGTACAACCGGGCCGTGTTGACCTCCATCGTGGTGATGTTCTGCCGCAAAAAGTCCAAGTCCTCCTCGACGATCTTCAACAGCTGCTCGTTGTTCTGCAAGCGCGTGTTTAGGAGCTCCACCGCCTCGTCGAGCGGGTACTCCAACATCACATCGGCCCCGAGCCACAAGCACACGGAGTCCAACGTCTCCAAGTCCACCTGTGCCCGCGCGTACAACGTGCTGTCCAACTCGTAGTTGCACTCGAGCGTCTTGCCGGTGTCGTCGTCCTCGTCGTCCTGGCTCTTCCTGTCCTGGATGTGCTTGATGATGGCCAAGTTCTTCTCGATGTCGGGGATCTTCACCTTCAAGTCCGCCAACTGCTGCTGCTTGGACGCCTCCATGTACTTGTACTGCTGCAAGCGGTCCTGGAACGCGGCCAACGCCGCCTCGAACTCCTGCTCCGGGTTCTTGACGATCTGGTCCACCTTCTCTATGAACGGCGCCTCCGGGATGCCCCGCGGGTTCGTGTTCTTGGGTCTGTCGGTTAGTCGTGTCGGCGTCAGGCGTGCCCGGTCTACTTACTTGAGGAAATCAGCCATGGCGTGCTGGCAAGCCGCCTCGCCAGACGAGACTTGACTTCACCGCTCATCGGCTGTGTGCAGTCCGGGGTACCTTCCTACGCCTTTTTGCATCCGTTGCCGTTCTCATCTCTATTCAATATACATACTACACGCCCACCCGTAGGATGTTCTGGCGCTGGTGCCGGAAGCGGATGACCTCGTGGCGCTCCATGATGTGCAAGGCCTTGTCGAGCGCCTCGGGCGAGGACTTGCCCGAGTCCACGAGCTCTCTTCGAAGCGTGCGGTAAGCCGTAGACCAGCCAATGGGCAACCGGCGCCTCAACTCGTGCTCCACGTTCTTGATCTCCTGCGCAAGCTTGCCGGTGGACAACAAGCTGCCGGTCTGGATGCCCTGGTCCACGGCGTTCATGGTGGACGCGGTGAAGAGGCGGATGGCCTCGTCCACGTGGTCCGCGCTGGCCACCGGCGACAACGTGAGCTTGGCCAACAGCTCCGTGACCCGGATGATGGCCTCGAGCTGCCGCACGGTGATGGGGATGGACGAGCGCTCGTTCATGTCGGCCTCGTTGACCTGCAACCGGCGCCGGATGGCCACGTAGTGGGACGAGAGCTTCTCGGACGCCTCGGGCGACAAGCGCGGCGCACACCGCGCCTTGGCGTACTGGATGTACCGGCGCATGGTCTCGATGGGGATCTCGCCCTCCTGCTCGTCGTTGTTGCCGGAGGCGTTGCCGGTGTGGACGTTCATCACGTGCTGGGCGATGGAGCGGTCGCGGGCGTCGTTGTGGTCGTCCTTGACGATGAAGATCATGTCGAAACGCGAGAGGATGGTGGTCTGGAAGTCGATGTTCTCGCCGGGGCTCTTCAAGTCGTCGTAGCGCCCGAAGATGGGGTTGGCCGCGGCCAACACCGACGTGCGCGAGTTGAGCACCGTGGTGATGCCGGCCTTGGCGATGGAGATGGTCTGCTGCTCCATGGCCTCGTGGATGGCCACGCGGTCCTCGTCGCGCATCTTGTCGAACTCGTCGATGCACACCACGCCGCCGTCGGCCAACACCATCGCGCCGCCCTCCAAGTAGAAGTCGCCGGTCTGGGTGTCGCGCTGCACCGAGGCGGTCAAACCCGCGGCGGACGAGCCCTTGCCCGACGTGTACACGGAGATGGGCGAGATCTTCTCCACGAACTTCAAGAGCTGCGACTTGGCGGTGCCCGGGTCGCCGAGCAACAACACGTTGATGTCGCCACGCAAGCGCATGCCGTCCGGCAAGATCTTCTTGGAGCCGCCCATGAGCAAGCACGTGATGGACTTCTTGATGTCCTCGCAGCCGAAGATGGACGGCGCGATGGAGCGCGCGAACACCTCGTAGAGGTTGGGGAGCCGCGACAAGCGCAAGAACTCCTCCTCCTCCTCCTCGGAGAACGTGAGGCCCTGCGCGTCGGTGTCGATGTCGGTCTGGATGCCGAGCACCTTGAGGTACGGGTTGCGGATGGCCACGGAGTTCACCGCGGACGACAGCCGCTGCTTGGACTGGAAGATGGAGTAGGTGCCCACGAGCGTCACGCGCGTGCCCGGCACCACCTGGTTGGTCAAGTAGCGGTCCACGTGCACCAAGATGTGGCGCGGCATCTCGCCCACGGGCACCGCGTCGGGCGCCTCCTGGAGCTTCAAGATCTGCTGGTCGATGAACGTGGACTTGTCGTGCACCACCACGTAGGGGTCGGGCGGGCACTTCTGCATCGTCTGCGAGTCGTCGTGGTTGTGGTTGGCCAAGCACCGCGGCGGCAAGCTGAGCGGCCCGAAGCCGGACGGCACCTTGATCTTCATGGTGTGCTTGCAGTTGCGGCAGAGCAACGCCACCAGCGTGCCGCGCGACGAGAGCACCGACGCCGAGATGATGATGCCGCTCACGCGCACGATCTTGGAGATGTGGTCCGAGTCCAAGCTGCGGATCGACACGGGGCTGGAGTTGGAGTACAAGATCAACTGGCACGTGGGGAAGTCCCGCGGGATGTCCTCGTTGGAGAGGTACGCGATGCGCTTGGCGATGTCGGTGATGGCGTTCTCGAACAACGGCACCATCTCGCCGGGCGCGTCCGAGAGCTTCTTGTTGAGCTCCTCGTTGAACCCGATCAAGTGCTCGGAGTTCACCTTGAGGAAGTACTTCTTGATGAGCAAGTTCTCGCGCAACTGGTCCCGGTAGACGAACAGGTTGTTCAACCGGAACTCCAAGATGAAGCTGCGGAACGCCTTGATCACCTCGTTGAACGAGTTGTCCTCGGGGCGCTCCCCGGGCAACACCAGCGCGCTGAACACGTCGGTTTTCTCGTACGACATGGTCGGGGGTGGAAAGAACGGGACGTGGTGAGAAGTATGCAATTTAATGGATTGGGAAAAAATCCCAAGACGCGTGTCGCTCGCCTGCCGCGCCTGTGCAGGTTTGCGACCCTACTGCGTTGGCTGCAACCTTGTCGCGCGCCTACCGTGGCTAATCTATGAGCTTGTTCTGTGCTAGCGGGCCCCAGCTGGGCTGTCCGGACGTCGCGTGGTGGTCGCTCCGACCGACTCTTCATCTGCGTTTGGCGTTGCCTCGTCTTGCGCGGGTCTTGGTCCTGGCCACTTTTTTGTGGCGGGTGCCCCTTCTCTTGACCGTTTGCCAACCCTCCGAGTCGCTAGGCGCGGGATCCCCCAACTCCACGTCTGCTGCCCCGGTGAGGTTCTCGGCATTGTCGGCCTCGTCGCCGCACGTGCGCCCTGGACCGCCAGATGCGGGCTCCCCCATGCCCGTGTCCTCGGCCCCGGCGCCGTGCTCGACCAAGCGGACTGCAAAGTCGTCAGAGAGCGCAGCCGTGCTCTTTGTAGCTTCTGTAAGCATATCGCCAACGCGCGCAAGCAGCCTTTCCAACGCCTTGATGTCGTCCGCCAAGAGCTTCCGAAAGCCCGCGGTGTCCACCTGCGAGTGCCAAGTCGTTTTCTTCTTGTACTCGTCGATGCAGCTGGTCTGGTGCACCTTGTCGGTACCAAAGTTCTTTGCCGGCTCATTCAACTCGTAGAACCTCGCAAACAGCGCAAGTGCCTGCCTTCTCACCGACGATATGTGGATGATTTTGCCCACAAGCTTCTCTTGTTGCAGCGTAACCTCGCAGCTGACACCCTCCAAGTCCTTCTGCAACACCTCAAACTTGCCCAGCATCTGACGCAACACCTCGTTGCACCCGGCCACCCGTTCTTGCCAGTACCCTCTGTCTGCAGCATCAGAGGCGTGTTCGCTGATGATGGCAATCTCCTTCTCGGCACCAACGCCCAAACTGCTGATCTCGCCCACGCCTCTCCGCACGGCCAAAATGCGCCCAACCAAGCTCCGTATATCCTCGTTGCACTCAGCAACGGATCCGTGCATGAAATTGAGAAGCACCCGCCGGTACCTCTGAACCAACGCCCGGCACGTCCTCCGACTGAGCCTCCCGCCGATAAGCTTCCCGCTGTCTCTCTTCAAGTACTTCAATTCCGTCTCCGGGTCTCTGAGTCTCTTGAAGTTGGGAACTTTGCCTGTCTTCTCCTCCGGGCTTCCATCTTCTGACACCTCGATACTGGCGGTGCGCTCGGAATCCTCGGCAAACTTCACTTGCAGCTGAGCCCGAGCCGGGGCCAGCCTGTTGTGCTCTTCCAAGTTGAGAAGCAACAACTCGGTCTTGACCCAGAACAGGTTCAGCTCGACCAACTCCTCGCTGCACTGCTCTGCGAGAGTGGCGGGCTGGTCGACCTCCGCCTCGGGCAAACTCTCAGGTTCCAACTCGGTGTCCAGCTCGTCCGCGTCACACCCGTCGTCGTTGTTCTCGGCCTCCTCCTTCTCCTTTCTGCATGCCGCAAAGAGGGCTTCGATCGCCAAAGTCTTCGAGCCGGTTGGTAGTATCTCCAGGTGGGAGCTGTGAAAATCGTAGGCCCCAGCTGTGGGATCCTCAGGTCTTTCCAAAATTGTCTTAACAGGAGCTGTTTCCTGGGCTGCAAAGCTGATGGGGTCTGAGACCTCTTCAACAGGTGCAATGGGAATGTTTCTGGGCAAGTTTGTGGTCCTGCCAAAGAACCGGGCAACGATGGACGAGTCCGAGTCGTCCGAGTCGTAGTCCGCCCACGCCTTGCTTGTCTTTGTGCATGGGTTGTATGGGCGAAACACCGGTGTCTGTGTGATTGTCTGTGCTGCCGAGCCTGGCTCGTCGAATGTCTGTGCTGCCAAGGCAGGCAGTGTCTGTGGAGGCTCTGTAGGCTTTTCCTCGGGGGTGGAGCATGGAGAGCTTTCGAGCGACTTCCCGTCGACGAGCGCCGCCTCCATTTTCTGCAACTCCCCGGACAGCGCCGAGCTCGACGAGTCGTCTTCGTCGTGAGCCTCGGGTGCAACGGGCACGGTGGTAGTCGCCTCCACGAAAGGCTCCTCCGCTTCCGGCCCGTTTTGCTCCAAGGGCTCTTGCCCTGCGTCGCTGTCCATTTCCCGAGCTGCCTCGCCTCTCTCATTTGCGAGCCTTTCCA
This sequence comes from [Candida] wancherniae, assembly GCA_003708715.3. Taxonomy (NCBI): domain Eukaryota; kingdom Fungi; phylum Ascomycota; class Pichiomycetes; order Serinales; family Metschnikowiaceae; genus Metschnikowia; species [Candida] wancherniae. The sequence continues at coordinate 109,464 of PPOZ03000008.1, read as the reverse complement.
ACTCCGCAAAGTCCTCCAACTGCGAAAGGTCTGAGGTTGCAATGTCCATGGTTTCGGTGTCCACCGAGGTGATCTCGTGAGCAGACACGACGCCTTGCTCTGGCGGTACCGCAAAGGACTCCAACTTGGTGAAGTCCAAAGTTGCAAACTCCTCAAATGTGGAGTATGTCTTCACACTCAGTGTCTCCGCAACACAGCCCGTCAGCTCAATGTCTTTGAGCGTCAACTTGCCCTGCAATTCCTCCGAATAACAAGCAAGCTGGCTGTTCGAGGCAAGCCCGAAGGCACCATCGACCCATTTTGCCGGATTGGCATTGAAGTCGTAGCCGGTCACAAAGTCTCCAAGGTTCACAACATTGAAGGCAATGTCCTGTTCGACTGGCGTGGAAACCTCGCTCTCGAAGGGCGTTCCGTCCTCCGATGGGGTTCCTGGCAAAAACTCGCTGTTGGCGAGGTTGCCGTCCCCGTTGCTGCGGGAAGAACCGCTTTCCCACAGCGTCGAACTAGTGTTGAGTGCAGTGTACCTGCACTCACAGCTTGCAAACTCGCCAAGGTCGCTGTTGACGTAGCGGTAGCTGTTTCTCCGTCTGCTGAACTTACGCGCAATCCTTCTCCACAACCTGCCGATCGACCGGAAGACGGCCAGCACGTTGTCCCTGATGGCGCAGACCACCGACGACCGCCCGGTGTGCGCAAAGCCAGGGTTTCTGGCAACAACCTCAACTCCGTTGGAGGAGGTCCAATCGCCGCACTTTTGGCCCTGCCCACCGTCAGCCAGTTCCACATCTGCACGCACCCCGCTGTTTGCGTCGAAAATAGGCTCATGTCCAGGCTCCTGCCTCTTGGAGGTCTCGGCCGTCGACTCCTCCTCAGCAGACGACAAGGCTGCCTTCAGGAGCAATGGCACAGACTCCTCGTTGTCGACGGCAAGGTTGCCTTCGCCAGCGAGCTTGTCCTTGAGCGAGTTCATCTTCTTCTTCATTCTCAAGCGCTTCTTCTTGGCCAGTCTCTTGGCCCTCTTGTTTGCGGCAGGGCTGGGAGAAGGCACGTTGTTCTCGTCCTCGGCCACAAAACCGGGCAGGGCGCTGCCTGGCGAGGTCGCCTTGGGAGTGATAAACCCGTCGGCACCGACCACCGACACCTTGCGACCAAAGCCGGGTGCCATGCTTGAAGTTCCGTGAATGTCTTTGTGTCCAAGTGTCCAGGTAAGTGTCTCTAGCGGGAGCAGGTGTAAGCCTGCAGCACCAAAGCGCCTGTGTGTTGGGCTGTGAACTGTGTTCACGCGATGTCACTCTCTTTTTGCTGAAGCTGTCTTTCTGGTTGCAGAAGACTTTGCGGAGGAAAAAGAAGTGGTAGAGAGAAGAACAGAAACCGGGGGGATTCGCCTCCTTTTAAACCCTGGCGCTTGTGCCACAAACGTCAAAGCGCCCGTATATGCAAGGACCCCCTTGGCATACTGGAAATTTTGCAGCCAGCGTGACCGATTTCAGGGGCGGGCGACCATTCCACAGTGACTCGAGCGCCACCGCCAGTAGCTGCCTCCGCTAGCACGAGAGGGAATGCACCAGAAGCGGCTGCAAACAACCTGCGGCAGCTTTGCCTGCGCCCGGTGCGGTTCTCGCGCCAGAGGCACCCCGAATCTCGATCGCCCAACAGCAGATCCGGCAGCACAACGATCCCGATCGCAAGCCGTGCCTCGGAATCGCGCCATGCAGAATCTCGTAGCTTTCCAGTCGGCCCGGTCTGCGGCTGCAAACGCCTCGCGGCGGTGGGTGCTGCACGTGACCACGCCATCAACGCTCTTCGGCTCGGCCATCACGAAGCCGCCAGGCCACCATGGCGTTCCGACTCGCGCAGCAAAGTCGTGCGAGTGTGAGCACAATGGCTTCCGCGTGTGTGTGGGGCGTGCTTGGAACGGCGGCGCCCCCACGCCGGTTGTGGCCCGCAACAGGCACCGCATCTGTTTTTGCGCTGCGCCAGAAGCACAAGGCCATGCCGCCACGGCCGCTCTGGCTCATCAACGAGGACGAGTTGGAGGAGAAGTTCATCAAGGGCGGCGGCCCGGGCGGCCAGAAAATCAACAAGTGCAACAGCAAGGTGCAGTTGACGCACAAGCCCACGGGCATCGTGGTGGACTCGCAGTACCTGCGCAGCCAGGAGAAGAACCGGGCCAAGGCCCGCGAGTTGTTGGCATTGAAGTTGGAGCAGATGCAGAACCCGGAGACCTGCCGGCTCAGCGTCATTGCGCAACGGAAGAAGGCGAAGAAGAGAAACAAGGCGAAGAAGGCCGCCCGCAAGTACTCGCAGGACGGGCCCGCGGAGCCCGCACAACAGGACGACGAGGCGCTTGTGTTGGACATCGAGGAAGAGGTGGATCGGCTCGTGGGCCGGTGAAGCTGCTGTGCGTTTATTTGTTTGGCTACTTCTTCTGCTTGTAGTTGCGCCAGTCCTCCAACGCCGTCATGGCGTCCTGCCAGTTGTTGTAGAGCACCCTGTTCTCCTCGGCAAGACGGTCAATGGTCCTTCTGCTCTCGCTGTCGCTGCCCGCGTCGCCGCCCAAGCCGGCGCTCATGTCTATTAGGTTCGAGATGCACTCGTACGTGGTGAAGATGCTGGAGAGAAGCGGCGCCGACGCGCTCTCGAACGCCACAATGTCTGCGCTGGCGTCGCTGGCCACGCGCCGCATGTCGATCACGGAGGCGGGCCCCGGCGGTGCCCTCGCGCTTCCGTCCCGGAGCCGCTCCGGCGTGAGCTCCGCGTTGAGCTGCTCCACGTACCGGTTGACCTCCAGCGTGAACTTGGCAAACTTGCTGTTCTCCTTGATCAAGCTCTCGACGAGCTCCGACAACTGCGTGGCGATGCCGTCGTACTCGTCCGCAACCAACGGCGCTAGGCCGCTCTCGTCTGGCGAGAGCTCGCGCGCCGTGACATTGTCCACCGTGGGCTTGTTCCCGTGCACAAGCGTGGGGTTTGTGTTCACCGCCAGTCTGCTGCTGCCGCCTCGCTGGGCGCCGTCCACGGGCTTGCCGTACGCGATGGTGGTGGACAAGTGCCGCGTGTGCAAGAGCTTGTCCTTGAGCTCAGAGATCTCGAGCAGGAGCCGCCGCGTCTCGACCTCGTGCTTGCTCTGCAAGTCCGTGGTCCAGCTCTTGGCCCTCGCGAGCTCCTGCGCCTGGCTCCGGGTCGTTTTCGTGAGCTCCTTCACTCTATCCACGAGCGCTGCACGCTCGACCTCCACGGCTCGGTCCAATCTGCGCTGTGCGGCCGCCGATTTGGCCTCCGCAGCGTCCACCTGTTTCCGGAGCTCCTCGATTGTCTTGCGCTCGCGCGCCAATGCCTTGTTGGACGCCTCGTGCTGCGCATTGTGCCTGTCGATGGCCTGGCAAAGCGAGTGGATGATGTTGATGAGGTTCTTGTCGTTGTTGTAGATGAGCTCCTGCACCGTCAAGCCCGCTAGCTCCTTCTGGGCCGGCTGGTCTGCTGTGAGGTCCGCCCAGTCAATGGTCGGAAACTTTAGCCGCTCTGTGATGTATCCTTTGGAGATGAGCGTGGTGTTTATGAGCTCGGCCGCGTTTTGGATAGCGTCCACGCTGAGGTACGGGGGCATGTTGGAACGAACGTGTGCGTGCTGGATAGTCGTTTGCCCAGTAGCTTCTATGTCTGCGGATTTTGGGTGTTATCGCCCTGTTTCTCGTGGATCAAGAGATGCGGAGTGGTTTGTTTGGCTTTTGGTACGTTCTCATCGTGTCGCATGCACTCCGCGATCAAGGCCCATATTCGAAATACCTGTGAATAGACGCTACAGACTGAAAATTTACGTGTTCCAGTGCTGGAATTCCAATGGGTGTGGGCGTTGGTGTCCGGGAAGGCTTGTCTCGTATAAAAGCTGTTTTGTATTGATACGTAATGCTGTGCAATCTTGCTCATTCCACGAACCACACCAGCGCGCCGGCAGCAGGCAGCAGTCTTGGCCGCGAGCCGCAGGCTCTGCTGGGTGGTTCCTCAGTGGCGTATAATCTAGTGGTGTTCTTCCTCCTCCTCAAACACGAACCAGTCCTCCTCGGCGGCTGGGGCAGCCTCACCCGATGGAGCCGAAGCGGTCTCCACCTCAGAGGCCTCGTAAGAGGCCACGGCGTCGGCGTTGACTTCGTCTGCTGGGATAGATGGCTTGGCTGGCAACTGGAACTTCTTGATTGCGTCGGCACCGTTGTCGCCGAGGGGAGTAGGCTTGAACTGTTTGATCAGCTGCACATACAAGTCAGAAACAGCGTTGCTTCTGTTTGGGGTAACAGAGAACAACCTTCTGGCGGACAAAACACGCTGCATTGGTTAGTATCGGGTATGTGGTGTGGATGGCTGGCGTTGCTCGGAGGCGGGTCTCGGGGGGACAACATCTGCACCAAGAGATGTGGGTGCAGATCGCTAGCACATGCAAGGAACTGGAGATTGCTGGTTGATCTGGGATGCTGAGGGAATTTCGTGGCTGTATTTATAGGGGCCCGCCGATTTGCAGCCTCACACACAGCGTTTGGCACTGTGCAGCGGGAAGCTTAGCGGGACGTGTAGCGGGAAGTTTCAGCTTTGTTTCAAGGACACCACAGCCTCCTCCTAGTATGGAACCAGGCCCGTAAGAGGTTTTGTGGCCAGCAACGCCAGTTCCGTAAGCATATAAAAAGCGCTTGTTTTCACGCCTCAAATGCAGCCAATTGCCAGAGAGACGGGGCCAGCCACGCCCGGCAGAAGCCTCGGAACGCGAGGCGGCACACGCCGGTGTGTGCGTCAATACATACAATCGATTGCTTGAACATGATTCTGGCACTAAGCTAATTCACTAGTTGGTGGAACGCTGCAGACTTTGCTGGAGTGAGGTTGGCTCACCGAGTCGGGTGCGTGCGCAGCGCAAGACGGTGCGGCGGGCGTCGTTTCTATTGGCCGAGCGACGGGCACCAATGTCGGTCACGTGACGTGGGTGTTGGCGGGTGTAGGGTGGGTGTTGGGCCTGAGTTTGGTGTGCTGGTTACATGTAATAGCCGAGATATTGGGAGCCGTCTACGTGGTGTGTTTTTTGTTCAAATATTTGGCTGGAGGCGCCTGTTATGTGCGTTTACTGGATTTCACTGCTTTTACTACCGCGAGCCGTCACTTCGCGTTCCTCCGCCTGCAGAAACAGTTCCATCGGACCTAGAACAACGGCGTAGCGCCTAGACTCCTTAAAGCAGACTGAGATGCCTAAGTACTACTGCGACTACTGCAAGTCGTACCTCACGCACGACAAGATGTCGGTGCGCAAGTCGCATTTGGCCGGCAAGAACCACATAGAGCTCTATTGCCAGTACTACGAAGAGAAGGCCAGGCAGCTTGGCATATGGAGTCTAGATGACGTCCAGTACGAGGTAAGCTTGGACTATCTCACGAGCAAGGCGCCCTCGCCGGCGAACTTCGCCAAGATGAAGGTCAGAGAGCAAGAAAAGGCCACCGTCAAACGGACGGAAGACACAATTCCAGAAGAGGTGTGCCTACCGCCACCTCCTACCTTGGCCAGTATGCCGCCACCGCCGCCATCGGTGTTGAGATGGAGCGACGAGGACAAGCATCTGATCTCGTTGATCATGGACAGGCAGGTTGCTCCGCTGTAGCCAGCGGGTCTGGCGCGGTGGCCGAGAGCTCTGATCTTGGGTATTCCCGGATCGAACTATCTAGTGGGCGCTATTAGCATGTAACAATACACCTCATAATGATACACCTAGAGTCTTATGGTAGGCTGGAGTCTTATGGTAGGCTTTTAATTATCTATTTAATACCAAGAACCAGTGTCCGGGACGCGATTCTCCATGTGGATCTTGGCTACCAGCTGCAGCGACAGCTTACAAGTCATCGTCGTCATCTTCGTCAGGCAAAGGCAAGGCACTGGCTTGTTCCATCTCCTGTTTGTAGTGCTCCATCATGGCGCTGTCGACCTCGACTTCAGGAGGAGCCAAAGCAGGGGTGGCGACGAACTCCAACTGGGGGTTGCCCACCAACTTTCTGGCCAACCAAACGAAAGGCTTCTCGAAGTTGTAGTTGGACTTGGCGGAGATGTCGTAGTATTGCAAGTTCTTCTTTCTGTGGAAAGTGATGGTCTTGGCCTTGACCTTACGCTCCTTGATGTCGACCTTGTTACCGCACAACACAATAGGAACGTTCTCGCACACTCTGACCAAGTCTCTGTGCCAGTTGGGCACGTTCTTGTAGGTGATTCTGGAGGTGACGTCGAACATGATGATACCACACTGGCCACCGATGTAGTAGCCGTCTCTCAAACCACCAAACTTCTCCTGGCCAGCAGTGTCCCACACGTCGAACTTCAACTCTCCGAAGTTGGTGTGGAAGCCCAATGGGTGGACCTCCACACCCAACGTGGCGACATACTTCTTTTCAAACTCACCAGTCAAGTGTCTCTTGACAAAAGTGGTTTTACCGGTACCACCATCGCCAACAAGGACCAATTTGAAAGTAGGGACTTCGTTAGTAGCCATCTTTGATGATCGATGAAGAGGTGACTTTGATTAGTTTTTCTGAGGGATCAAGAAAAACAACAGCAAGGGACAGCGACGAGGAAAAAAAAGTGGTCAACAATGCGATGACCTGCAGGTAATCACCCCATTTGTTAGGTCCGTCCCTACCGCTTGATTTGCTTGCACCGCGAGTAGAATCGAAAAGAATCTCGCGGTGCACGGGTGTAACCGCTGACACTGACACTATTTTGCGCGCGATGTTGCAAAAAACCAGCCACTGGGGACCTGACGAGCCTGCCACGACACGTCTAGCGGCTGTAGCAGCTTTGGTGGCAGTCGTTGCTGGCGGTCTCCAGAGCAGAGCGCTTTTTTTGTGGCCATGTGTTTTTCTCACGGCTGCTAGCCAGGACGTGGCGGTTGCCACGGCCTGGGCTATTATACCGGGCAAGGGGGCTCTTATATCTATTGATGTGGCTGCTCGCGAGAGGGTCCATGAACAAGCGGCAATTGCAGCCCGGTCACGCTGATATACGAACAGAATACGACACTGGCGTTGACGGTCCCGGCAAGAGGAAGCGGGCAAAATACGAGCGACGCGGGCAAGCCCGTAGCCGCCCAGAGACGATCTGCGTCACGGGTGTAACATGGCCGTGTCGCACGACGGGATGAAACAAGCGCGGCCGCGATCGAGATTCTAGGTGCGCAAGCGCACAAACCCGCTGAACGCTGAGTCGAGACACGGCTGGCTCATATTCTTAATTTAGATTCATGTGACAGGCTTAAAACAAACACGAGACTCGGAATTGGACTTGAAACACTCGTGCAGATTGTGGTTCACGTGCCGGCTTGCAACTCGCACGAAGACGCCCTAATTCGCCAAGGGATTCGCACTTATTTCCCTATCAGGCGGAGATCCATCACGGCGGAGCTTCCGTGCGTTTGCGAAGGTTCCGGCTGTCGCACCACGCAGGCAGGGTAGCCGGCTCGAGTGTCGGAGGGCCAGAAGAATACGGCAAAAATCTGCCGAAACGACACAGAAAAGAAACAAAAGACGGCGCAGAAAGGGAAAACAGAATTCGGGCAAAGCCGTTATTATTCTGAAACTTTCGCAGGAAACAGTGCAGCCCTGAGCCGCCGCAAGCGTCTCTTGGCCGCGACAGAGTCTTATTCTTAGCCTAGTTTTCTGTTCCCACTTTCGCCCACGCATTTCATCTGGCACCCCCTTTTTTTAGTCCGTGAACCTGTTTTTGTCAGGTGTCGACGTCTGCTTGCTCAAAGATCCGAATTCCTGCGGGGCTCGGGCGGCTTCATCAGGTCCCTCCTTCGCGCTTTTTGACGCAACGCCTTGCGGATTGCATCCAATTCCGTAAAGTTTGGTGCACTACCAATTTTTCCAAAACAGTTTCTTCCTTCGACTTCTTCAGTTCATTTGAGTGAAACAGAACCGCCGACTTCTATCCTGGCCTAAGAGACCATTGTCGTATGGTCTGTTCTGTTTTGTCGTTGGCCAGTACTACTTTCGCTACACGTTTGTGAGTTCTAGAAACGTGAGCCCACCGTGTCTGTTGAGGCAATCGCACGTCTCAATTTCAGCCTCTAACTCGGCTCTGGTTTCCCCTTTACCTTCCAACAATTCCAAGGAAGTAGAGCCACTTTTCCCTCCTAACACGCAAGCCATCGAGAGGAGCAGCCGAGAGAAAGGAGAAGACAAGAGCGGGAAGGAGAGTTCCGCGTCTACCTATTCGTGCATTCGTGTTCTTCCACATAGCAACGCCGCTTCACGGATCCACGCCGACTCATTGCCCATCCAGACACTGGAAAAGCCGACTACCTACCTCATAGGATCGTCTCATATCAAAATGCATCAAGGCAACATGAACCAACCCAATCCTCGAAAGGGTTCCTCGCACCAAGACCAGTACCAGTATATTTATTCTCCGGCGATCGGCCAGCATCCCATGACGCCTATGGATTTTTCTTACTCACAATCCATGCTTCCCTCAAACCTTCTTTCATCGCCGTCCCCTTATATCGGCCACCATGCGTTCTTACCGCCCCAGCACTCGCCATACATCACACATCTGCCTTTCATGCCTCCGAATTCATCGCTGCCATTTCCCCCTCCCACGGCATCGGCTCCGCTGCTAAGTCGAGCTCAGTCTCTGCCGAGATTGTCCCACTCACACGCGAGCCAGCACGCGCAACCTCCCAATTTGGAATATCTCAACTTCTCTCGAACTGTGATCCTCAGCGGATTGTCGTCCCACTTGAAGTTGCATGACGTTCTCAATGAGATTGACTTTGGTCCCATCGAGCAGGTTCGCATCATCGATGACCTAGCTTCTATTCCTAGCTCTGCCTCTGGCTCTGTTAATGGGGAAACTTCGGCCTCCTCTGACGCAGCACAAACGCCTCACACGAAGACTTGCATTATCTCGTTTGTCAATACGCAGATTTCGTACCAGTTCTACAACAAGTACGCAAAAAGCAACAACAATTTGCGAATTCTTAGAGAAAGGTTCAAAGATTCGCCTAATTTGAAAGTGTCGTCGAGCGAAGCCGACAAAAAAATTTCCAGCCAATACGTGTTTGATTACATCAAAGTGAAAACTCTCAACTACATCACCGAATTTAATGGAACACGTGCTCTTATCATATGCTTCAAGATTCTTGACCTGGACCTTGTGCCGTTGATGGAAAAGGCTTTCAAGACACGTTGCCTGAAGGCAGGCGAAGTCGAAGACAGTGTGGCATCGGTGGACGAGCAAAATTTGGAAATGGAGTTTGTGGTTCATTTCGTCTCCGTAGAGGCGGCAATCAAGCTCTATGAGCATTATAACAAGCGCATGGAGGAACCAGACCTGGATTCCCAAGATGATCTTGTGCAGCTCCTCTGTCTTTCTGTCCTGTTTGGACGCGACCGCTGCGACCGCAACGGCGGGTTGCTTGCCAGGAGATCGCAGTCTCGTGTTTCCTTGAACTCGTCGTCCTTTTCAGCTGCGTCTTCTGTGAACGAACGCAGAGCGTCCAACTTGTCGCACGCTCCTACCTCGCGCAGAAGCATTTCAGGAAGCAAGAGCGGTTCGCTTGAGAGTGTGCGCATCTCTGAAAAACCCGGGGAATTGCGTGTTAGCTCCAAAACAAGCGACCAAGAGCACTCTCTAGGCGCCGTGTCGGATGTGTCCAGTGAGTCGCTCAACCCAGACGTACTGAATGAGCACTCGGATGTTCCACATGGTTTGAATGGAAGTCCGGAATTTTCGGGACAATTCCCTGGTGGACCAGATGACACCAGTTATTTCGCAGACACCAGTTACAACTCCGTGTACTCCTCATACAACTCGAACCCGAGCTTGTACACACAAAACGTACCATACCCAGTTGGTGCAGGAAACACGTCATTTATGGGCGTTCCTCAATACGGTTACGGCTCAGATGCCGTCAACTCTTGCAATAGAACGTTGTACTTGGGTGACATTCATCCCAAGACCACGGTTGAGGAAATTGCCAACAATGTAAGGGCAGGTGGATTGGTCGAGTCCATCAAGTATCACAAAAACCGGCGTATGTGTTTCATCACGTTCATCGACCCTGCCATTGCACTAAAATTTTACTTGAGCCATCAAGTCTTGCATCTGTTGGTCATACGCGATAATGAGATCAATGTAAACTGGGCGAAAAATCACCTGGGACCATTGCGCAGAGACATTGCTATGGCTGTGGCTGCAGGAGCCTCGAGAAATGTTTACATTGGGTTGAAGATGAACAGGGCCAAAAACTCCAGTATGAAGGTTCCGGACGAAAAGACTTTGCGTGAAGATTTCTCGCGATTCGGTGAAATGGAACAGATCAATCATCACCCAAACAAAGATTGTGGGTTTATGAACTTTTTGGATATCTCCGATGCCATAGCTGTGGTGGAGTGCTTCGAAAACAAAGATGTGGCAAGGGTGTCTCTGATTGTTGGAGACAATGGCGAGTTCTATGAAAGGTACTGCAATTTCAAGATCAATTACGGAAAAGATCGGTGTGGCAATCCTCTCAAATTTAGTTTTGTCAAGAGGGATTCGTCGTACGAGAACATTGAAGAGAGGAGGCCAGCACGAAGCCACACACCTCAAGGTGTGGACTCTATCAGTAAGGAGGCCGCGCTCGTGTTTGGAATCAGTACCGGATCAAGCGACAAACCCGGTGGTTCCAATTGGGCATCGACTGAGAACCTTGCCGAGAGCACTGAGATTGATATCACTCAAAACCATTCTGAAAAAGAGGAAGAAAGTGAAAACGACCCTTATGTGGGTGCGAGCGAAGATAGCGAGTTCAAGGATTGCTCAAGCATACTTGGGGGCGCTGTTGATAACATTGAAGTGGAAAGGGCCAATAACTCCAGCACGCCTGTGAGCATTCCAGTGAGCCAGGATTTGGAAGCTTCAGATGAAAGCTCGTGTCCAAGCAAACAGACCGACCACGGTGAAAACGGTAGCCTGAAGGATATTTTGACCTCTGAAACAGAGACGCTGCGCGATGCACATCGGGAGGGCCCTACAGAGGCAGAATCTGAGGCAGACCACGCATCGCGCCCTCGCCACCCTCGAAGGCCAAGACTGAAGCCCCAAAAGGTCTACCATGATACGCTCGAACTCTCGGACCTACTCAACGCGACCTACAACCGGTCAGGACCGGTGATGCATTCGAACTATGGGTACGGGTATGAGCAGATGGGCTACGGTAGGCCGCCACCAATGACCACGCATGGCGGATACTACAGACCGCCAATTGCGCCGATGCATAGCCACGGTGGCTACAACGGAGGGGCCAAGTCGATGCCGCACTTGGTGCAATACCAGAACGGTCCTAACATCCAGCATTCCTCTGGATCGCAAGTGATGGCTGAATACTTGGCCAGGTCGCAACGCGACAACTACTTGTACGCATCGACGGTCTTGAACGGAGATGTGTACGAGGAAGACATAAGAAGGCAGCGTCGTCCGCTGCGCAGATAGACCCAGAAATAGTGAAGAAAATACAATTGATACCAGAGACTTTAGGGCGTTTGAATTTGACGAGAAACGCAAGCTGACAGCTTGGCGGCTCCCGACGATGCAAAGTGATATAAATATATAAAAGATTGAAGACTGTCAAGCAGACTCCGCCACCGCGGAGGCGTAGGTGCCCAACACGGCGCCAATGACACCTAGTGCAACACCGCACTTGGTGAGGAGTGCCAGGAGAGGAGTGAGCTCGTCGGCGTTGAGTCGCAAGTGGAACAAGAGCGGGAAGGTCACGCAGATGGTGAAGCAGATGGCGCTGCCCAAGAACGCAACGACCCTGCCGAAGGAAGTGAAGGCAATGGACAACGCCAACAAGAACGCCATGAACACAACACGCGCACACACCTGCGGGAACGTGAAGAGCGGCGACGCGTGGGGGCGGGCGGAGGTGGTGGGAGGCTTGGCGATGGAGAGCTGGCTCTCGTAGACGGAGATCACGGGCCGCGACACCAACGCCAACTTGCACACGGGCAACACGCCCAAGAACAAGCTGACGAGCGGGCGCACCCAGTCCGCGTACGCGTCGTTGGAGATGATGTTCTTGGTCAAGGAGTCCTGGGCGTCGGGCCCGTACATGAGGTAGCCCACGGTGGCGATGAGGAGGTCCAAGGCGAGCGTGGAGGCGAAGGTGACGTCGCAGCTGCGGCCGAACTTGGCCGGGTGGCGCATGTCGCGGTAGAGCTCGGGGAACACGGGGTGGCCGCCCCAGGGCGCCATGAAGATGCCCAAGCTGAAGAGGAAGTCCATGGGCGACGAGGGCCAGAGCGAGGTGGCCATCGGGCGGAGGAGCGAGCCGGGCTGCTGCGTGGAGGTGAAGCCGCAGAGCACAATCACGCCCAAGATGCCGACCGTGCAGAGCACGCCGGCCAAGCTGACGAGGGACACCACGGACAACGGCAAGAACGAGAGAACGAAGGTGATGGCCACGATGGTCACCTTGAACACCACGGGGCTCGTGCCCGGGAGAAGCGTGGCGAAGGAGTCGCTGAAGATGAGCACGAGCGAGAGCAGCGCGCCCACGAGGTCGATGGTGAAGGTGAAGGTGGCGAAGGCGTGGAAGCTGCTGCCGCCGTACAAGTACGCGATGTCCGCGTAGGTCTGGGCGTTCCTGTGTTTCTTCAAGACCTTGCCGAGCACCTTGGCCGTGGTGGACGTGACCCACGCGTACGCCACGAGCGTGCCCACGCCGAGCACCCAGCCCGCGAGCCGGAACCCGAACGGGAGCGAGAGCATGGCGATGCCCATCAACGTGTTGACGGCGTTGAAGATGGTCTGCGGCGCCGTGGAGCTGCCGAGCGCCAGCGTGAGCACGCTGCTGGCACGGCGCTCCCTGCTTGCGGCCGCAGCCGGCGACTCAGCCGCACCGCCGGCGCTGGTGCTGCCGTAGGATGGGCTGGCGTTGGGGTCGCGGGCCGGGAAGTGGAAGCTGTTGAGGTCGTTGTGCCTCCGCGGATGCTCGGGGTGCGGCGCGTCGCTGAGCGTCTCGTCGATGAGCGCGGACTCCTCGCCGGCCTCGAGGTCGGGCGGTAGCTCGTTGTCGACGGAGGTGCACGGCGAAAGGTCCAAGCGAGAGGGGCCATCGGCCGGGGCGGCCAAGTACATCAGGGCGCGCAGAAAGGACGAGGCGAAGTTGTTGAGCGAGTTTGCGCCGCCGTAGTCCATGAACAGCGCTCTGCGCGGCTTAGTCTTGGGCGAGCTCTCGGGCATGTTGGGGCTAATTTCGGCGCTCTATGGTGATGCTCTAGCTGTGGAGATGAATCTGAGAAATGGGACGACGCACTGCGTGCAGAATGCAGTTCGCAGATGCGGTGCGCGCAGGGAAAGACTTGGATTAAACAATGTACATAAAAAAACACGCCCGCCGCTGGCTTCGCCTCTTTAGCTTAGCGCTTAGGCTCGTAAAACCGCCCGTTGTCGACGCTGGCCGCAGCCAGATCCTGCGACCAGTTGCCGCTCTCTGCCTTCAAGCCCGCCTCTTCCTCGTCGAGGCCTTTTTTCTGCTTCACCACCGACACCTTCAACTTGTTCTGGGAGCCAAGCACGAAGACGGGGTGGAAGAATATGAAGATGATGCCAGCAAGCGCGATCATGGATGCGTCAAGCGTCATGAGGAACGCCTCGTGCGTAATGAGGTAGCCGTCGAAGCCCTGCTTCAACTCCACCACTCTATAAATGCATCTGATGTAAATGAAGCCCACGGCACAGGTAATGGCGAACGGGTAGTACTTGAAGAGCGGCCGTCTGCGGATGGAAGCAAAGCGCTGGTCGTAGAACTGCTCCAAGTTCTGCTCCTTGTACGCGGCCGCGGACTTGGTGGGGATCCACAATTTGATAGCGTTGCCGATCCGGAACTTGCGGTACGGAGAGTCACTAGTGACCTTTTTCCGGTCGCGGAAGTTAATCCGGGTGACGAACTCGAGCCAGAAAATAAGGAACACAGACATGGCCGCAACCTGGAAGACGATTCCGCCGAACATGGTCCACGTGCCGGGACGGGTGTCGGTGTTATTTTGACTGGCCACGGACGCCATGCCTCCTCCGATTCCCTGGATGACCAAGGACAACACATCGGCCGAGATGAAGAAGTACGAGTACCACATCGGGCGCAATACCGAGTACTGCCGGCCGTGGACCGCCACGTTCTGTGCAAAAAGGAAGTATACGCCGCCCATGATGAACGCCGGCGAGATCGTCAAGCCCACAAACTCGAGCAAGAAGTAGTTAATGTTGGTGTCGTCCGTGAAGGCCAAGACTCTGCCCACAAAGCCGGCCAACTCAAGCCCGTAGCCGCACAAGAACGTAATGTTGTACCAGTGGTAACGCGACTTCCACAACATACCCAAGTTGAAAAAGAAGATCACAGCAAACACAATCACGAAAAACACATTGCCGCCGCGATTCAAGTAGATCCCGTAGAGGTTCTCGTCCTGCGCCAACTCGTGCAAGTTGTACATGGACTCCACAATCACCTTGGTGGCCTGCGCCTGAACCGTGTCGTCCGTGGCCGTAGCCAAAACCTGCTGCGCACTGATGATCGAGAGTGACGCCTCTGCTCCCCGAACAACCTGGGAGTATGACACGGCGTCGCCCACTGCCGTGACGGTGGCCAACTTCAGCAAAGCCAGAGCCGCGGAAGAGGTCAACGCGGGCACACAGCTGGTGGCAATCGACTTAAGACTTGTGGGTGTGGTGGTTGGATACCCACCGGTCGGGGTCCATACTAGGTCTTCGAATGAGGACATGGAAGGCAGATTGGTGTAGAGCAGGCCGAGTTTGAGACCGAAGCACCCGTCTTTATAGCAGAGGCAAATCTCTTCTAGTGTGGAGCTGCATTTAGCGCCTGGGTGCGAGAGGCTGTGCGCATCGGACAATGCAGAGCTGCATACCAGTGGCTGGAGCGAGCTAGGTGCAATAACACCAAAATTAGGTACTGCGGAGGATATGCCTTTCCTGGCCATTTTTAGATTGGCGAGACGGTTCCCGCGTCGGGGAGTTAGTAGTCGCGTCCCGGCTATAAGCACGAGGAGGAGCAGCCGCACTCAGCATATCTGCGTAGCCTGGCATGGAGCGGGGATTAGACGCACACTGAGGTTGCTTTCTCCGTTGATCCCTCCGTCTCTGCTCAGAAGTCTAAAATAGCATTGTTGGCCACGCCGTACCAGGGGAGTGGTCACACTAACCAGCGCTGCTTAATTTAAATCATGAGTGTGCTCAATTCTATAATTACTGCCTATAATTAGAAAGAGTGGGATCTCGGTGGATCAAAACTCCGCCACTCGCCAGCACGCGGCTTTCGTGGTCTCGCTTACTTATGCTGCCAAGACATTTTAATGTTTAGAGTCACGGCAGACAGCTGTCTTGCGGTCAATTCCGCTCGCGGATAAATCCGCCCCATGGACTTCGCCCGCCGCGCGAGCAGCTGAACTCCGAAACAAGCCATCTCGAATAGAAGCTGAGACGGAGCCTCGCGCTGGGCTGGCAATTGATATCAAAAGTAATCTACGATTGTCATTCAACTCAACTGGCCATCCCCGTAATCTTTGTGTCGCATCCTGTTCGTGGCTCCCTCTGTAGTCCACGCATCGCAGAGAAATTCTCACCGAATCTAACGCCCAATTTACACAGCCTCTGCTGCTTGTCCTACTGCTCTTGCTTTGAGTATTTGTTTTGATATACAGTGTAAAAATCCGAGCGCCTGAAGATAAGGCGGAGTGTAGGAAGGAATTGCCGGGGGCTTGCAACAATTCTGTTCGCCTAAGAGAGGCGCAATGCTAATCAGCCTCTGACCAGCATTCAGCCCGCGACAACTCCATCAATATTCACAGCCAAGTAGTCCCGGCTGCAGTGTGGGCAGCACAGTAAATGTGTTTGTTTGCTAGTTTGCCACCACTTTAAGTTCTTGCCAACGCGTTTCTCCGCGCGAAATTGCCGAGCGCAGCTAAGCGACCCGTACCACAGCACAAGTGTGCCAATTTTAGCCCAGACCAAGTCACACGCGAACGTGGGGTTCCTGCGATCTGGAAGTTTTCCAAAATCAAGATGTTTCCATGCTTTCGGCGATTGAGGCGCAGGTGGTTAAATTTGGTTGCGTGCGGCTCAATTCATGCACAAGGCCCTGATATGCATGCATATGTGCTTCCGCGCAGTTCACGTTGGCCGTTGCCCACGGCTACAAGCACTCAGGGATTCTCGTAGCTCCGTTTCTCTGAATTGGCCATTGGCAATACTTCAAGCCGCCGCATGTGGGAAGAGCTGGCTGCGGCCATGTGAGGAACGCCTTCGGGTAAACAATCCTCTTTCGTATTACGCACCTGGCGACCTTCAAACGCCGGGGCTGCTATCCAGAAGCCGGGGTGAACAGAAAACATAGTTTTTACCATGTCCACACTATAAATACATTTGGTCTTGCGCTTCAGATATAGACGTTCTAGACCAAACCACGATCTCCACATGTATCTAAATTAGTAGTGCTGTCAAACGGGCACAGATGCAATAGACTCAGCCACCCCGTCATTGTTGAAACCCAGCGACCAGACACAAATCTATTTTTGTGGGCACGAAAGCGCCACATCTCTGTGGGCTGGCCGACGCTCGAGCCAAGGGTATTCTTGGAACAGAACCAGGACGGCGCCTCACGTGGCAATGTTCGTCTGGATGTTGTCCTCGTACTCGATCTCCACGTGGGGCCGTCTGCGTTTCTTTCCTGACTGATCCAGAGCAGCCTTGCGCTTACCGTCGGTTGGGCCAGCCTCGCCTTGGTTGCTTGCGTTTGCGTCAGAGTCGTCGTCCTCGTCGTCCTCGGAATCGTCGTCGCTAGCGTCTGAGCCGGAAGCCCCGAGCCACCTCTCCAAGTCCTCCATGTCCACAAACTCGTCTTCGCCGTCGTCTTCCACATACTCCACCTCGCCGAAGTCCTCCTCGTCCCCGGACTCCAACACAACGTCGTCGTCCTCGTCGAATTCTTCTTCCTCCTCTTGCTCGTCGACTTTGCCCAACACCTTTTTCCATATTTTTTCGTCGACATTTAATGGCTTATCGCCGTAGGCGCCACTCTTCAATCTGTCCAACAACTCCTTTTCGATAGCCTTCTCAATGCGCGCTGCGGCCAATGCCTTACGTTCTCTGTTCTCCTCTCTGCGCTTGACCTTAGGCTTGACACCCACGTAGTGACGCTCATCTTCACGCAAGGCCAATCGCCTTTCCGTGATCGCCACCTGTGTCAACCTTGTCAATCTCTGCTTGCACTTGTGGATGAGAAACTTTTGCCAGTACTGCAAATGATGGTCGAGTTGTTTCATGGCCTTGGCGTAGTTTTTCAGCAACTTCACACGCTCCCAAAGCTTGGCTGGCATGTGTGCTCTCTCTGCGGTTTTCATATAGAGGTACATTTTACCCTCGACGTTCTTGACCGTGGCGTATCTAGCGTTGGCCAACGGGCACGAGCTGCGGTTGCAGAGACCGCTGACATTGTACTCATTTCTGCAAAAGTCCTGGCCCTTGCCCGGCTTGATCTTGAATGAGCAGAAGGAGTGATTAATCACTTGCCAAATGACTTCGTCTGACGACATATTTCAGATTTGGTGTGAGATGCTGTTATGCTAAAGATAAGAAAATGCAGGTATTTGATGACACTTGAGCTCGTGTGGGACGCTTCTTGAAAGCTTGTGATGCGTCAGATGTGAAGTAGCTCCGTATGAGTTTTGCCGGTTATGCTTGGCAATGAGTTAATAGGCTGGTACTTGCCGTGTACTGGGGATCATCTCAAAAATTAAAAAAACGAGAAGAGATGCCGATGACACCCGTGCACCTTACGTCAGCAAACACGCCCCTTCGCTGATTCCCCAGAAACAGAGAAAACGGCGGTCGTCGCAAGACAAGCCTTTGACGAAGCACAAGCTGTGTCACGGCGCTTCCTGGGAGCCTGTGGGCAATTCTACACGTAATCCGGATTTACTGGGTCTTGATACTACCGTCACATGTGCGTGTCACGTGACCGGTGCTGCTGTTATTCTCTATTTGCCTACTCTTGGCTGCCTGCTTGCCTGTCTACGGCTTGCGTAGGCTGAGTGGCTTGACGGGTACCTGTGGCTTCACCTTGACGACCTTGGGGCCGATGACGGTGGGAAAGCTCTCGGGCTTGAGGTCGTGGGCACGTCTGGAAAATGACATGAGCGTGATCACTACCTGGTAAGGGTCCCTTCCGTCGAACAAGTCAACTGTCTGGAAGATCTCGTCGTGGGGCACGCCCACCTGCTCGCAGAGCTTGAGGAAGAACAGGATGTTCTCCATCTGCACAAAAGGCATACGGGAGTTTTTGTACTTTGCTGTTGGCGACAGCGGGAGCCCGAGGAGGTTTCCGAGCTTGCAGAGAAGAATTCCGTCCTTCAACACATCGACCAACTTTGTGTCTGGCGTGGTGTACTTTTCCTTTTCTGCGGGAGGAAGCCGGAGAGTGTCGAAAAGCCAATCGGTCACCTCTTTCTCTGACTTTGCGTACTTTGCTGCCCGGGAGCTCAGGAGGTCTTGGTCAAGGTTAGTCAAGGCTTTCTGGTCCATTGTAGTTGTGCTTTGCAGGACTTTGGATTTTTGTGGTGGGTTTTTGGTTTAGTAGAGTGGTCTGTAGGAGGCGCATTTTGTCAGTACATAGGTTTGTGCGTGAGAAGCTGGAAATGCGACTATACCGATAGATATACCTACAACAGCAGATCGTTATACGAAATCGAAAAACTAGAGCCAGAGCATTGAACCGGGTTCAACCAGCCTTCAAGCAGCCTCAATGATTCGCCGGACTATCAATGAAGCACCGATGGCCTACGCGTTTCTAGACAACTTGTAACATTATAAGTGCGATCTATAAGTTTTTCGATTAGTTGTGCAACTTCTTCTCGTAAGAGTGCAAGCCGTGGACGCCACCCTCCAACTGGGCGGAGGCGGTTCTGAACTCGAACCTCACGTCGCCCGACAAGACACGCTCGCGCAACTCGTCCACGGACTTCACGCCAATGTCCTGCAACGAGTGCTGCAAGCCATTGTACAAGTAAGGAATGAACTTGGTGATGGAGCCCTTGTCAACAACAGAGCCCGAGACACCCTGCGCAACCAACACGCTGTCGGCCTCGGAGAAGTAACGCGAGGTGGAGGCGTTGGCGTTGCTGGACGTCTGCTGCATGGCGTCGATGGAGCCCATACCACGGTACGTCTTCAAGCGCTTGCCGTCGCGGTAGAAGTAGTCGCCCGGAGTCTCGGACGTGCCGGCCAACAAGCCGCCCATCATGACACACGAGGCACCCAAGGCCAAGGCCTTGGTCACGTGGCCGATGTTTCCGATACCACCGTCGGCGATGCATGGCACGCCGAACTTGCTGGCAAACTCGCACACGTTGAACACCGCAGTGCCCTGGGGCCGGCCGCAGGCCATGACCTCCTGGGTGATGCAGATGGAGCCCGAGCCCATGCCGATTCTCAAGCCGTCGGCGCCCGCCTCGATCAACAACGCAGCCTGCTCACGCGTCACCACGTTACCGGCAATCACCTGCAACTCGGGGTACTTGCCCTTGATCCACTTGAGCATGTCGATCTGGAACACGGACGAGCCGTTGGACGAGTCCAACACCACGACGTCCAAGCCGGCGGCCACCAACTTGTCGAGACGCTCTCTGTCGGCAGGGATGGTGCCAATGGCGGCGCCACACAACAACTGCTTGGACGAGAACGACTTGGACGCATCGGGGTAGCTCTGGTTCTTCTGCAAGTCGGTCAACGAGATCAACGACACCAAGTTGCCGTCGGAGTCCACGATGGGCAACTTGCCCTTCTTGGACTTGCGCAACAAGGCGTTGCCCTCGGCCAAGGTGATGCCCTTCTTGCCCGTGACCAAGTCCTTGGTCATCACCTCGCGCACGGTGGCCGAGTCGTCCTCGTGGAACTGGACGTCACGCGACGTCACAATACCCACGAGCTTGCCGTCGGTCTTGCCGTTTTCTGAACGTTAGTACTGCTTGGAGGGGTGTGCGCCATCAGGAAGAGGGTGTCCTCAACATCGTGAGATGCTATTCGGTAGAACGAAAGTTAATAAAGTAAGGTGATCATCAAAGTGGCGCGCGGGCCGAAATCGGGGGAAACATACCTGTGACGGGGAACGACGAGAAGCCAATCTTGGCCTTCAAGTTCTTGATGTCGCGCACGCTCACGTCCGGCGACACCACGATGGGGTCGTTGATGAAGCCGTTCTCGTACTTCTTCACGCGGCGCACCATCGCGGCCTGCTCGTCCGCGGTGCAGTTGTGGTGGATGATACCGATGCCTCCCAACAAGGACATGTGGATGGCCATGTTCTCCTCGGTGACGGTGTCCATGGGCGACGACACAAAGGGCGACCGCAACGAGATTTTCTTGGTCAACTTGGAGTCCAAGTTGACGGCGGAGGATGGGAAGTTGATCAACCCAGGCAACACCAAGAAATCGTTGTACGTCAAGCCGCCGAAGTTGGCGGAGTCGATCAACGTGCGGACGTCCAAGCCGTCCTTCTTGGCGTAGCTGGACAACTGAGCGGTGGCGGTGGAGCAATCTAAGACCATGTTGTGGGGCAAAGGTTAGCCAAAAGAAAAAAAAACCAGGGCATCGGGCGTCTCTTATATACAACGCACCGGCGCGCTTTACACGTGACCAAAATCACGCGCAACCTCCCCGCCGCTCCGTATCTGGCGCTGCCTCGGAGGGCCCGTCTATCTCCGACTACGCTACGCGAACGGTACAAATCTTCTTTTCTGCATTGAACGTGCATTCTCGCTCCGCCTCAGTGTGCGTTCACCCCGGCACCGCCCCCGACGTTGGACTGTGCGTTCTCTTTGCACTTCTGGACGTACTCCTCTATCCTCTTCCAGCCCTGCTTTCTCTGCTGCTCCCTCATCTTCTGCTCCTCCACAGACTGGTGGTACAACATCGTGCAGTGCTCGAAGAGGATCGGGTTGTGGTCCATGAACACTTTCAATGCGCCGAATGCAAACTGGTGGATGTTCTTGTTCCAGTTGGACGTGGCCAGGTTATGCGCGGGGATGTGGCTGAACTCCTCCGAGTCCATGTTCTGCTGCGGCGTAGAGAATGAGTCGTAGTACTCCTCATCTGTCATGTCGTGGATCATGTTGCCATCGTCGCCGAGGCCGTGGCCCCCATGGCCATTGTGATCCTCTCCTTCACGGGCTCTTGTCAAACCGCTGTCGATCAAATTGCCGTTGGCGTCCGTGACGGCATCCGGGTTCTCGAGTAGCTTTTGTTTTAGCTGCCCGTTCGCGACACCCGGCTGAGTCGCGTTGGTTAACTCATAGAGCGATGCAAATATAATGGGAAGTACGACCTCCGAGTTCTCCGTAACCAACGTCAAGAAGTACTCATTTTGCCAAAAACACAACACCTTCTCGCTCACCTGAAAGTGAGACGAGGCTATGCACTTCAGAAGCTGAGCGAACAACGGGATCTGAATCTTGCTAAACTCGATTGGCTCCATGACCTCGAAAATGTCCTCGATTTCATTCAAGAACATTACCTCCTTCGGAGAGTTTATCTTTGGCCAGAACCTCAAAAGCCCCATCACAACGTCCTCGGTTAATGAGGGGTCTTTCTCCAAGAATTGAACTATGCAGTAGGCCAATTGTGGATGGTATAACGACAACGATTTTGCCTTGTGCAAGGGAAGCAAGACCCTAATGAGGAAGATTTTGTGCTCCTCCTTGAGAGGCAACGCAAAACCATTAATGATGGCCCCCAAAATCTCCAAGAGCTCGCCGATTCCATTGAACCGTTGAGTTTCGTACGTGAATTGCAAAAACACGTTGTTGATGGACTTCCGGATGAACGATCTCAAACTCAAGAACTTTCCGTAGATTCTATGCAAAGTGGTCTTCAAACAGTCTCTCTCCCTGGGGTCTTCGCTGTCCAACAACTCCAAAATGCGTAGAATAAAGTCGTGGTCGATGTACTGCTTAGCCACTTGGTGGTGGAAGTCGGGGCTCTCAACGAAGCGCAAAAAGAACTCGTAGATCGATTGCATATGCGGCCAAGCCAATTCAGAAACCGGCTCATCCTCATCAGGGTCGTACAAGTCGCCCACTGGGTTCACCGGTGGAGGGATGGGGCGGAACAAGTTCTTCTTGTACATGCCAATGACGTGGCTGTACATCTCATCGGTGTAGTTGAACCTGTTGCTCACGATGAAATGAATCAACTCCTGCAAAGTTATCCTCTTGATCTCCTTCCCTCTAATGTCTTTCGTAGGGTCGTTGAAGTCAAATATGATGTTGCACTGGTCGACCTTCTGCAAGAACAACGAGATTTGCTCCTCGGGTGCTACCTCGTCGAAGCTGGGAAGCTTCACGATCTCTTGAGAGCGGTCCAAGTTGGTGGGCTCGAACCGCGAGGACGAGTGTCTCTTGGGAGCGACAATCAAGTCAATGTCGAAGTTCTCTCTGTTGGGCGAGCTGATGTTGGGGTTCAACGGCATGGGGTGTGTCTGCAGAGAGTGTGTGTTCAACCTGCCATCCGTGAGCGACCCCGGGGACACGCCCGGGGCGGGCGCAACGGTCTGTGAGGAGGGAGAGCTTGGCGTGGGGGTGACTGGCGTCGTGTTGAAGAGCGACGTCTGCACGGGCTCGTTGATCACGATCTTGGGCGAACCAGCACCATTGTTGTTGACCGGGGCGGAGCCGGCGGCCTCCTGCGCGTCAGCGGGCGGCGGAGTCAGCGGCACGTCGCCCAGAGAGGCGAACTGGGCCACGGCGTTGGCGTTGGACTGCGGCTGGGTGGGCGAGGCGCCGCGCTGGTCTTTTTGCAGCAGCAGGTCGTTGAGGTCGCTCAAGTCGTTGCGCGAGGAGTTGGGGGAGTTGGACTTCAGCGAGGGATTCGAGCCCAAGGGCTTGGTCAACGAGGTCAACAGCAGCTTTTTCAGCAACTCCTTCTCCTTGGCCGCAGCCTCCTTCTGCTCCTTTTTCTCGCTGCGCTTCGACGAGGACGACAGGCCCTTGTTTCTGGAGAGTCTGTTCTTGAAACCCCTCATCATATTGGCTATAGCGGCGTCCGGGGCGGTGTTGGTCCAGCAGAAAACGGCAAGCTCCTGTGGTGGGTCGCCGCGGGGCGCAAACGGCGGGCGTTGGCGCTGTGGCGGATGAAAGTAGCGCCGGTCCGGGGCGGTCTAGCGGTAAGCCGGAGCGGTGCTGCTGGGCAGAAAGCGTGTGCTGGCGGCAGAGACGAGAGCCAAACACACGGAGTGCGGAGAAGAGCGGCAACGGGCGCTCGACAGGTGGGAAGCCGGGAACGACGGCGAAGATGGTCCGAATGAAGCAAAAACTACTCTGGCTCGACAGTAGCACCGGGGCTGGATCCAGAGGCAGTTGTGGCTAAGAGGTGGTCTCGTCGGTGCACCATGGCAGAGCGGTGCCTATCACGCCCTGTCGCGGCACTACGGTGCGCGCACGACCGCGACATGGCGGCGGAGTCTGGGGCGTGCCCCGCCGGCGCAGGCAGCGGTTGGCGGGGGACGGCGTGCTGGGGCTGCTACGGCGGCCGCGGGCGGCGGCGGTGTGCTGGGAGCGGTGTGCTCTGCAAATGCGTTTATTGTGATGTATGTTGCGCTGTCGCGGCTGGTGCGCCGACGTAATTTTGCGTCCACGCGGCCGCTGAAACACCGCCAGGCAGACGGCCGGAGAATGTCTCGGCAGCCGTCGCACTGCATGCACGGGCCAGGCTGGGACCAGGGTGGCGGATCAGGCCGGCGGCGCGTCGCCGTCGCCGTTGTTCTCCATCAGGAGGAAGCAGTTCCAGCCGATGCTCACCACGTTCACGAAGAGCAAGCGCTTCTCCACCGGCACGAGCGCGAAGTTCACCAACTGCACCGCGGGCCACACCACCCAGTTGGCCTTGAGCGTGTCCCACCAGGTGTGGCGCAACTTGTCGGCGGCGGCGTGTAGCCCGTCGCCCGGCGCCTCCATGAGCGACATGCACCCGAAGTAGAGCGGGATTCCTACAAACGGCGCAAACACCAACTGGTCCAACGCCACGCGCGACACCGTGTTGAGCGCCCGGCTGCGGCCCACCTTCACCGAGGCTACGAGCCTATACCAGCGCAAGCCGAGCGGCGCAAACACCACGGCGCCGTAGGCGACCGCGCGGGCCGTGCGCTGCGGGCTGTACGCGGGAGGCCCCGCTTCGGAGATGTGGTGCCCCGCGCTGGAGGGCTCGCTGGGCGGCCCGCTGGGCGGCCCGCTGGGCGGCGGGCGGCGCAACTCGATCAGCTGCGCCAAGTAGTCGCCGGCCCCGAACAAGAACCCCGTGGTGACGATGCTGGTGGCCAACGGCCTGGCCGTGGACCACCGGCTGTAGGCACGAAGCAACGACATGAGGAGTGGGGGAGTGGAAGGAAGTTTCGCGGTGCGCGCGGAGAAGAGCTGGCCTGCGATTCTAGTCTATTCTATAAACGAATCACGCAGGATGTCGGCCGTCGACAGCAAACCTCGCAGAGGCCACAGCAATCGAGCGGGCAGATAAATAGGGCCAGCAAAACGGGGCTCCGCGTCGCACACGGCGGCCCGCCGGCGCGCCTGGCCCGGCCCGGGCGTGCGCCTCCGTCGGCCTAGGCGTACACCATGGTCTGCTCCTCGTCGGGCGTCTCGATGTCCACGATCTCCTCGAGGAGCTTGCCGCTGCCCTTGCCGTGGCCCAGCGTGTTGTGCACAAAGCTCAAGAAGCACGTCCAGCCGATGGACCACAAGTTCGACGCCACCACGCGGAGGTGCACCGGCACAAACACCAAGTTGAAGAGCTGGAGCGGCGTCCACACCGTCCAGCTGGCCCGGAGCACGTGCCACCAGTTGTTGTGCAACTTCTCCGAGGCCACGGCCAACGGGTCCGGGTGGAGCGCCAACACGCTCATCACCGTGTTGTACATGGGGATCCACACGAAGCCGGGCATGATCAACGCGTCCACCGCGAGCCGGTACAAGTTGTCGTGCGTGTGGATGGTCGACTCCTTCATCTTGGCCCGCTTGGCTGCCAGGAGGAAGGGGCTCTTGAAGAAGGGGAGCGTCTTGGTGTTCCACTTGACCGACACCGGCCCGAAGAAGCACACGCCGTAGATCAACGCGCGGACCGTGCGGTCGGCGTGGTACTCCGTGGGCTTGTCGGGGTCGTCGTCCTGGTGGTGCGGATATAGGAACTGGGCTAGCAAGTCGCCGGCCGCGAAGAAGAGCCCGCTGCCCACCATGTTGGTTTTGTACGGGTGGGCCTTGAGCAAGTTGTTGTAGTACCTGAAGATGCCCATGGTGGTGCTGGTGTTGTAGGATCGGGGCGCCTGGGCAAAACCGTTGGGAAAGCAGGAAAACGCGAGTGAAGACCGGGCCGCTTGTCTATAAAAGAGATGCCTCGAGTAAATCCGGCTGCGGCTTAGGCCCCGAAAAAATACCTCGAGGTCCACAGTGTGTGCGTAGGCGTCCGGGACATGGGGAGCAGGCATAAAACCGCGGGAAACGGGCAGGCGCACGCGACGGCGCCGCGGCGGCGCAGCCCGCCAAATTGCCCTGGCCTTCTCTTGGCAGCCCGGCCTTGCGCCGTGATTGTGGTCGGCCGTGCCGGTGGAAGTCGGGTTCGCGAAGAGCTTCCGCGTCGGACGATCAGCATGCACCCACGCCGCGCCGGGCCACGGGAAAGATGTCCGGGCCCCGAGTGCGTGCGCCACACGTGGCACGGGTCACGCGCAACCTCACGTGCCGCGCCGCACGGGCACGTGACGCGGGCGGCGCGGACCAACCGCCGGCGCCCACACGCGCGTGCCGATATAGAGTTATTTGTTCCCGTTTGGGATGCTCGCTTGGCTTCTGCATCGGGGCACTTTGACAACAGCCCGGCTGAGCCGCAGACAGCCGCTGACCAATGAGCCCGCTACGTGATGGGCAGCAAACCACGCCGCGATAACACCTCCCTCGACGTTCGGCCGGCGCGGGGCCAAGCCAGATGGAACCTGCGGCAGAGCCGTGGCCTGCAGAGAGCGCCGCCTGCGAACGTTCTTTGCTTTCGCCAGAGATACGGACCGCTGGGCGGCCCCAGCAACACAGGCGCTCTCTGCGGCCACAGACAGCGGGGCCGCAAGCAAGGGAGCCGCCGCGTGGGAGCAATGCAGCGAAAGAGCCGCCGAATTCCGCCCCCACCCCGGCGGCATGTTTACATGTGTCCGCAGAGTGGCTGGTTATCCACCCGTTTCCTGCAGGCGCGCAGAGCACTGTCTCGTCGATATCCCGCCCTTATTGCCCGGAAAAAGAGGTTTAATTACCAGAAAATTCTACCTTCTCCCACACTTTCTCTCCAGTTTCAGTAAGCACCATCACGCAAAAATGCATAGAACGTACTCTATGAGATCCCAGAGGGCCCCCACCGCCGCTCAATTGCAGGCCCCTCCCCCTCCACCATCGTCGACCAAGTCCAAGTTCTTCGGCAAGGGCTCGCTCTCCCACTCCATCAGAAAGTCCACTGCCGGCGCATTGGGCCCCGACTTGGCCCGCAAGTTGGCGCAGTTGATCAAGATGGAGAAGAACTTGATGCGCTCCATCGAAATCACCGCCAGCGAGAGAAAGGAGGTGGCCAAGCAGTTGTCCTTGTGGGGTGAGTCCAACGACGACGACATCTCGGACATCACCGACAAGTTGGGTGTGTTGATCTACGAGATCGGTGAGTTGGAGGACCAGTTCATCGACAGGTACGACCAGTACAGAATCACCATCAAGTCCATCCGTGACATCGAGGGCTCGGTGCAGCCTTCCAGAGACAGAAAGCAGAAGATCACCGACCAGATCGCCTACTTGAAGTACAAGGACCCACAGTCGCCCAAGATCAACGTGTTGGAGCAGGAGTTGGTGCGTGCCGAGGCCGAGTCCTTGGTGGCCGAGGCCCAGTTGTCCAACATCACGCGCGAGAAGTTGAAGACCGCCTTCAACTACCAGTTCGACTCGATGCGCGAGCACGCCGAGAAGATCGCCTTGATTGCCGGCTACGGTAAGGCCTTGTTGGAGTTGTTGGACGAGGCCCCCGTCACCCCCGGCGAGACCAGACCTGCCTACGACGGCTACGAGTCCTCCAAGCAGATCATCATCGACGCCGAGAACGCCTTGGCCACCTGGACCTTCGACTCCGCCGTGGTCAAGCCCACCTTGTCGTTTGCTGCGCACGAGGAGGACTACGACGACGAGGAGTTGGCCGAGGAGGCCGAGAACTTGAAGATCACCGAGGACCAGTGGGCCGACGAGCACAAGGCCGCCGCCTAGAGTCCCGTCCGCACGCTGCTTTGCCAAAAGTAATGTTCTCTATTGTTTTGTTTAAGTTGTATCATTAAAAAAGACTCCGTCGCCCTCTCTGCCCGCCTTCTCTAGCCTCTCGCAGCCGGTGTCCCGGGTTCCCCGCCATGCGCACAGCTGTCTGATTGCACGCATGTTCGCAGCAAAAACGCGGCGCCATGCGCCACAACGTGCAGGCATGTCAACACTTCCTCGCGACGAAAAACAAACATCTCTCGTCTTCACTACATCTCCTCTGTACAGTTTCTTCCTCAACGGCCGCCATCGACACCCCGCCACCGCCTTTGCCGCCGGCTCCCATTCACCCCACCCCCGTGCCCGACTGCCTGTCCCGACCGCCCGCCCGTCCCGACCGCAGGATCGCCGTCCCATCGTTTCTGCGTCCGATCTGCCCGGCGCAACACTCTACCGTCTAGGGCCACGCGGATCACACCACCTGCCCAGCCGCCGCTAGAAAAAGTCCCCCAAAGACAGCACGCTCCCCCTCCCGCCACCCAAGATGTCGTCGCCATCCACAGGCGTGATTGACCCCTTGATCTGCTCGTACCTGGAGTCCGACAAGAACGCCAAGCAGACCGCCCCGCCGGCGCCCGCCCACAGCAGCCTCCCGCCGCAGACCAAGCACCTCAGTGCGCCCGGCAACCAGCCCATGGCGTCGTGGACGCCGTTGGTGTCGCGGACGCTAACACAGGAAATCGTGTCGCTCAACTCCACGCCCAGCTCCAAGATCTACACCTCCATCGGCAAGCCCACCAGCGGCGTGGCCGGCGTGAGCAGCACGGCCGGCGCGGAGTTCGAGTCGTACTCCGGGCTCAACTTGACGCCGTTCTTCACGCACACCATGAACATCGCCGGTAACCCCGGCAGCGCGTCCAACATCTGGGCCAACACCAACTTCACGCCGCTCTACGACAAATCCATGCATATGGCGGACTTCTTCATGGAGTCGCCCATCCGCCAGACGCCCGGCAAGATCGAGTCCATCACGCCCTCCAAGTTCAACCTCAACCACGACTGGCGCGGCGCCACCAGCGAGGGCAAGTTGAACCCGTCGCTCTCGCACACCAAGGTGGCCTTCTCGCACAAGCCCAAGCGCTCCATCACGCAGCTCGACACTCCGGCCCGCCACCCGGCCAAGAAGTACGACCGCGACACCGAGGACGAGGACGAGCACGACAAGGAGAACGACGACGCCAAGCCGCACGCCGACGCGAAGCACGGCCAGGACTTCGTCACGCCGTCCAAGAAGAAGGTGCTCCGCGACGTGCCGGCCGCGGCCTTGAACAAGACGCCGCTGCGGCCGCCGCCGCTCGAGAACAAGCTCGAGACGCCCGCAAACACCCACCCGGTGTCGTCGCCGTCCACGGTGATCATCGCCAGCGCAGCAAAGTCCCCCGTGGGCGCCACAGGGCACAAGCCCGTGCAGCCGCCGAGCCCGACGCCGAAGAAGGAGGGCACCAGCACGGCGGCTGAGCCCGTGATGGGCATCTTCACCGAGAACAAGCCGCGGCCGCAGAAGAAGGCCGCCGGGGCCGCCGACGCCAGCAAGAAGCTGGGCAGAAAGAACGCGGCCGGTGCCAACCGGTTCCAGATCATCTTCACCGACGTGCACACGCTCATGAACAGCAAGAAGAAGAAGGGCGCAGAGGGCAGCGCCGGCAGCGAGAAGTTGGACCGCAAGCTCGACCGCAAAAAGAGCAAGAGCAAGGTGGACCAGGGCCCCGACAGCGCGAAGCACGCGAGCCAGGCCGGCCCGCCGAGCCAGCAAAGCCAGCAGAGCCAGCAAAGCCAGCAGAGCCACGGGTTGCAGCCCGGCGGCGCGTTCTACCCCACGTCGTCGTTCTCCATGTCGCAGGACTACAACACCTCCATGAACACGTCGCGCGAGTTCAGCATGTTGACCAACTCCACGGTCAACACCAGCAACTCCAACATGACCGGCGACCACACGTCGTTCGACATGATGCACGGCGGGTTGCTCTCCACGCCCAACGGCAAGTTCCTCCTCGAGAACCTGTTCAGCCGCGTGTCGCCGGCAGGGCTCCTGAACGCGCCCGGCGCCCACTACCACGAGGACATGCACGCGAAGGAGTACATGCCGCCGCCCAAGACATTCACGCTCCAGCAGGCGGCGCACCAGGCGCTACTGCAGCAGGGCCACGCGGCGCCGCAGCACCGGCCTCAGCAGCACCAGCAGCTAGCGCCGCAGCTCGCACAGCAGCAGCTAGCGCTACCGCAGCAGCAGCTCCCGCCGCAGCAGCCCGCCGCCCTCATGAACATGTTGATGAGCACGCCGCAGCGCGAGGCCTCCATCAACTCTGCATCCACATCCTTTCTCCACGAGGACCCCTCGCCGTCCGGCAAGGAGCCCATGAACTACTTCTACCACAACATGCATTCGTGCCAGCAGCCGCAGAAATCCCCCAACCCCTCGCATCTACTCAACTTTTCGGTCCCGGACGCGTCCGAGGACTTCTCCGCGGGCAAGCCGCCTGCGGGCGGCTCGCGGAAGGCCAAGCGGCGCTAGTCCCCAGTATGCCATTCTTCGAACTACGTACGATAATATATGAACAGCCTATGCGTTAGGCGGCAAGAGCAACGCCGCAATCACCCCCGGGCGCTCGGTGGCCAAGAGGTCGTAGACCCGCGCCGCGTGCCGCGAGTCGCCCAACTCGAGCTGGATCCCCAACCCGCTCAAGAACCGCCGGTTGCTCTCGGAGAGCACGCGCGACTTCTTGCCGAGCCCCACCACCAAGATCTCCGGCTTCGGGTGCACCTTGCCCAAGATGCCGAGCACCTGCGCCTGCAGAAACTCCACGATGAAGCCGTTGACGATCTTGTAGCCGCCGTTGGAGAGGTTGACCTCGAAGCTCTCGGAGTCCACGAGCAACGTGCCGATCACCTCGCCCTTGTCGTTGGGCGACTGGATGAGCACGTTGTTGGCCAAGTGGAAGCTGTCGGCGTTGACCGACTCGATGTACGTGATGGGCTTCTGCGAGTACATGAGGATGTCGTTCTTCTTGAACATGTCCACGGGGTTGCTGACGGTTTCCAGCTTGTTGCCGGGTGCCGAGAGCCTGCCCAGCGACACGGGCTTTCCGCCGCCAAACAAGTTGGCCCGCGGGAGCGCGTGGGAGAACCGCCTCCGTGCTAGCGCCTGTAGTTGGTACATGAACTGAGGAAGCTGAGGAAGCTGGCTGCGGACTATGCCTTGAGATGTGCGATCATGCACATAATCAGATGTAAGAGAAAGTAGAAGAATAGGGCTAGAGGGTGGGGGAAGAGACACGAGGGAAGAGACACGAGGGAAGAGACACGAGGGAAGAGACACGAAGGAGAATGTAAAGGCGCAAAATAGAGCAAGAGAAGAACAAATGTAGGAAGGAAGAAGCAGGCCATAGTCGGCCGGTACTGATCTACAAAGCGTGCAGAACATGATCCGTTGTTAGTATCCTTGATTTCGGCAGCGGACGGTTTTATTTCTGATGGACAGATCACCAGGGCTAGGCAGACACCACAATGAACTCAGAGGCTAATCACAGCGTTGGTCCAGGCTCGAGGACATCAGATTCTTCCATACTGCACAATGCGAACATGGACAGCACTTCGTGCCACCTGCGTGCGCATCAACCAGTAGCCCACAATGTCCACCCAATCAGGCATCAAGGGCTCGGACGACCTCATCGAGCTCTTGCACGACGCGGCCTCGGCGGCCGTGGTCATCGCCCTCTCCGACGACGCCACGCAGTTGGTCGAGGACAAGTCGTACGCGGGGCCCTCGGGCTCCTCCCTCGAGAGTGCCTTGGCGTCGCTCGAGGAGTACCTCTCCGCCGTGTACCCGTCGCCGAGGTTTGCGACCGTGCACGACAGCGCCACGTCCAGCAGCTACTTCATCAGCTTCATCCCGGACGTGGCGCCGATCCGCCAGAAAATGCTTTTTGCGTCGACCAAGAACACGCTTCTCCAGCAGCTAGGCAACAAGTTCCTGAAGCACCACGTGCTCGGGTTCTCGGAGTTGCGGGAGTTGACGCCCGACTTGTTCAAGGCGGCCATCTCCAGCGACCACGACGCGACCTTGACCGCCAAGGAGCGGGACATCCAGACGCTCAACTCGTTGCAGAACTTGACGCTTTCGCAGGCGTCCTCCAACGCGTACAAGCGCGAGTTGCCCAGCATGAGCAAGGCGTCCGAGACGTCGTTGTTCTTCCAGATCGAGCCCGAGCTTGCCCGCGTGCTCGGCACCAACTTGCAGGGCCAGGTGGTTGTGATGAACATCGACACCGCCAAGGAGACGTTGAGCCTCACCGCACAGCTCCAGGACGTGGCGGCGGGCGACTTGGTGGCGTCCGTGACGCAGGCCGCGGGCTCCGGCTCGTCGCCGGCGCCGGCGTACATTTTGTACGGCCACGAGAGCGGCAAGTTGGCCTTTATCTATGCGTGCCCGTCGGGCTGCAAGGTCAAGGCGCGGATCATGTACGCAGCGAACAAGCAGGGGTTGCTTGCGCACTTGAAGCAGGACTACTTGCCGGAGCAGGAGGTCTCGGAGGTGTTGGAGGTGGGCGACTTTGACGAGATCAACGTGGCGGTGTTTGAGAAGCACGCGGCGCCCGCGCCTGCCAGCGGCGGCTCCAGCATGAAGTTCTCCAAGCCCAAGGGCCCCCGGAGAAGGTGAGTATAAGAGTTTTTTGTAGCAATGCATGAGCGTTCAGGGGATCCAGCCCTCGACGTGCGAGCGCACCAAGTGCTCGAGCGCGCCGGCGTCGGTGAACACGTCCGGGGCGCCGCCCGCTCGCATCGACGCGATGTGCGAGTAGATCTGCCGGGACACGGACTTGTTGATGTGGATGTACTCGTCCTCGGTGCGGATGCGCCGCAGGGCGTCGCCGCCCCGGTAGAGCGGCCGGAGGCAGTTGCGCACGTGGTGTTGCACGGCGTGCTTCTCCTCGAGCGAGAGCTCCGCGGGCAGCGCAGCGTCGCTCTCGGCGGCTTCCGTGCTGCTGGGCGAGCTGGCGAGCGTGGCGGCCGCCGAGTTTTCGCCCGAGCGTGCTTGGGCAAGCGACGAGCACTCGGACGCCGGCGACGCGGCGGGCCGCGCCCTGATCTGGCTCATGAGCGACGCGATTCTGCTGGGAGCGGCCTCGGCCGAGCCAGAGCCGGGGGCGGGGCGCGTCTCAGCGGGCGCAGGCGCCCGTGCCCGGCGCCGCTTGCGCTGGGGCGCCCCAGGCGTGCTGGGGCCCGGCGCGGGCCCGGATGCGCCCTCGGCGCCTCCAGAACTAGCATCTGGGCCCCCAGAATCGGTGTCCTCGGCACCTCCAGCACCTCCAGCACCATCGGCGCCCTCGGCGTCTTCAGCACCATCGGCGCGGGCGCTCTCGAGCAAGGCCCACGAGCGGGCCTCCTCGGGCGTCATCTGCAGCAACTCGCGGGCCCGGCGGCGGAGCAACACGCCGCCGTTCCACACGGCCGCGCGGGGCCGCCGCCCCGGCTCGTCGCCAAAGTCGTCGGCAGCGCCCGCAGGCGGCTCCGGCGCCGGCTCGTCTGGATCATCGTACGCGGGCGCGGCGCGCCGGAGAATGCGGCCTAGCACGGCCGCCAGCGCCGCCAGCGCCTGCGGGAGCTCCTGGAAGCAGTCGCAGAACGGGCAGAACCACGCCGCGTCCGCCACGGCCAAGCACCGCGTGTGGAACTGGCCGCCGCAGCTCACGCACGACACCATGGGCGAGTGGCGCATGGCGTACAGCGAGCTGGAGCACACGAGGCACACGCCGGCCAGCGCCAGGTCGGCGTCGTCCCGGGCCTGGGCCGGGCGCAGCAGCAGCGCCGCGTTGGTGTACACCGGGCGTGGGATCACGTACTCGGGCGGGATGTGGTTGGCCGCGTCGAGCACCCGGGGCTGCACGGCCACGGAGCGCACGGCGTGGGTGGCGCCGCTGGCCACGTCGATGCCCAGGAACTGCTTGCGGCACGTGGGGCACAGGCTCAGGTGCGTGGACCACTGGAGGATGCACGGGCCGTGGTACTCGTGGAGACAGCCGTGGACGCGGCCCACGTCGTGCGTGGGGGCGATCGGCTCGAGGCAAATGGGGCACTCCATGGGCGCAGGGGCGGCAGGGAGCGCCAAGCAGAGCCAAGACGGAGGCAGAGCGGAGTGGCAAGTGGAGCACCAGGCGGAGTGGGCCTAGCGTGGCCAAGAGGTGAGTGGCCTAGAGTGGTGAGTGAGGCCTGCGAGCATCGGGCTGCGCGAGAAGTACAAGAAACAGACGCAGAGAGACGGGCAAACAGAGGCGGCGAACCACACATACGTATAGATTAAACGGAATTGAAGACCGCCGGTGCTGGCAGCGGCGGTGCTGGCCAGCGGGGCGGCGGGGCAGAGGCGGCCCGGCCGGGTCACGTGACGCGGCGGCGGCTTCCCCGGCGCTATTTTCTCAGCTCATCGGGGGCTCGCACCCCATGTCGAGGCACCAGTTCGACCTCATCCAGTGCATGCGGCGCCCGGGCACGCACTACGGCATGCTCTGCCCGCAGTGCGACGGCAAGTGCCCGGTGTGCGACTCGTTTGTCAAGCCGGCGGCCCGCGTGCGGGTCTGCGACTCGTGCTGCCAGGGGCCGCTCGAGCACCGGTGCATTCTCTGCGGCGCCCACTTTGGCGACGGCGGCGTGGGCTCGCCCGCGTACTACTGCCACGAGTGCGTGGTCCAGGAGAAGCACCGCGAGGGCTGCCCGCGCATCGTCAACTTGGGCAGCTCCAAGATGGACATGCGCATGAAGCGCAAGTGAGGTAAGCATCGAGCATAACATCGAGCATAAGCATCGAGCATCGACATCGACATCGAGCACGAATACACATCGACATCGACATCAATACATCAACACACGTAACCCAGCCGTAGTCACTGGCGCTTCTCGCGCGTCAACACCTCGAGGCCCATGTCCACCAACGACCGCACGCCGTCCTTCCACCGCTGCTCCAAGTAGCCGCCCACCGGCTGGAACTGGCTCTGCTTCGCGGCCCGCGCGCCCTGGAGCTCCTCCACCCGCAGCCGCTTGCGCAGAAGCTCCTGCTGCTGCAAGCCCACGGCCTCGGCCATGCGCTCGTTGGCAAGCGCCTGGCTGCGCACCACCTCCGCGGCGTGCTCGTCCGCGAGCCGTGCGTTGCGCTCGCGGAGCACCGCAAACGACAACGCCGTGTACATGCGGCTGTGGTCGTCGTCGTCGTCGTGGAACTCCACGTAGCGGTCGAGCGTCACGCCCGGCGGCAACGGCTCGTGCGCGGCCTCCGGGTCCTCGAGGTCCGCGTCGCTGGCGCTGCGCATCAAGAGCAGCGGGTTGGCGGAGAGCGGCGTGTAGTCCCGGACCTGCGGGTGGAGCGCCTGTGTGTTTGGCGGGAGCTCGTTCTGGATGAGCTGCTCCACGGCGCTGAGCTCTTCGGCCGTGATGGCGCCGTCGATGTCTGCGGTTAGTAGGTGCGGTGCGGCGCGGCGACGCTGTTACGTACACGGCAAGTAGTCAAGGACCTCGTTTTCCAGGGAGATCATGGGGGCCATGGGAGCTGGGAGATGTGGCTAGCGATAGTGTGCGGGTGAGGCGTGCGCGCACCGATGTCTGTGGGGATGGTCCAGCGCCTTGTTGCGATGGCCGTTGAAGTTACCTGGCGCTGCGTTGAGTTACCTGGGCTGCGTTACCTGGCGCTGTGTTGAGTTTCGCTGCGTTACCTGCTGTGTTGAGTTTCGCTGGCTACGTTGGCCGTTGCGCTGGATGCTTTGTATTCTTTTGCAGTATTTTGCATTGTATTTCTTTTTCTTGTCGTCTTGCAGTCTACATTATCACTCAGTCAGAAGATATATTATACTCACCCTACTTGGCCAAAACGTCGGCGTCGTATTTCTGCTTGAACCAGTTGATGGACTCCTCGGCGTTGGTCTTGTGCGAGTTGCCAAT
This sequence comes from [Candida] wancherniae, assembly GCA_003708715.3. Lineage (NCBI taxonomy): Eukaryota > Fungi > Ascomycota > Pichiomycetes > Serinales > Metschnikowiaceae > Metschnikowia > [Candida] wancherniae. The sequence continues at coordinate 74,148 of PPOZ03000008.1, read as the reverse complement.
CACGCCTCTGGCTCTCTTTCTTCTGGCAACACGTGCACCGTGTCTGCCCATGACAACGTAGAAGTCCATACCGTAGATACCGATACCTGGGTCGTACTTGATGCCCAAGTCGATGTGCTCGTCGATACCGAAACCAAAGTTGCCGGTCTCGGAGAAGTTTCTTCTTCTCAATTGGAACTCCTTGACTCTCAAGCCTCTCTCCAAGATCTCCTCGGCCTTGGGGCCTCTGATGGTGACGTGCACGGAGATCTTCTCGTTTCTTCTGATACCGAAGGTTCTCACGGTGTATCTGGCCTTGGATTGCACGGGCGTCTGACCGGACAACTGCTCCAACACCTTGGAGGCTCTGGTCAATCTGTCACCGGACTCTCCGACACAGATGTTCAACACCAACTTCTCGATACGCAACTCACGCATAGGGTTTTGAGCGGACATTTTTGGCTGTTTCTTGTGGTGATGGGAGGATCTGGTGAAATTTTTTTTGGTGGTGCGCTTCACTGCGCGGAATGGGAGGCGCACACCCGCGGTCACGTGCGCGCGCCCCGCGAGGGCTGCGGCCCTGGCGCCTACCGCGCACCTTCGCTAGCAGTGCTCTCGTATTTCTATGTAGCTAGACCTCGACGTTGTTGAACGACTTCTCCTTCTCCTTGATGTCGAAGAACACGTCGCCCACGTTGTGGTTGCCGTGGTAGACCCAGCCCTGCTCGGTGACGTGGTACAAGTTGATGGAGCCTCCCGAGTAGGCGTCTCTGTGCGTGGCGGCCAAGATGCTTCTCTTGCCCAAGTACAACGCCTCCTCCACGCTCAAGTCCCACCGGTACTCCGAGTCCAACACACCGTAGGCAAACGTCTGGCCGGAGCCCACGCAGAAGAGGTCGCCCTTCAACCGCGTGCCGTCCGAGTCCACGTAGAACACCGTGGGGCCCTCCTTCTTGGTGTACCCGCACACCATGGTGCCCATCGACAACCCCATGCCCTTGTACTGGTACACCAAGTTGCTCAAGATCTTGGACGCGGCCGCCACCGAGATGCGCTCCTTCTCCCTCAACTCGTGCAAGCGGCACTGCGTGCCCAACCACGTCTCCCAGTACTGGCAGTCCGCGGCGCCTCCGGCCAACGTGCCCAACAAGAACGGGTTGATGCGGATGACCTTGTTGACGGTCTGCGACGCCACCCAGTTGCCTGCGGTGGCGCGCGAGTCCACCGCCACGATGATGCCGCCCTGGAACCGGAACGCCAACGTGGTGGTTCCGTGTGCGATCTTGATCTTGCAGTCCGGGTTGGATGCGTCGTCCGTGTGTGCCCGCAAGAACTCCGTGGGCATGGAGATGGGCGGCACCTCGAGGCTGGGCGCCAAGTGCAACTGCGGCGCGGCCGCCGCGTCGCCACGGGCCCCGGCGTACTCGTCGTGGAGCCGGGACCGGGCCGCTTGCGTGTATTGGTTGGCGATTGTGTTCATTGCCGCGATCTGAGAGAATGCGGGCGCTGAACTAGTATTGGGGGTGCTGCAGAGGCAATGGCACTGGTGGTAGTGCTGCTGAAGATCCGGCTTAGTGGCAGCTGTTTAGTGGCAGCTGTTTCGTGGCAGCTGGTGGTGGTGGCTCGTTGTTACCAGACGCTCGCCACTAGGAGCACCGCTGTGTGCAGGACAACGATAACGGTCTACGGCGGAGAACTGAGGAGTCGACGGCAGAGTCCAGCCGGGTCTACGGCGGAGTCCAGCGGGGTGCGGGCCTACACGGTATCAGGTGTTTAATTATTCATCAATGACTTAAATATTTTCGGCGCCGTGATGTGCGGGCCGTGCGCAGCAGACCGGCTGCGAAACCAGGCGGCGCTCTGCCAAGGCCATCAGCCGTCGCGCGGCTTCTTGCTCTCGCTGTCGGTCTCGTCGCTGGGCCGCTTGTCGCCCGCCCGCGGCTTGTTGGAGAGAAACTGCGGGGGCTTGGCCAAGCCGCCGGGCTTGGAGAACGTCTGAGGCTTCGAGAGGCCCGCAAACGACGGCCGGCTGAGCCCCGCGGCAAACGTGGGCCGCTTGCCAAGGCCCGGGTTCTCGGGCGTGGCGGTCCGCGACGCTGCGCCGCTGGCGGCCCCGGGCGACGCCGCGGGCACCGGCGCCGGCGCCGGGCTCTTTGCCGGCGACGTCTCGCGCTGCGGCGTCTGCGCCCTGCTGCTGCCGGCGGAGCCCGTGCCCTGCTTCTCCTTGATGGCCTTGGTCAAGGCAATGTCCAAGATCTTGCTCACCTGCTGCGGGGCCTTCTCCACCAAGAAGCCCAACGCGTTGTCGCCGCACCCGGCCTTGGCGCCGATGATGTTGACCTGCGCGATGGTGGTGGCGAGCGCCTTGGTGATGATCTCCGTGGTCACCGTGGTGTTGTACGAGAGCTTGCGCGCCTTGTAGAGCGAGAACAACTCCTTCTGCAAGTACGTGAGCGACTTCTTCGTGTCTGCGTTCATCCGGGGGAGCGCGGGCGTGGGCGTGCCCGGCGCCGCGCCGCCCAAGCCGGGCGACGGCGACGAGGCGGGCGTGGCCGTGTCGGGGGCCACCCCACGCGCACGGTTGGCCGCGAGCTGGTCCTTGATGGTGCCGGCGCTGCGGTCCACGGCGGCGTGGCTCTGCGAGTAAGGCGCGCCGTCCGCCTCCGGGGTCGCTTTGGACAGCTGGAGCTGTGTGCCGTTGTAGTAGAGCGCGGGCGACCCGGGCGTGGCGGGCGAGCCGAAGTTGCGGGCGCCGTCCGGCGACAAGTGCGGGCGGCCGTACGGCGCCATGCCCGGCCGCAGCACGCGGTAGTCCATGGAGCGGAGCGCGGCCTCCTTGGTCTTTGTCATTGCCACCTCCTGCTGCTTCTTGCGGATCTTCTCCTTCTCCTCGATGTACGCGTCGTCGATGGCCCAGAGCCAGTCGGCCTCGCTGGCCGCCTTGTGCACCGCGGTGAACATCTTGTTGAACTTGACGTTGTGCGTCACCGGGAACTGCCACCCGTCCGGGCAGTACTGGAAGTACGGGAACAAGTCCTTGATGCTGTCGTGGATCTCGCTCAACGAGAAGCCCTTCTTGCCCGCGGGCACGCTGCGGAGCACCGTGGACACCATCGCGCGCACGCTCAACGACGGCTTGGTCTTGAACTCCTCGGGGATCTCCTTCGCGCTGTGCACCTTGGCCTGCTTGCGGGCGGCGTCCTTTCTGCGCCGGGGCACCTTCGGCTCCAGTGTGCCGTCGCTGGTGTGCGACACGCACACCGACGGCCATCTGCGCTTGTGCTTGGTGTCGACGTAGATGGCTTGCCTGCGCACTGCCAGAGCGGCAGCAGGCACAGAGGTGATTGTCTCCACCTCCACCTCGAGCTTGGGCATCACGGGATACGCCGAGCCGCCGTACCCGGCAAGGCCCGCGTAACCAGACGCGCCGCCCGCGTACGCCGACGCGTACTGGCCCAACTGGCTCTGCTGGCCGGCGAGACCCATGGGCCCCACCTGCGCGAACTGGCGCCCGTACACGCGGTTGGCCGGCGGCTGGATCGTGGCCGGCTTGCCCATGCGCGGCCCTCCCGCGGGCTTGCCCATCAAGGGCGCGGACCGCGGCGTGTCGGCGGCCTCGTAGTAGGTCGAGGTGCCGTTCGCGGGCTTGTCCTTGCCGTGCGCCTCGATGAGCGGCGCCAACGACGCCACCTCCTGGTCGAGCATGTGGATGTCAACGTCGAGGCCCTTGCCGGCGGCGCCGGCCCCGCTGTCCGCGAGCACGACGCCCTCCGCGAGGTTGTGCTGCTGCACCAACTTGTCGATCTCGTCCTCCTCCTTCTGGAGCTCCTCCTTGGTGAGCCCCAAGTAGTCGTCGTCGAGCACCGACAGGTCGTAGTCGTCCTCACTGTCGTTGGCGCGCTTGCCCGCATTGATGTCGCTGAGCTCCTTTAAGAGCTTGGAGATCTCCTCGTTGGACGAGGACGCCAACGACTTGCGCCGTGCGATGGAAAGGCGTCGCACAATGTCGGCCTTGGCGCCGCGGGCAGCGCCGGGCTTCTTGGACACAGGCGTGGTCCGCGTGCTGTCCCGCTTGGGCGACGAGGACCCCAGGTATAGGTTTGTGCGTAGATTGAGCGCCTCGGTCGGGTTGAAGAACTTGGTCAGCTGGCCCGGCCGGTCACCGGGCCCGGCTGAGTCCGGCGACGGCAACACAAACGTGAACGGGATGTCGCCGATCTGGATCTTGGTGCTGTCGACCAACGGCACCGTCAAGCCCTTGCTGACGAACAGATCGTCCACAAACGCGCCGTTGCGGCCGAGCACCGAGATCTCAAAGCGCTGCGTGCCGAAGTTGTAGAAGATCTTGGCGTGGCGACGGGAAATCGCCTTGCGGGAGCTCAAGTGGACGTCCACGGAGTGATGTGCCGACACGTGGAGCTCGTGGCTGGACTTGCGGCCCAAGACCACCTGGAGCGTCTGCACGAAGAAGGTGTAGTTGTCGAAATCGAGACGGGCGTACGCAGAGATCTTGGACTGGGCCTCGCCGTCGTCCTCGCGCTCAGGCGTAATGCTGCCCGCCGTTGTGTCTATGCTCCCCGGCTTGTACTGATCTAGGAGCCTGTCTTTTTTCGGTTTTGGGGTCTGCACCGCCGCCACATCTGCCCCGCTGCCCACGGGCTCGCCTCCGTGAGGAGGGCGACCATTTCGTAGGCGTGGCGAGAGCGGGTCGGCGAAGCCCGGCGGTTTCGTGCCGGGGTTCCGGCTGGTGTCGCTGCTTGGCCAGCTCATGGCGCAGAGATCACGGCCGCGAGATGAGGTTGTGCCAATTTTGTGTGAAGCTGCCACCGGCTCTCCACTTTTGCGTGAATGTGTTCAATGTGTGGGTCGGCCCGAGGTACGTGGGCCTGCGTGGTCAGGGGAGAATTGGTCTATCAAAGTGCTATGTCCTTAGGCAGCGATGTTTTCACGCTCATCTCGCCTTGGTACAGGAGAGAAATGAGCAGACACGGGGACCGCAAAACGCACCCCGCCAGCGCACAGCGGGGCAGCGGGGCCCAGGACCGCAAGCCGCTGCTCTACATCTGGGACTACTTGGCCCTGTAGCTGTGCTTTTGCGTGCTCCCAAAGTAATGGCGGGAGGGGGCCCACGTGATTGCTAATATTGCCGGTGAGCGTGGGCATTGGCGAGACAACTGGGCAAGCGAACCGTGGGGCCACTCGGCAGGGCCGCTTGGCGGGGACCACAGCTCCACCGCAGTGGCCAGTGCATGGTCGCTGGGGCGGTTTGGCAGCGGTGTGGGTGCAAATTACTGTAGTGGTTGCGGAAAAGCACCACAGGCGTTCCGAAAAAGGTAGGCGCTACGTAGAAGGGCGTGGGGCCAGAGGGCCGGATGCAGAGGCGCAAGCCAGCAGAGGCACACGCCACGGCAGACGGGCCAGCTGGAGTCGGGCGCAGGGCGTGGCGTGGATCCCGCCGGGGCGATCCATGGCTGGTGCGGCGCGGCATCTCGCGCTAATCTCATCTCAGCAACTCTAGATCTTTCCCCAAAATGGTAAGTACATCTCAGACAGCACACCCCGGCAGTACTAACCGCAGGCTATCAAGAAGAAGAGCGGCCTACGCGCCAAGTCCAGCCGCCGGACCACGGTCGCCGACCGCATCCAGCAGTACACGCACGCGGCGGGCGAGCACCAGAACCCGCTCTTGAAGTTGCTGCAGACCAGCAAGCGGGACAAGCAGCAGGCCAAGAAGACCAGCTTCAGCGAGCGCTTGGCCGCACGCGCCACGTTCAACACGTCCGGCGGCATCTCCAAGTCCGCCCGGCGCCGGCGCAACCGCCGGGACAAGGAGCAGTTGAAGCCCCGCATGCGCGACCTCTTCACCAGTCTACCGGAGGCCACGGCCGCCACGGCGCCAGCCGACACCGCCGCCAAAGGCACGTACGTGGCGGGCGTCTCGCGGCCCACCAACCAGCCCAACGCCCAGAAGCACACGGGCCACACGCAGTTGCTCCGGGCGGAAAACAAGCAGTTTGCGCAGGTGCTCCAGAACCAGCAGTTCCAGCGCACGCCGTTCGCGGCGTTGAAGCAGGCCATCCAGTCCGCGGACAGCACCAAGTAAAATAGACAGACCCAATACAAAGCGTAGCCTACGAGGGCCCAGGGTGGCCGCTGGCTCGGTGCGGCGTGCGCTGCTGCCTGTCGGCTTTTTTCTCGCATCGTCTCAGCGCGCCGCGCATCAAAACAAACACCAAAACAAACACTGGAAAACACCCACACTTCCGCGAGCCGAACCAGCACGAGATCCGCCCAGTTAGGAACCTTCCCGCCGCAGCCTCTCCCTCCGTTCCGACCATGGACGGCACCCTGATCGACAAGTGGGGCCTCCCCGCGCCCAGCATCAGCGAGGAGGGCACGTTCTGCGACAACATCAACGACTCGCTCGAGAAGATCATGAGCGAGCACAGCGACAGCTTCAGCGAGTACGGCAGCGCCCACAACGTGCCGGCGCCCGTCGCCAAGGCCGACGTCCTCGCCGCGTTGAACACGCCGAGGGAGCCCGCGGACGCCGGCGCCGGCCCGTTCGCCTACAACGCCCACAACGAGAGCATCTTCGACGACGTGCGCTACTTCCCCAGCTTGCGCAACAGCCAGGCGGACGTCGTGCGCTTCGACGCCAACGACCCGGAGCTCGTCAGCCTGGCCACGTTGATGGCGTTGGTGGTGCAGTTGACGTCGCCCGAGGTGGTGGACTACAACTTGATCTGCGACTTCTTCCTCACCTACAGAACCTTCTCCGACTCGCACACCGTGTTGAACTTGCTCGTCACCCGCTTGATCTGGGCCTTGCAGTACGTCAACTCGCGGGCGCCCGACGCGCAAAAGATCGGCAAGATGGCGCTCCTCCGCACCTTCGTGGTGCTCAGGCACTGGATCTTGAACTACTTCTACGACGACTTCCACCTGGACAGCCGCTTGTGCGACACCTTCGTGGGCCTCCTCAACAAGATCACCGCCGGCCCGCACTTGGTCTCGCCGCTGATGCCCTTCGAGGTCAAGATCCTCTCCGACCTCAAGATCCACTGGCTCTCGCAGGTCAACCAGTTCTTCGACTGCTCGTTTGCCGTCAGCCCGCCGCAGGCCGTCTACGCCGCGCCCTTGCCGTCGTCCCCGGAGTTCTTCGACGTCAAGAAGCTCACCAAGTCCAACACCGAGGCGTCCATCCACACCACGCCGTCGTTCCGCCGCTCCGCCATGCTCTCGCTCTACGACCAGAAGGTCCACCACAAGTGCATAGTCTACGACGGTCCGCCCAGCGACACCAGCCCGCAGATCCCGCTCAACAACTTGCTCAACCAGCACAAGTCCTCCCGCACCTCTCTTGATGACAAGCTACGGGTCTTCCACTCAAGGATCGCGCGGAAAGACAGAGGCCACAGCCCCTCGGCGAAGCTCCCCCTCGCCCCGAAACACAACTACATGAACTTGACCGACTCTTCGCTCGCGCTCAAGAAGACCGCAAACCCTCTGGCGAAATTGTCCGACAACAGGCCCGCTGCGATCGACATCAGCACCGGCTTCTCCACCAACGGCAGGGTCAAGCTCCCGTCGTCTAGGATCTCCACCATCATCCCCACGACGCCGGTGAAGAAAATGTCATATTCCCTCAAGGACGACCCCACAAGGAATCCACAATTGCCACAGGGTGGCAACCCCGACCTCGACGACTTCGGGCGCAAAAAGTCCATCAAGAAGCTTGTCGGCGGCTGGACCAAGTCCTTGCACTCTCCCGACATGAGAGCAGACAAGCCCGCACCTTCAAGCGAAGCGGGCTCGTTCCCGTACCTCAACCAAGCGCCCGAGGGTGCTCAGCCCGAGCCGAGTGATAGCTTGAGCAGCAGGGTGGACGTGCTCAGTGCAAGAATCGTGGATGAGTTGGAGTATGTGATCCGGTATTACATTTATGAGTCTAACCAGCCAATGGCAGCGAGAGATGGCATCGATGAAATCAGCAACAAGGCGGTGCCATTCTCGTTCAAACACGAAAAGGCTGCTCACCTCTCTCCAACGCACGAGGCTTCCTCCGGGGAGGACAAGGAGATGTCAATCCAAGACATTTCGGATCTCAATATAGAACGCATTGACAATCTCTTCAGCCAAGAAAGCCTCGGAAATGACGAACTCGGCATGTCCCAAGATTTCCAAGACGGGACCCACAGAACCTCAAAACACTCCTCGTTTGGGGGCAGGGTCACCAGCCTCAATTGGACTGATGACGGCAACCTATTCTTCGAGAACTCGGCGCTGATATCCGACTCACAAAGCAAGAGGGGCACCAAGTACTACGACGTGAGCTCTGAGGTCGGTCAAGGAGAGCCACTCGAGCTCAAAGACGAGTCCTCTCCAAGCACACCGTACGCAAGCGATTCCAGCGACCTCGACCATATAGTTGCGGACGTCACCGATTTGGGCATCACAATGAGTCCTCAGTCCGTCAAGAGGAAATCGGTGCGTGGCTTCCCCTTGCTGCGTGACTCTTTTGCATCTGCGTCGAATGGCAAAATTAACCCATTGATCAGAAACTCAAGCGGCTCTTTGTACAAAAGAGACTCTGTGAAGTCATACCTCAGTTATGATTCTGCTTTCTCCATGAGGACAGGTCCCCACGGGGAGGACTCTAACGCCGGCAACTTGAGGAAAAAGAATGGGTGCCACAACTTGAGGAAGTTAGCGCAATACGATACGCAAAAGAGCCGTACGGTATCCAGGCTTTCCACTTCATCCAACATCAATCCGATGATCATGAGAACGTCCTCCATTTCTCCACATGGCTCAAGAAACTCCTCGCTCAGGAGAAGCGCCAGGTTCAGCACCCTTTGTGCACTCACCGAACTCCCTTTCAACGACTCATTCTCGAGCCGGACCCCTGCCAATGTCTCCAACACCGCCAATGTTTCCAACGCTGCCAATGTCTCCAATGCCGCCATCGTGTTTGATCGGGAAAAAGCGAAGCTGTTTGATGTTTCTCAAAACTCTTTGTTCTCTCTGAGGGCTGGAGGAGACAACCGCGTCGGGCACCAGTCCAAGCCAGAGTTCAGCCGACTTTCAACCTCATCTGTTGCCATTCCAGGAATAAGCACTAACGTTTTGAAGGAATTAGCTCTTATACCCGATGAATCGTTCAGCAGTGGAAAGAACCCTATTCAATGTGCCTTATACAAGCTCGAAGGGAAGCCTAAGGGCCATGGAATGAAGCTAAGACCCGTTGATTCGAGCTTGGGTGATACACTGCAGCTTTCCCAGAGCTCTCAAGACATCGCAAACACAAGCGGCAACAGTGAGGAATCATATGCAAATAAATCCGTGGAGGGACAAAAAGACCTTCACAGACACGAGTTTGAGGTTATGCAACATGGTGAGCGCGAGGTAAGTGCAAACAACACGGCAAAACTAGCAGATGAAACCCCTCAAACCCCTGAGATACATCTTAGTGAGGCCGAGAGGGACGACTCACACCCAAACACTGAGGATATACTTGATGAGATAAACAACGCGGTGACAGAGGATGCTATTGATTATTCCTCGGAGGTCGAGAATGAGTTGAAGAAAAAGCCTGTGACGCCCATCAAAACAAAGTCGAGATCCGAGCTTCTTGCTTCGCAGTCTGCTTCGAATGTGAGCGCTTTGCTTACAGGTTTGCCCAGCAGTGAAAGCGGTAGTCCGTACTCCCTTCTCAATCCTAAGTTGGTGTTGGACGGCTACTCTGGCATACCGGATGAATTGACTGTCAGGAAGGTAATGGCAGACAGAAGCCATGTATCGTTCATTTTGAGGTACGAATCCAGAACAATTGCAGAGCACCTCACGATCATCGAAAGGGATATGATGCAAGAGATTGACTGGAAGGAACTCATAGAGCTCAAATGGAACAAGGAGTTGAAACCCGTGAACAGTTGGCTCGAGATCATCGTGAACGACGAGTACTACAACAAGAACAAGGGACTAAACTTGGTGATTGCCCGGTTCAACCTTATGGTCAATTGGGTGATCTCGGAGATTTTGTTGACCAGGGACGAGAAGGAGAGAAGAGCAATCATCTCGCGGTTGATCCACGTTGCCCATCACAGTTACGAGATACAAAACTTCTCCACGTTGATGCAAGTGGTGTTGGCGCTCACCAGCGAGAAGGTCAACAAGTTAAAGAACACCTGGAACAATTTGTCTCCCGGCGACATCTTGACATTGAAGCACCTCGAGAGCTTGACCTCGCCTTTGAAGAATTTCATCAACATCAGGCTATGCACAAACAAGATCAAGCCCTCCAACGGGTGCATACCGTTCGTTGGATTGTATCTTTCGGACTTGATCTTCAATGCCGAGAGACCCAAGTTTGTGAAGAACAAGCAGGTAGAGGTCAAGAATACGTCCTACGACAACAGCCAGCTCCTGGGAGACAGCACCATGGGGAGCGAGCAGGCCAAGAACATGGATGCAATGATCAACTTTGCCCGCTTCCGCACGTCGGTGCATGTGGTCAAGTCGCTTTCGCAGTCCATTGAGTGGTCGCAGAACTATCACTTTGAGTTGGACGACGAGCTATTGAGGAAGTGCTTGTACATCAAGTCGCTAGACGAGGAGGAAATGAACTACTGCCTACAGCAATTGAGACTGGACGAGCAGGCTTGAGCGCCGGCGAGCTACAGAGCACCACGTTGTTTGTGCAAGTGCAATCTAGGCCTCGCGAGGTGTGACCATTTTTTCCGTCAAGTGCACTTTTCTGGACAGTACCACCCCTGTGCGGAGAAAAGTATAATTTGTTGAGAGTGTTGGCAGGGGTAGAATGTTCGGCTGGGTGCGAAATGAGCATTGGCGGTCCAACAAAACCTCTCCCCACATTGGGCTGTATGCAGCACCGCGATAATTAAACCAGCAAGATATGTTGAGAACACCTGCTATCAGCCCACTCAGCCAGGCACTACACCGTTGTCTTTTCTTCACACCCTTATATACCCTTACATACCGAAACACATAAGCTAAACCAGAATGGCGAGGAAAAAGTCACCCAAGACGCTTGCTGCGGTTTTGGTGGCAACGTCGATTGCTACCATCTCCTACAAGATATACGAGTTCCTAACGAAACCGTCGGAGGAGGACGGCAACGGCAAGAGCAAGGGCGGCATCGTGTCGCGGCCCTGGCAGACCAACAAGTCGATTGCATTGACGCTACTGCATTCGGTGTTGAACTCAGACTTGCCTTTGGACGACATCCTCCAGTCCTCGGGCAACGTGACCTTCATCTTGCCGCCATACCTCTCAGTTGACGATCTTGCATGCCACGTGGAAAATAAGGACGGCTCCATCAAGTACGAGTTGCCACAGACGCTCATCGATAACTACAAGCTCCTCCGGTGCCTGAACCTTGAGGGCTACTTCCACCTTGTCAAGAACCTCAAGCCAGACATGCTCTTTGTGTGTCTGGACGACCTCGGCATCAGCGGGCGCACGCCCCCGGACTTGAGGCGGTTTGTCAAGGAAATCGTGCTGATCGACCAGGACCGCAGCCAGGTGCAGAGCGTGTTGTCGAAGGTGTTCTTGAAGTGAGCAGTTACATAAGTAGATTAGTATATGCACATATTGTCTAGCGGCCGGCCAAGCGCTGCTCCGGGGCGATGGACGAGATGCTCGTGCCGAACATCAACTCGCCCAAGTCCGTGGACACCTCCAAGACCTTCTTGGGGTCGTTGTAGTGGGTGACGGCGTCGACAATGGCACGTGCCAACTTGGCGGGGTTCTTCGACTTGAAGATGCCCAGGCCCACAAACACGCCGTCGCAGCCCAACTGCATGCAGATGGCGGCGTCGCTGGGCGTGGCCACGCCTCCGGCGGCGAAGTTGACCACGGGCAATTTGCCGTCGGCTGCAACCAACTGCTTCAACAACTCCACGGGCACGCGGTACTCGGCGGCGTAGGCGTCGAGCTTCTCCGGCGAGGCCACCACCTGCTTGATCTGCTCCAGCAACTTGCGGATGTGCTTGATGGCCTCGGAGATGTCGCCGGTGCCGGCCTCGCCCTTGGTGCGCAACATGGCGGCGCCCTCGTTGATTCTGCGGAGCGCCTCGCCCAAGTCCTTGGCGCCGCACACAAACGGCACCTTGAAGCCGTCCTTCTCGATGTGGTGGCTCCAGTCGGCGGGCGTGAGCACCTCGGACTCGTCGATGTAGTCGACGCCCAACTGCTCGAGCACCTGGGCCTCGACGAAGTGGCCAATTCTGCACTTGGCCATCACGGGAATGGACACGGCCTCCATGATGGACTTGATCATGTGTGGGTCCGACATGCGGCACACCTGGCCGGACGCCCGCATGTCGGCCGGGATCCGCTCCAAGGCCATGACGGCACAGGCCCCGGCCTTTTCAGCGATCACCGCCTGCTCTGGGGTGACGACGTCCATGATGACGCCGCCCTTCAACATCTGCGCCAAACCGGCTTTGATTTTGAAGTCTGACATGTGGGAAACTGCAGAACGCGCTGGGAGCAGAATTGGAGGGTCAATGGCCCGACGGTGACTTAAATACAGCCGGACACTAGTTCCTGCACTGCATGCAGCCGCAGACTTAGTATCAGGTCGGGTGCGAGAGCCGTTATAGCCGTTTTGGGCTAGCGGTTCCAGAACGCGGGACCGAGTCACAATGACTCACGCCGGAGTCACACATGCGTCACCCCCGAGCCAGTCCGGCCGCTGGCACGCTGGCCCCTGTCGGCGCCTAGCCGCCAGCACGGGGGCCACGGCGGGAAACGGGTGGTTCTGCATGCCAGTCTCACAGACAATGGAGCGCCGCCAAGCACAGGCCCATGGAGCGCGCGGTCTTGGCCGCGCACAGTCAGAGTCACCATCCTAGCACCTCCATTGACACCCCAGACATGAGCAGCCAGACCCTCGTGGTGGGCGTGTTGGCGCTCCAGGGCGCGTTCGCCGAGCACTTGGAGTACCTTGAGCGCGCCGCGCGGTCCCCCGCCCTCAGCAAACACACGTTCGAGTTCATCGCCGTGCGAACGCCAGCGCAGCTCGGGCGCTGCGCCGCGCTCGTGGTGCCGGGCGGCGAGTCCACCAGCATGTCGTTGATTGCCGAGCGCACCGGAATGCTCGAGCCGCTCCGCGAGTTTGCGTGCGGGCGCGACGCCCGCCCCGTGTGGGGCACTTGCGCCGGGCTCATCATGCTCGCCAGCGAGATCCGCAACGGGCGCCCGCACCAGAAGGCGTTGGGCGCGATGGCGATCGGCGTGGCGCGCAATGCGTTCGGGCGCCAGTTGGACCTGTTCGAGGCCCCGTGCGACTTCTCCGCGTTCGCGCCGGGCCTCACAGACTTCCGCACGGTGTTCATCCGCGCGCCGGTGGTGTGCGCGGCCAACCTCGCGGGCGGCGCGCGCGGCGCCATGGCCCCGGTGGGCCCCGCGGAGGCCGCCGCGCCCAACGGCACCGCCAGCGACCACAGCGTGACGATCCACGCCGAGTGCCCGGACCCGGCGCCGGTCCAGGTGCTCCATGCGTTGGACAGCGGCTTGGTGGTGGCGGTGCGCCAGGGCCGCAAGTTGGGCACGTCGTTCCACCCCGAGCTCTCGGGCGACTGCCGGTTCCACGGCTGGTTCTTGGAGGAGTTTGTGGTTGCAAACGAGAGTACATAGACGCATAGACAGCCATTGGCCGCTTGCCCTGCCTTTCCGCTGCCGCTCTTATTTTCTCTCACCGCCTTTCTCTTTTCTACCTTGTCTCTTTTTTGCCGTCTTTTTTTGCCGTCTTTTTTTGCCGTCTTTTTTTGCCGTCTTTTTCTGCCTTTGTCTCTGCCTCGTCGCTGCGCTCCATCGCTCTCATCGCTCACCTCCGCTTATCGCGCATAACTCTCACCACCATGCAACATCGAAACGCGGAGGCCGCCAACGACAACCTCTCGCAGTACCTACGACGCAGGGACTCGAGCCCGTCCGAGTTCCGCCGCACGCTCCGCCCCGGGCTGGGCGCCGCGGGCCACATGAGCCGCGTGGCCACCACGTTGATCGTGGGCAAGTCCCGCAACACCACGCTGGCCGACGGCCGCCTCCGAAACGTGTCCGAGCCCGTGGAGCTCGCGCGGGCGCTGCGCCCGGGCCCGGCCCGCCCAGCGGAGCCGCACCCCACGCCCTTCTCGCTCCGGGCCTCGTCGGTCCCGGTCGCCGCGGGCGAGGCGTCGCAGGAGCCGGTCCAGATGACCGTATGGTTCCACGAGCCCGCCGCATACACAGAGGACGTCGTGGTGGACACCAGCGCGCTCGCCGGGCTGCCGGTGGGCAGCTTGTACGAGCTACAGCCGGTGCAGAAGGCGTCGCAGAAGGATGCCGAGCGCAGCCCGCAGAGCCTCGTCTTCATCGTCACCGAGCGCAGCGTGTTGCCGGCGCCGGCCAGCAGCGCGCCGCTCGGGGCGAAGGCCAAGCCCAACTTCCAGATCTCGTTGACCTCCGCGCTCCAGAAGCCGTTGGACATCCCGCCGCGCTCCGCCGTGCAAGTGCGCTTGGTGCCCAGCGTCGACGCGGTGGAGCTCGACACCGTGGAGATCTACATCAAGGACGTCAACCTCTCGCGCGACTCGCAGTGGAGCCTCGCGTCGTCGTTGGTGGGCACGTGCTGCTACACCGACCAGAAGGTGCTGTTTCTCGGCAACCGCATCGGCTCCATTAAGAGCTTGTTCAAGGACGGCCGCAAGCCGTTCAGCGGCTACATCTGCGACCGCACCAGCGTGGTGTTCCGCTCCGAGAGCGCCCGCCTCGTGTTCTTGGTCCAGCTCTCGCGCGAGATGTGGCATTTCGAGGAGAACGGCGAGATCATCTTCCACAAGCTCGTCAACACGCTCTTCCCCATGATCTTCAAGAAGTGGCGCTCCAACAACGCCCACCACGCAATCACCATCGTGCTCTTCACCACCGTCGACTTCACCCGCGCGCCCTGGATGAGCCTCGGCGCCGGCGAGCGCCCCGCCCAGTGCCAGGACTACTACCGCGTGGTGGTCGACCAGGTGAGCGTGTTCATCTGGGACAAGATCATGGCCAACTTGCGCCTCGAGTTCGCCACCTTCAAGCGCGACATCTTGCTCCACTTGGAGGGCCAGAAGTACGCCATCAAGGGCGAGCCTTGCCCCGCAGTCAAGGGCAACTTGCTCGAAGCCATCAACCTCAGCCTCAACCTCGTTTCCGACAGGTACAAAAACACAGACTTGCGCCACTCCATCAACCACTTAGTCGTGGTCACGCCGGGAGCGGGTCTCTTTGACGTGGACTACGACTTCATGCTCAAAACGTCCAAGAAGATGTTCAGTCTAGACTGCGCCCTCGACATCGTGTGCTTGAGCCAGCCTCCGCTCCACACCGTGCCGCTCTTCCGCTACAGGTCGCACAAGGGCGAGGTTTGCCATTGCGTGCCGAAGTGGTGCGATATGTCCTTCTACGGCGCAGCCACAGGGATGGGCTCTCAGTGGATTCCACGGTGCAAGATATACGAGCTCCAGATGATGGGTGTGATGGAAAACGAGGTCGGAGACGTCCAGCTCGAACGAATCAAGTTCAAGAGCAGTGCCCCCATCGTCGAGTCCATGGACGAGTACGACGAGAACATATTCGCCCCAGTCAACAAGAAGCCTTTGTTCACGGTACTGCGGTTTGACGCCAGAAGGAACAAACTCTTAGCGCCAAACAACTCCGCCACGCTCTCGCTCATGCGCACCCAGAAGGCCGACTTGCTGCTACCCATCACGCAGCGGGCCACCACCAACGTGTCCACTACAAACTCGTCTGTGAATGGCTTGGTCACCAACTCATCCATGACAAACTCGGCTCTTTCATCGTTGTACACTTTGAACAAGACAGGCGAGGACGTGGTTGCGAAGAGCCCCGTCATTGCACCCCGTCGAGCAAGCGTGGTTCTGCAAAATGCTCTTACAAAAGACAATTCGAGCCTGCTAGACTTGAACCAGACCGCGAAAGAAAAGGAGCCTTTGCCAAAGAACGAGCCCAGCAAACCAAGGCTCAAGTTGAACCTTAGGAAGCCTGTTCACGAAAAAGCTGAGAGCTTGGACGAGAAGTTGCAGTCTGCAAAGGAGCACGAGCAATGTGAGCGCGAGGAGAACAATCCGTATTGGATGTCCATCAAAAATCCCTCGGAACCTCAACGTTCTCTTGCCTCGGATTTCAGCAGATGGGCAGATGTGTTTCCGCCCAAAGTCCAGCGCAAAATGTTCAAGTGGCGCTCCCTCAAGGCCCCTGCAGCTCTTCCGATTGGCACCACATTGTTTCCCACGCTAGCTCAAGTGGAGTCTGAATACACCTTCCAGATATACACAGTCACTCTCAGTTACGAGAACAGACTTGAGCTCAAGACTCCGAAGGATCTTATGCGAGAAATGATTCGCCTCCGACTTGCCATGGGGTTCCAGATCTGCTACGGACCCAGGGTCGAAAAGATTGAAGCAGAGCGCAAGACTGGTGGCCACCCCGAAAGATTGATGAAGTATTTTCCTGCTGCCGACTGCGCTGGCTCACGAATTTACTTGTCACTAAACGAGGAGATACACAGGCTCTTGTATGACTTTGACGGCTCACTCAATGTACAGCTTTACAAGCGGGTTACAGACGAGAAGGAGAATCAGATTCTCTTAGGCTCCCAGAGACCACGAAAGCAAAAGCAACCGCTCATTCGAACCCGATATGCCGACGAATACACACCTTCACAGGTCAAACTGGCCGACCCCAATGTTCGCCAGTTCAATTGGAACCAGATGGATCAGCTCATTGCAGGATACGAGGATGCGGTGCCTGAAGAAAACCGCGAGTTTTTCAAGAGGAAGTTTGTGGTGATCCCCGGCGATATTCCAACCAATGCATACCACATGAGCAACGAGAAACTTAGCGAGGAGGAAATCCGCTTGGAAGGCCTCCGGAAGCTCATTGCCCTCATTGAGCGTGGGAGGTATAAAAAAGATGAGGAGTCCACGAGTAAGAAGAAGGAGGAGATCATCCAGGAAATCAACTTCTACACGGGGAACTTGCATGATTTCCTCAACGAGCAGGCTGAGTACTTCGATGTCAGTGGAACCAAACCTGTGAATTCTCTCATGGTAACTGATGGACTGCGGTTCAACATGAACATTCGTCTTCATCAGTTGGCTCAAGAATTGCAGGCCGAAGGTGGACTCAACTTGGTCGACCGGACTTGGCATTTCAAAGTACACCCTCATTGTTTTCTTGGAAGCGAATTGGTGTCGTGGCTCATCAAGCTGTTTGATGATATCGATAGTAGAGAAGCAGCCACAGAGTACGGACAAACACTCATGGAAAAGAAGTTGTTCAAGCATGTTGAAAACAGACACGGATTCCTTGATGGTCACTACTTCTACGAGTTCAGCGACGAATACTTGGACCAGACATCAAAAGCAAAAAGCGCAAAAACGAGTTGGTTCAGACTGAAACACAATCAAGAGACAGATACAACGAAAGATTCAAAGGAACCAAAGGATCAAAGCAGTAAGGATCAGAAGGGGAACAAAACCCCAACATCGGTGCCCAACACCCCTCCATCAATTGCCCCAGCAACTCCGTCCATTGCACCGGTCACACTGTCGCACACTCGGAACAACTCTGATGATATTACCAACGATTTGAAGAGATTGCCGTCACTTCACATATTTCAAGGAAGCGAGGCATCGTCGTTGAACGACTCCCAGAAAGCAAAGAGAAAAAAGAAGTTTTTGGTTAGCAAACACGTCAAATACGACTGCGATCCAACGCACAAATCATTCCGCTCCGAGTTGATGGATGTGCACTACGACGTTGTCCATAACCCCGAACATTGCTACCACATTCGACTTCAGTGGCTCAGCACGTCCACTAAGCTTATCGATGAGACGATCATTAGCTGGTCTAGGTTTTGTGAACGATATGCATTGAAGTTGGTTGAAACTCCGTGGAGCGAGCTCTGCACAATTCCGGAGACAAATCCCTTTCACTCGTTTGTGGACGTGAAATTAGCAGTGAACCCTCTCACAGATGATGAGTTCAAGGACTGCGAGATTCTCAAGACAAACAAATTCTACTTCCATCTTCATCTATTGAAGGTGGCCGATTTTTTCCTCGACAATAGGGGCGCCTCGTTCTTCCTGCGGGACAACATCGAGATCTGTTACTCGTGGGGAAAATCCACCTTCAAGTACGCCCAGTTCATTCATAAGACTGGGGCCTATATTGTCGAGTTGAGAGACAACGGTGAGTTCTGTATGTCGCCGAACAACACACACATTCTCCGAATGAATACATTTGTGAGCCCCATCTCCGAGCTGAAAGGCAGGCTCGAGTCACAAAAAGTGATGCTTACTTTCCGCGAGCGCTGTCAGGACGAAGCGTTCTTGAGAAAGTTGTTTAGAGATGCATTTAAGTTTCTACAGGAAGACTACGATGCAGCATACGTGGTTGGAATGTGAGCGTATAAATTATAATGTGCCATATGTGCTCAGCATACTTTTTACTTTGCAATACGCTCAGCGATTCTGAGAGCATCAGCCAAGACTCCGTGTGCAGTTACTTCAGCACCGGCACCAGCTCCCTGAATGATCAAGGGGTTTGGGTACCTCTCGGTCTTTATGGAAACCACGTTATCCGAACCCTTCAAGGAAGCGAAGGGGTGGTCGAAATCGTATTTAGCAATACCAACAGATACCTTGTTGGCCTTAAAGTCGACTTGACCAACGTACCTCAACACCTTGTTTTCGGCCAAAGCGTCGTCCTTACGCTTCTGGAAGTCTGCGTCGTAGTCTGGCAACTTTTCCAAAAACTCAGCACCAGAGGAGCAAGACTCCAATTGCTTGGGTACCAAAGAGTCCACAGAGAATGATGTAGGAGACTCGACTTCAAAACCGGCTATTCTGGCCAAGATAGTGACCTTACGGGCGAAGTCCATTCCGTTCAAGTCATCTCTTGGATCAGGCTCGAGGTAGCCCAAGTCCTTAGCGACATTGACCACGTCGGAGAACTTCTTCGTGGACTTTTCGCTAGTGGAGAGGGAATTGAAGATGTACGACAAAGATCCAGACAAAATACCCTCGATCTTTTCCACCTTGTCTCCGGTGGTCACCAAGTCTCTCAAAGGACCAATGATGGGCAAACCTGCACCAACAGTAGCTTCGTGGTAGACCAAGCCACCACCGGGTGCAGCAGAGCTGTCAAAAATGTTGTTCCAGGTCGCCAAATCAGAAGAAAAAGCCTTCTTGTTGGGTGTAGCAATGGAGATGCCCAGCTTGATGAATTTGGGGTAGAACTCGGCAATTGTTGCGTTGGAGGTGTTGTCGATCAAAAGAGCAGGGCTCTTAGAAGCCTTCAAAAAAGATGCCAATTCATCCAAGGGCAAAACTGGCTGGGCAGAGGCGGTCTTGTAAGATTTCAAGTCCACAGGCTTGTAGTCCTTGGTGAAGATGGCCTCCTTAGAGTTTCTGGCCAAGTACACAACGTTGAAGACAATGGGGAACTTCAAGTTCGCCAACTGGTTGATGAACGCAGAGCCCACGACTCCGGCACCGATGATAGCGACGTTCACGGACATAACTGACGATTTTGCTGAGTTGGTGAGCGGTGAGAACAGTGGTGAAATCGTCATAGCGACACGGTGTCACGTGACAGGTAAAAGCTGCAAGTACTTTACGGGTTATAAACGATTGAAAAGGCCTATGTAAAAACGAAAAGAAGCAAGAGGGACACGAGCCACGCGGTAGGCACTCTGCTGGCGTTGCGGGCCAGGCCACTCGCATCCGGCTTGGTGTCTGTGCCGTTGACGATGTACTTGCGGTCCGAGAACGGCTGCGGGAACAATTCGTAGTGGGCCAAACGCCTGAAGTCCCATTCGATGCTTGTTTCAGTCTTGTAGCACCAGAATATCCACCCGTTCATCTTGGACTCGTACTGGTCCAACTGGATCTCAATGAACTTTCTTGTGTTTTTCTTGTGCTCTGCGGACCACTTGCTCCAGTTATTGATGTCGGAGCACTTGCCAATTGACTTGATTTCGATTGGGGCGTTGGTGTATGGCGATGTGCCCTCCCACCTTGTTCCGTAATGAACGCTGTTTAGCCACGGCGTGCAGTCGGTGAGCGCTGCGGTCCACTCACCTACTATGGCCGGGTGCGCGTCCAATTCGTCTTCAATGCTCGAGCAGTAGTTCTTGATGTCGGATATGTGGCCGGCGATGGACTTGTTGAGCAGCAGAGCGGAAAACACCTCGTAATGGTGATGGTCTATCAATATGTTGTAGTTCTGCAAGCGTCCTTGCATGGAGCCGGTGCTGTTCAAGAAATCGTTCCAGTAGCCCATGGACTGGAACGCGTCGTGGAACGCGATGGTGTTGTTGGTGTCCAGGAAGATCCTGGAGTCGAGATACGTGCTGTTGTAGAAGTCCTTGAGCTTCAGCAACGATAACTTTGTGCCCAAGGGCTCGTTCAACACCTCGATGCCGATGATGGTGTCGTTGTACTTGCTGGAGAACTCGGAGCTGCCGTACTTCGAGTAGATTGTGCGGAGGATGTCCTCTGTGAGCTCGACATACTCCTGCTTTTTTTGCCAGCGGGGCTGGTCTTTCAAGAACTGACCGGAGTTGTCGAACCCGTTCTGCGAGCCAGGCGCACCGTGGAGGTCGATCAAGACCTTCAAGTCGTACTTGTGTGCCCACTCAATGGCCTTGTCCAAGTACTCTTGGGCACCCTCCACGTAGGGGTCGCTGTCCAAGGTGTCAAAGGCCCAGTAGCCGATGGGAATACGCACCATGTTGAAGCCGTAGTCCTTGATGTCTTTGAAGTCCGACTCGTTGTAAAACGTCAGCCAGTGCTTCTGTAGCCGCTTCTCGGCCTCATCGTGGCCCAATTGCTTACAGAACGAGTACTCGTCTTGCGGGATGTCCGAGGAGTTCTTGGATGTCTCATTGAACGCGAGGAAAAGCGACGGCGTGATGTACGGCTCCAACACGAGCCACCCGCCGATAGAAACGCCCTCGTACTGGAAGTCGCTGGAGGAAAACGAGTTGGAGTAGTCGAATTTGTGGGTTATGTTCGAGTATGTTGATGAGTTGTATGGGGACAGAGCGTTAAGGGCCGCGGCGGCCAAGCCACAAAAAAGAAGGAATAGCATGGAGCATCTGATTTTCGCTAGCAGGAAACAGGCACACGGCTGATTTATATGGTGGGCGATCCGCCGTTCTCCTAATTGCCGGGAATTGAGAGTGGAATGGATGGGTAGAGTAGCCACAGCCCCCCGGTGAGATGGTGTATGCAGCCGCACGCGTTATTACCGTGCATTAGCAGAGATGCTGCAGAAATGAGAAGAAAATGCCAATACGGGAAGAATAAATCGTGGGTAGGGAACTCGGAGCCGGAAAAAATGTCTACATGCGTAGAAAAGCGCAATCTTGGTCATTCTATAACAAGAGCAGCCCTCCAAGGAGAACCGGGGCATTGATGAGCTATATATGTACACAGGGAACCACCGCTGAATCGTAAAGTCGTTAGTCCAAGTCTGCCTCGGAAGGTTGGGCGGCTTCCGACGCAACAGCAGCGGAGGCGGCAGAGGCGGCAGAGGCAGCGCCAGAGATCCCGCCGGCTCCACCAATGATGTTGGTGATGGTGGCTGGGGGCTGGATGGCAATCATCATCACCAACAACTCGTACACGTCCTCGGGAACCGTCTTCTGGTAGATGCCCATGATGTCGGTTGGGTTGGGGTACACGGCCAAGGCCTTGTAGAAACGCAAGGCAGCGTCGACCTTTGTGGCGGGGTTGTTGGCGAGCTGCTCGCCGGTGGCCACCTGCTCCATGAAGAACTCCTCCTTCTTGGCCAAGTCGGTGGGCACTGGGTTCTGGGCCAAGTCCTCGGTCAAGGCCTTCTTGACTGCAAGCATGCGGGACTTCCTGCTTTCCTCCTCCTGCTTTGCGGCTTGCTTCTGCACCTTGAGTTGCTTCTTCCTCAATTGCTTGCGGAACTCGGGCGAGTTCCTACGGTTGTAGTCGAAGTATGCGGCATACGCTAAGATGCCTGCTGCGGCCACGCCGGCAAACGTCAAGGCTTTGTTCATGATGCAGATGGTGGAAGCTGAGGAGGGTTTGAAAAAATTTGAGTGTGGCCGCGTGCGAATACCATTTGGAGGTGCGGCCCGGAGAAGGTGAGGCTAAGTGGAGTTAGAGCTAGAAAACAGGACTGGAAACAGTGCTGGAAACAGTACCGAAAAATTTGTAGGCAGTTCCTTAAGTGGGAAACAAACCCATTGGTCCAGCCACTTTTGCTGTGGGGATTGAGGTGTGCTTGGTGCCGCACCTCGTAAGAACCTCACTCCCGTAGCCTAGCAACGTAGCGTAGCTGCAAACACTGCCCTCGTCACCAGCACCCGCCGCAATCGCCCAGGAGGAAAGCAGGGCATCTGATTCTCGGCCATGGCCTTCCTCTGGCCCCCCTAGTCCCGCTGCCTGCACCGAGCAGAGCACACACCTCCGACTTTCCAGCGAAAGCGCCGGCGTCAGCAGCAAGAAGCGCCAGGGCCAAACCAGCCCAGCCACGCCAGGCAGTCGGCCGCACACCAGCTCCGCCGCCCGTGCAGCCAGCCGTACCGGCCGTGGGCAGCGGGCCCAGGGTGTGGTGTACGGATGTGTGCATATCGCGAGGATTTTTTCCCACCAACTTGATTGGCCTCTCAGCTAGCTTCACCCCAGCAAGACCACAACACAATGGCAGAAGTCGCCCCAACAGAGGAAACGCCCCGTGCGTTCCCAGACTCCAGAAACAAGTGGCCCACCACGTTCCTGAATCTCTTCAGCTCCGCCGCGTACCCCGCGTGGGAGCCTGTCGACACCCAGAAACAGACGTTGCAGGTGTTCCGCTTCGGGTTCTACACCACCGTCGGCGCATACGCCTGGTTGTACATCTGGCGCAGAACCACATTCAAGCTAGAGCTTCCCTTGGCCGTGACCGGGTTTGCAACCGTGGCCGTGGCCACCAAGGGCGTGCTCACCAACTTGCGCGAGAAGAACGACGGCTGGAACACCTTCTGGGCCGTGGCCGCCGGTAACTTGGCCATCTTGACCGTGGGCTTCAGACAGATGCCCGCAAAGCACAAGCTCATGACGGGAATCGGCGGTGCGTGCCTCTCGGGTCTCTCGCAGCAGCTCTTCTGGGCGCAGTCGACGTCGTCTGCAGAGCACAACGTGCGGTTTGCCGCCGCCAACTCAGGCGACGAGTTGCCCAAGCAGCAGTTCTGGGACGTGTGGCAGAGAAGACCTTTGTCGCAGACCGTGGAGGCTTTGGGCGAAGGCAGAGGCATCTTCAAGCAGTAAACCCAGCATCCGTCCATAGTAGCATGTCCCAATCAACAATCAATGTCAGCATTACGTAGAGCAGCAACGGCCGACTCGCTAAATACAGTGGCTCACGGAGGAGGCCGCGGCCCACCCTCCGTGCTACTCGAGCCCTCTAACTGGGTAGCTCAGCACTCCTTGTACGGGTACTCGAACTTGTTCACCTTCAACTTCCAGAGCTTCTTCTTCTTCTTTGTCACGACGTGCTCCGCAAAGAGCTCGTCGCAGCGCTCCTTCTTGAACCGCCGGATGAACGACGGGTCCCACAACTCGCTCGCAATGCCCAAGTCCTTGCAGCATCTCATCAACGCGTTGCTCTTGCACCCCTCCAACGCCGTCGTGAGCTTCTCCTCGCCGCCGAAGTAGTCCTGCTCGCCCCGCGCAACAGAAACCAAGCGGCCCACGCACACGAGCGCGTACTCCCTGCTCACCTGCTTGGGCGTGATGTACGTTTCGGTCCTGGGCGCCAAGCCCCAGCCGCCGGGCCCGAACGCGCGGTTCAAGATCCGCCTGTACTTGATTTCCGGCAAGTAGAGAAGCCCGTCGGGCTTGATCTCGATGTCGTTGGGGTCGAGCGGTGCCAAGAGCACCTCGTTGGCCTCCTTAGGGAATGGCGCCTGCCCCAACCCGTGGAACGAGTCGGACCAGTTGATCGCCTCCAGGCTTCCCAGCAACGGCGGCGCGTCATGGAACGAAAACGCACCCTTGCTCGAAGACGCCGTGGGTGGCGCCTTGGCTGTTTCAGCCTCTGCCTCTGAGGGAGCGGCTTTCGCCTGGGAAGAGGCGCCCGCGGCTTTCGCCGCGGCAGCAGCACGCTTGATGGGGGTGACGCGAGGCGCCATCGAGAACGGCCGGGCCAATGGCCGGGCCAAAGATTTCACACTGCGTGCCAACATGTCGTTGTACCCGGCAGCCCCAGCACTCACGTTTGATGCAATGTGTGAAGACCCGTGCACCAGCCCCAACTGCCCTTCTCTTCGCTGCCCCTTGTCGCGCACTGCCTGCCTTGACACGGTGCCTCGCAGACCTGCATGGTGATCAATAATGTTAGCACAGCCTATATGCAACCTAGAGATTCCTTTTTTTCTTCGCGCTTGGCTGTAAGAACCCTGTTTGCTCTTCTTTTTTATAAACATCTGTTTTGTTCGTCGTTCCCGGGCCGTACACCGTCAAACGCCGCCGAGCCGCCTCGATCGCTAACTCCTGAAGCCCCGATTTCTGCCTGGCAGCGTCCCATCTCCAGCGCCGGCAACTCAAAATAAAGCAACGCTTGTTTATCCACAGCGCTTCGTTTCCAGTTTCTTTATACTCAAGGGGAGAGCTAAAACAAGCCTGAAACGCCACATCCTCGTCACAGCGTCGTGATCCCACAGAGCACCTCGTACACCATGCATTTCCTCACACTTTGGCTCACGCTTCTTGCGCTAGTCACCCATGTCGTGGCCGACGTTGCCATTAAGTCGCCCAGCTCCGGGAAAACATACACTGCCTCTGGCGGAAAAATCGAGTTCACAGTCGAGTGGACTGACAGCTCCGATACAAAGTCTGACGATGACTCTTTGTCAAAGGTGCAAAGTTACGCAATCACTCTCTTGACCGGAAGCAACAACGCCATCCAAAAGGTCAAGGCATTCACCACCGAGTTACTGAAAGACTCCACCTCATACGACGTCAGTATTGACGCCAGCGACTACCCTAACGGAATTTACTTTATCCAGGTGTACGCCCAGTTCTCGAAAAGCAGCTACACCATTCATTACACTCCCCGGTTCAAGTTGGCCGGAATGACCGGTAGCGCAAGCTCCTACACCTTCAAACCATCGCTCTTCTCTATCTCGGGTACCAACCCACCAGCACAGCTGGCCTTGGGAACCTCGAGTTCGGCAACAATCAACTCGAAGTGGTTTAGCATCACCTACACGTCGCAAACAGGAAAGACAAGATATGCTCCGATGCAGACACAACCGGGCTCCACGGTGACACACACTGCATACTCCACGAGACATGCCACATCGCCATACACCCCATACACCTCCATCAGCCCTTCTCCGAACGTCTACTCGACTGTCACTGCAGGATGGGACTATACCGTGACGTCGGTGTACAACACTGCACCGGTGGCCGATTACCCCACGTACTTCTATCCCGCATCGTCCAGAGTCAACTCTGCAACGTTGTCGACAGCAAAAAACAAGAGATGGCTTTAATGGACCCGCGCCACATGCTGAAAAACAGTGGTTGCAGAGCTTTGTCCATCTCTTGAGGTGGCTCACGAGATGACAAGATCGGCGAGCAAGGACTCGGAGATCCGAACTTGCCCGAGTGCTATCCGGATGCCTAAGCCAGTTTTTCATGTTTACCTTCCTTTCCAATAAACACCGTAAGAGGCACAGCCGTATTCATGTAGCCAAGGTGGTTTGAGCACCACATGCAGTACGCCATTATAAAAGGGCATGGCCCGCCGTCGAGCTTGCAATACCTTTGTCTCGCTACCCACGGCCCGCTAGCAGGATTTTTTTTGCAGCACGCTCCAGGGTCGTTTCATATTCCCAACGTAGCCCAGGCTCACCTGAAACAAGCTGCGCACCTGGGCCAATACCCAAATGCAGTAGCGCGCTGAAGACGTGTTCGCCAGTAAACAGTACTGTCCTTACCACGACAACATCAGAAACATGGCCGAGTACAATACGTCATCCGCCCAAATCCGGAAGAGGAAGACCGTCAAAAAGTCGATCAATTTCTCGTTCATGGTTGTCGGCGAGAGCGGGCTGGGAAGGTCCACATTCATCAACTCGTTGTGCGGAGGTAACCTGATTGTTCCCACGTCGCTGACCGCCAAGCAGGACCCGTCGTCCAAGAAGCTCACGTTGAGGCACGAGAACGTGGAGTTGGAGGACAACGACGGGCACAAGATCTCGTTGAACATCATCGACACACCGAACTTCGCCAACGCCATCAACTGCGATGAGGACTTCAAGATCGTGGTGGACTTCATCCGGCACCAGTACGACGAGGTGTTGTTGGAGGAGAGCAGAGTGAAGAGAAACCCGCGGTTCAAGGACGGGCGGATCCACGTGATGATATACTTGATCAATGCCACCGGACACGGGTTGTCGCAGATTGACGTGAAGTTCATGCAACACGTGAGCAACCTTGTGAACATCATTCCGGTGATCAGCAAGGCGGACGCGTTGACGCCCGAGGAGTTGCGGTTAAACAAGAGATTGATCTTGGAGGACTTGAACAACTACAACATCAACTACTACAAGTTCAACGAGTACGAGTACGAGGAGGACTACATCGACGACGAGATCATCAGCTACAACAAGTACTTGAACCTGTTGATTCCGTTCTCGATCATCGGCGCCAACACGTTCGAGGAGTCCAAAGACGACGACGACATGGTGAAGTTGCGGGTGTTGAACCCGGAGTACGCGGTGCCGATCAACATCGAGTTGCCGGAGTTCAACGACTTCACGATCTTGAAGAACGTGCTTCTAATCACACACTTGAACGAGTTCAAGGAGATCACGCATGACGTGATCTACGAGAACTACAGAACGGAGGCGTTGTCCGGCAAGCAGTTCAACTACAACGCGGACGAGGAGTCGTTGGCGGAGAGCAAGAGCGTGGAGAACGGCAACGGACAGTCGGACTACTTGGCCAAGGAGGAGCAGATCAAGTTGGAGGAGGAGCGCTTGAAGAAGTTCGAGGAGCGGGTGCACCAGGACTTGATGACGAAGAAGCGCGAGCTCTTGGAGCGCGAGAACGAGTTGCGGGAGATCGAGAAGCGGTTGCTAGCCGAGGGCTTGAAGTTGAACGAAGAGGGCGAGGTCGTAAAGTTGGACGAGTAAGCGAATAGAACAATACGGTATACGCGGGCGTCGGCCCTGTAAGTTCATGCGGTGTGCATTGTCTACTTAGGCCACCTGGTACTTCTCGACAATGGCGTCGAAGCGCTCGTTCTTGTCCTTGAAGTCCTGCAACAACTGGTGGTCGGCGTCGGCGGCGGCCAACTCGCGCAACAACGACACCACGTTGGCGCCGTCGTTGGTCAAGTACTCGTAGGTGATCTTGTTGGCAATGAGGTCCGCGTTGGAGCCGCTGTCGTAGTCCAAGGC
The DNA here is from genome assembly GCA_003708715.3 of [Candida] wancherniae. NCBI lineage: Eukaryota > Fungi > Ascomycota > Pichiomycetes > Serinales > Metschnikowiaceae > Metschnikowia > [Candida] wancherniae. The sequence continues at coordinate 46,667 of PPOZ03000008.1, read as the reverse complement.
GGCGATCTGGTCCAACAACTCCTGGGCCTCCGGGTAGTGCTTCAACTGCAAGGTCATCACGAACAACACGTTCAAGATGTGGAACTTGCCCTGGGCGTCGTCGTCGAAGTCGCCGGACAACAACTCGTCGTAGAAGTAGTAGGCGTTGGAGATGTTGTCGGACTGGCCCTTGACGGAGTTCATCCAGCTCTCGGCCACGTGGTAGACGATGTCGTCGCGGGCCTCGAACGGGAGCAGCTGGAAGCGCACAAACACGCGGTTGGCCTCGGAGAAGTTCTCCTTGTGCAAGTACAACTGCACCAAGAGCAAGTAGGGCTCCAACTCGAGGCGGTGCTTGGGCTGGTTCATGTAGCGCTCCAACAACGCAATGGCGCCGTCCACGTCGCGGTGCAACTTGACCAAGTAGAGCGCGGTCAACAGCGCCTGTGTCTCGAACTGCGGCTCCTTGACGTCGTCGAAGTAGGTGGAGTCGTCGGTGCGGAACGCGGCCAAGTCGTCCCACGCCTGCAACACGTCGAACAACTCGCCGTCGTCGGGGAACTTGGCCTTGCCCTCCACGATCAACTGCGAGGCGTCCCGCGAGATCGCCACGGAAGAGCGCACCTGGAACGCCAACACGCGCAACTGCGTCTCGGGCGAGAACGAGTCCAAGCTGTAGGCGATGACCTTCTGGTGCTGGCCGGTGTAGAACTGGTTTCTGACGGTGAAGAGCTCGCCGGCGTCTGCAAATTCGTCCATGCTTGGTGTTTTGCTGGCGGGCGCCGTGCGGAAAGGTGTAGGTGCGGTGCACGGGTGGGAGAGAGGAGAGAATTCACCAAGAAGCAGAGAAGCAGAGAGAGAAAACAGAGAAGGAGAAAAAAAGAGAGCAGAGAGAGAGAGAGCAGAGAGAGAGAGCAGAGAAAGAGAGAGCAGAGAGAGCAGAGAGAAAGCGAATCCACAGAACAGAACAGAGCAGAGAGAAAACAGAGACAAAGAGCAGCGTGGCCCGCGCACTACAAACATGAACAAGCTCGCGCGTTTTGCACCCACTATGTGATTCCCGGCGGCGCCGGCTCAAACTCGTACGACGGGAGCCGCAACACCGCCGCCCGCGTGTAGTCGCTGAAGCGGTGCTCCTTGCTCGAGTACCACGCGAGCCGTAGAAAGACACGCACGCCCTTGTCGTTGTCGTCGTCGTCCTGCGCGGCCTCGCTCATCATCACGAGCTCGTGGATGCCCTTCTCGGCAAAAATCCCGTCAATCTCCACCGTGCCCGGCGACTCGCCCCGGAACCGCTCCACGTCGTTCACCAACAACGACACCTCCGGGAACGCCGTGCTGTTGTCCGCCTTGTCCTGCTCCCAGTACAACAAGCCGTCGCGCACGGCCGTCATCACCGGCGCCGGCACCCGGCCCAGCGGCTCGCCCCGCAAGAGCGAGAGGTTGGTCTCGGCGATGGACGCGTAGCCCCAGCGCGCCACGCCCGAGAGAAAGAGCCCCAAGAGGATGCCCTGGAACGCGTACGCCGTGCGCCCGCGCGTGGAGCACCCCGGGATGAACACCAACGCGAAGATGTAGTGGTGGATGCGGAGCGTGAGCCCCGGGAGGCTGCCCAACACAAAGAGCCCGCCGAAGATGGCGCCGTACACCAGCAAGAGCCGCCAGAAGCGGCCCAGGAGCCACACGTAGTACGCCTGCGCCACCACGCACGCCACGAGCGCCACCGACACAACGCACACCGTGAGCAACGCGCCCGGCTGCACCTGCAAGTCGTGCCACGTGAGCCTGTCGACGGGCAACCGGTCGAACGTGACGTTGTTGAGCACGCCGAGCCAGAAGAGCGGGTACCACAACACGAGCCGGCTGAGCGGCGAGCGGCGCTCCTTGCGGGCGGCGCCCGCCACGTACCCGAGCGCAGCGCCGGGCTCCTCGTGGAACGTGCGCCGCACGCTCACCGCCCACAACACGTAGAGCACAAAGCACGTGGGGAGGAAGCGCTCCAAGCCCAACGACACGAGCTCGTAGAACGTCTCGGGGTTCTCCGGCTGCACCAACACGGGCGGGTCCGTGGCGAAGACGATGGTCCAGAACCCCACCACCGCCATCGTCCAGTAGAACACCGCGGCCGACCCGAGGTACACCGGCGCGATGCCCAACACGATGTTGAGCATCAACACCACGAGCCGCGGGTCGTGGCACTGGCTCACCGACGCGCCGAGCGACTTGAACACGTACGACGCCGGGAAAAACGTCTCGAACCCGATCGAGTCCGACACCCCGTAGCTGCCCTTGGTGCTCGCGAACCGCGCCTGCTTCCCGCTGGAGAACGACACCCGCGCACACCCGCCAAACATCGGCGACACGAGCCCGGCGTGCACCGCTGCGCCGCACGGGAACGAGTCCGCCCGGTACGGGTGCGAGAGCACGTCGCCCGAGTCCTCGCGGGCGCCGCCGCCGATGAAGTACCCCGTGTACTTGATGATCTGGTCGCCCACCGCCCGCAGCGAGTAGAGCCAGCTGCCGCGGTCGCAGAGCGCAGGGCACCGGATCACCACGTCCTTGGACACGTCGAGCGACGGGCACTCCTCTGCGCCGATGCCGCAGGCGGCGTTTTTGCCCTTCCAGAACGCCGACGCCTGCCCGCACGTGAGCGACATCACCGCGGTGCCGTCGCTCGCCGTCGGGAGCTCCACAAGATACGGAAGGAGGATCTTGCTGCAGAGAATGAACCACACCGCAAGGTACGCCACGTACATGGCGGCCTTGTGCTTGTAGGAAAGCCTGCCGAGGAGCTTCTGCGGGAGCTCTTCGACAAAACGCAATGCCTGGACGGGCCGCGGCGGATCGTCCCTCTCCACGGCTGGGCCGGCCCAAAGCGTGCGTGCAAAATCGCCAATTCTCGCCACAAACGTCTGCTTCCCGGCCGATAGCCAGGCGGGCCTGTAGAACGGCTTTGACGCCAGGCCGGAGGTGATGTCGGTATTCGTATCATCGTAGTAGTCGTGCTCCTGGCTGCCGGACAGCAGCGGCGTTGACGTGGAGCGCCTCCGCGCCTCCGATCCCGAGAGGGAATGCATCTCTATGCTAGTGTCGACCATGTCCGCGAGGTCTCCTTATATGCCAAGTCTGCGCTTATCTCTCTGATCTGATAGCCCTGGTGCCTTGAATGGTCAAAGCTTCTCAATGCAGGTGACTGCAGCCACTCATCGGCAAAGCGCGCGCGCGCATGCAAAGCCACCTCTATCCGATCCACAGAATTAGTTTTTAACATTAAAGACAAACCTAGTATACAATTCGTTTCCGTCCCACCCAGATTAACCAGAGCACATCTGGCAAGCCTCGGGGTTGTCAATGGCGCATGCAATCACCTTGGCGCTGTAGATATCGGCCTCCTCACTGCCCTCCTCCGGCACGGGCTCGCTGCCCTCCTTCTTGTCGTCTGCGATCTTCAACTCGTTGATCGAGTTCTCCAACGACGTTGGCTCCGTAGACAAGCTGCGTGGCAGCTCGGCAACGGGCGTGGAGTTGCCGCTTCTGGATGCCTTGGACACGTACTTTCTCTGGTTCAACTTGTCCAAAGAGGCAACGGTCTTGCCGGCGGCGGTCACAGAGTTCTGGTCCACGGTGAACTGGATGGCGGCGGCGGCAGCCTGGGTTCTCAAGTAGTACATACCGGTCTTCAAACCCTTCTTCCAGCCGTAGAAATGCATCGAAGTCAACTTACCCATTGTTGGGTCCTTGATGTGAATGTTCAACGACTGCGACTGGTCAATGAATGCAGCTCTGTCGGCAGCCATGTCGATGATGTGCTTCTGCGAAATCTCCCACACGGTCTTGTACAAGGCCTTGATCTCGTCGGGGATGTTGGGCAACGACTGGATGGAGCCGTTGTTTGCGATGATGTTGTTCTTCATTGCGTCGTTCCACACGCCCAAGTCGACCAAGTCCTTCAACATGTGCGAGTTGACGATCTGGAACTCGCCCGCAAGCACTCTTCTGGAGTAGATGTTGGAGGTGTATGGCTCGAAACACTCGTTGTTACCCAAGATCTGGGACGTGGAGGCAGTAGGCATTGGCGCCACAAGCAACGAGTTTCTAAGACCGTGCTTGGCCATCTTCTGCTTCAAGGAGTCCCAGTCCCACAACTCGGAGGGCTTTCTGCCCCACAAGTCGTACTGCAACAAGCCCTGCGAGGCGGGCGAGCCCTCATACGACTCGTATGGGCCCTCCTCCTGAGCGAGCTCGATCGACGACTCCACGGCAGCGTGGTAGATGGTTTCGAAGATCTGGATGTTCAACTCCTTGGCCTCCTGCGAGTCGAAAGGCAATCTCAAGCTCATGAAGGAGTCGGCGAGACCCTGCACACCAAGCGCAATGGGTCTGTTTCTCATGTTGGACCTCCTGGCCTCAGGCACAGGGTAGTAGTTGCGGTCGATGATTCTGTTCAAGTTGCGGGTGACCACCTTGGTGACCTCGTGCAACTTGTCGAAGTTGTACCAGGAGGACGACGCGTCCTTCTCCACAAACGAGGGCAACGCGATGGAGGCCAAGTTGCACACGGCCACCTCCTCCGGCGAGGAGTACTCGACGATCTCGCAGCACAAGTTGGACGACTTGATGATACCCAAGTTCTTCTGGTTGGTCTTCTTGTTGCAGGCGTCCTTGTACAACATGAAGGGCGTGCCGGTCTCGGTCTGGGCCTCCAAGATGGCGTACCAGAGCTTCTGGGCCTTGATGGTGGAGCGGCCGCGGTTCTCCTTCTCGTACTTCTCGTACAAGGCCTCGAACTCGTCGCCGTAGACGTCGGAGAGGCCGGGGGCCTCGTTAGGCGAGAACAAGGTCCACTCGCCGTTCTGCTCGACACGCTTCATGAACAAGTCGGGGATCCAGAGCGCAGGGAACAAGTCACGCGCACGGATCTCCTCCTTACCGTGGTTCTTTCTGATGTCGAGGAAGTCGAAGATGTCCGAGTGCCATGGCTCCAAGTAGAGGGCGAACGCGCCGGGGCGCTTGTTGCCGCCCTGGTCCACGTAACGCGCGGTGTTGTTGAAGACACGCACCATGGGGATGATACCGTTGGACGTGCCGTTGGTGCCGGCGATGTAGGCGCCGGTGGAGCGGATGTTGTGGATGTGCAAGCCGATACCGCCGGCGGCCTTGGAGATCAAGGCGCAGGTCTTCAAGGTGTCGTAGATGCCGTCGATGGAGTCCTCCTTCATGGCGACAAGGAAGCACGAGGACATCTGAGGGATGGGCGTGCCGGCGTTGAAGAGCGTGGGCGAGCCGTGGGTGAAGTAGCGCTGCGACATCAAGTTGTACGTCTCGATGACGCGGGGGATGTCGCTGCCGTGGATGCCCACGGCCACACGCATGAGCAAGTGCTGGGGCCGCTCGGCCACGGCGCCGTTCACCTTGAGCAAGTACGAGCGCTCCAACGTCTTGAAGCCGAAGTAGTTGTAGTTGAAGTCGCGGTCGTAGACGATGGCGGAGTTCAACTCGTCCGCGTTGGCGCAGATGATGTCGTACGTCTCCTTGGAGATCATGGGCGAGTGCAAGCCGGTGCGCGGGTTGACGTACTCGTACAACGTCTTGGACACCACCGAGAACTGCTTGGTGGTCTGCTTGTGCAAGTTGGACACGGCGATGCGCGCAGCCAAGATGGCGTAGTCGGGGTGGATCGTGGTCATGTAGGCGGCGGTCTCGGCGGCCAAGTTGTCCAACTCGATGGTGTTGACGCCCTGGTAGACACCGGAGATGACGCGCTGGGTGACAGCAACCGCGTCGACGTGCTCGGTGTCGAGCCCGTAGCAGAGTCTCTGGATCCTGGCGGTGATTTTGTCGAAGCGCACGTGCTCCTTGCGGCCGTCTCTCTTGAACACAAACATGGCGGACGGGAAGAAGCAGGGTAGGGAAAAAAAACAGGATCTGCGGGACGCGAGCTATATATGTTGCACGCGTGCTTAGAAATGGATCACAACAAAGATGCGACATGCGACACGCAGCGCGCGCGCGCTACGCACGCCACACGCGCCAGGCCACGTCTAGACGCGGTGTTGACATCTGGGCTCAACAGGGAAGCCGATGGATCGGAGGCGGGGCGAGGAGCGAGCGAGGGAGGAAGAGGAAGAGTAAGAGGGAGGAAGAGCGGAAGAGCGGGACTGAGAAAGAGCGAGACTGAGGAAAAAGCGTGAGGAAAGAGCGATTTTCATAAGGATTGGGCCAGAACAGGAGAACAGAAAAAGAAAGGGAGGACGAGACAAGAGAGCAGACGAGCGACGCACGGAGCACAATCAACGGCGAAGTACGAGGCGCCAGTTATCTCTGCGTACTGTTATCTGTTTGTTGATATCTGCGGTACGGCATGGCAAACGGCTGCGACATTGCTGGCCGCCTCGGCGGCAGGTCACATGACGACGAACACGTGCTGCTCCGACTCGGACCCTCCGAAGGGCACCGCCGTTCGGCTTAACAGTCACGTCGTTTGGCAGCAATTGCACGGCTGGCGCCTGGCAACGTCCGACTGACGGTGCGTCACCGTGCATACGTATATCTATGCCGACTGTGTCCTAGCACGCCGACTTTCTGCCGACTGTCTGCCGCCTGTCTGGCGATTGTCTGCCGACTGCCTGGCATGCTATGGATCCAGCCGCTGTAACTATTCTTTGCCGTGTATTGCGGTTATTTAGTTGCCAGAGGCTCACTTGGTTTCCTCGGCGGTCAAGTCGCTGCGTTGTTAGTACTCCTCTGTGTCGGTGGGGCGGTGTAACATACTTGATGATCTTCTCCAAGTCAAAGTCGTCCTCCTTGCTGGCAGGGGCAGCCACCGGAGCAGGCTTCTCCTCGGACTTGGCCCGGGGCCAGAACGACACTGCGGCCACAGTGCCCAATGTCAAGATGGAAAGCTGCGTTGTTAGTATCCGGCGGTTCCGGGCGGGCCGAGCAGCCGCCAAGCGGGCAGCGGCTCCGCGCACGCAATTGAGTCGCCACGTACCGTGTAAGGCTGGACTTGTCTGCCGAAGATTGTGTAAGCGGCACCCATTGTAGTAGTTGTGGAGTGGAGACTGGCGAGCTCGCGGTGACATTGGCTGGTGCGCGGTGCACGGGTGCGGCAGAGGGCACCACCGGCCGCCACGGGCCCAGGCCACCACTGTCTATTTGTCTATGTGTTTCTGTGAGGACTCCTGGGTTGCTCCAGCGGGTCCGGTTCGGGCCGGCTCGCTCTGGACCGGTTCGTCCGTGGCCGGTTGCGGGCCCCTCGCCGTTTCCTCTCCGAGCGCGTACGCCTCCCGCCAGTAGTTCTCGTGGCCAAACTTGTTGAGCACCTTGTAGGCCTCATCGTCGTCGCGCGTGTACATCGGCGACCACTTGCGGAACGAGAGCTGCTGGAGCTCGCCCTCCCACACGAGCACGCACGCGTTGGCTGACAAGTCTGCGCCGGTCTTCAGCTCGCGCCAGTTGATGCGCCGCGTCATGAGCTTCTTGTAGGCCCGCACGCTCTTGGCCGGGCCCTCCACCACCACCAAGCAGAAGCGCGGGTTCTTCATGACGATGCCCACGAGCCCGAGCTGCTTGGCGTTCATGTCCACCTTGAAAAAGTGCAGGCCGTCGCTCAAGTCCTCCACGCGGTACACCGCGGTGTGGAGGCCGCGGGCGAGCGCCTCGTCGTGCTTGCGCTCGAGCTTGGCGTGGCGCTGCTCGGGCGTCAAGCGCCGCAGCTCGTTCTCGCGCATGTGCTTGTCGTAGCGCTCCTGGACCTGCTGGCGCACGCGCATCTCCACGCCGGTGGGGTCGCGGATGGCCTCGTTGGTGAGCACGTTCATCAAGTTGGAGAGCTTGATCTTGGGCGGCGGCGGCGGGTCGAGCCCGAGCCGCACGCGGTCCTGGGCCTCCTTGTGCCGCGCGTGCCGCTCGTTGCGCCGCTTGCGCTTCATCTCCTGCTTGGTCAAGTAGATCTTGGGCGGCCCGCCCGCCGCAAACGCCTCGTCCGCCGCTGCCACCGGCACCGGGTGCTGCACGTACACCGACACCGGCGCGTCCTCGCTGTCGAGCACGTACGGCTGGCGGCGGGCCTCAAACTCCGCGTACAGCCGCGCGCCGAGGTACGGCCGGTCCCACCACTCCGCGGGCGGCGGCGCCCGCGGCCGGAACAGCTGCTCTTGTGTGTTGACGTCCGGGAGGATGCCGCGGGCCGCGTCGCGCGCGCGCTTCTCCTCCTGGAGCCGCTGCTGCTGCTGCTGCTGGCGCCACTTCTCGCCCTGCGCCACGAACTTGCCCTGCGGGTTGAGCTGCAACGGCCGCGGCCGGTGCGTGCCCGCGGACACCGTGCTCTGGTCGAGGTAGGGGTTGAGCGCCGCGGCGTCGAACATCTGGCGCACGTTGTGGCGGAGCGGGTGCGATGCCTTGGGCACGCTGGCCATGTCGCTGAGGAGCGGGTGGAGCGGCGCCTGCGCCGCGGCGGCCGGCGCGGTCCTCTTGCTGGCGGGGCCCGGCTCGTCCGGCCGCCGGCCCGGCTCGTCCAGCCGTCGCTTGGCGCGCGCGGCGGTGTTGTGGCCGATTCCCAGCATCGTAGTCGCAGTGGTTGGTGATGGAGGTTCGCGCCAAAACGCGCGAAGACATCAGACCGACCAGAGCCAGGCCAACCTACGGCCACAACAACCCGCAAAACCTGCGACAAAACCGGCGACAAAGCCTGCGACAACATCCTGCGACAGACACTACAAGCTGAGACGACTGTGACCATGGAAGCAGGGCCGGACGCGCCGGACCCCGACGCGCTCGACCTAAACGCGCTCTTCGCAGAGTGGCTCCAGGCCCGCCACGAGGAGCTCACGCAGAAGGGCTCGCGGCTCGCCCACGCGTACAGCAAGGCGCTCGAGAAGGTGCGGGCGTACCCGGAGCGCATCACGGAGCCGCGGCAGCTCCGCGGCATCCAGTACGTGGGCGACAAGCTCCTCCAGCACCTCTGCTCGCGGCTCCAGAAGCACTGCGAGGCCACCGCCACGCCGGTGCCGGCGGCGTTCCGCGACCACGTGGCGTCCACCGGCGGCAAGCGGCGCGCGGAGCTCGACCCCGACGGCGCGGCCAAGAAGCGGCGTGTGGCCGCGTGGGTGCCGCGCCGCCGCTCCGGCTCGTGGGCCATCCTCGTGGCGCTCTACACGCGGGACCCGGCCCGCCGCGGGCTCCGCAAGGAGGACGTCATCGCCGGCGCCACGCCGCACTGCGACGCGTCGTTCTCGGCCAACCCGGCCGCCCGCGACTTCTACTCCGCGTGGGACGGCATCAAGACGTTGCTCCGCCGCGAGTTGGTGGACGTGGTGGGCCGCCCCAAGGTCTACGTCATCACCGACGAGGGCGCGCGCATGGCGGCGCTCATTGCGCAGCAGGAGGGCCTCGCGGCCAGCTCGCCGCCGCCGCCCGAGGTGTCCTTCGACAACGGCGTGCGCGTGTCGCTGGAGGCGGACGCCGCGTTTGCCGGGAGCAGCCCGGCGCCGTCGCCGCTGGCCCGGCGCGGCTCTGGCCGCCACGACGCGGCCAACAAGGTGTACATGGACACGCGGTACGACGTGTGGGCGCCCGGCGAGTACGAGGTGGTGCTCGTGATGGACAACCGCGAGATCCGGTCGCAGAGCGAGCGGGACTTCTTCCACACGCGCATCTCCGCCAACAACGTGGCGTGCGACGTGCGGGCGCTCGCGGTGGGCGACGTGGTGTGGGTGGCCCGCCACCGGCACACGGGCCAGGAGGCGGTGCTCAACTACGTGTGCGAGCGCAAGCGGCTCGACGACTTGGCCATGTCGATCCGCGACGGCCGCTTCACCGAGCAGAAGAACCGCTTGCGCAAGTCGGGCCTCCGCAACGTGCACTACCTCGTGGAGGAGGGCGGCTTGGGCGACGTGCTGCGCGTGGTGGAGATGCGCAAGGCCATCCAGACGTCCATCGCCATGGTGCTCACCGTGTCCAACTTCCACGTGCAGCGCTTCCGCCGCACCGACGACACCATCGACTGGTTGCTGCGCATGACCGAGCTGTTGCAGCGCCGGTACCTGGGCGTGCGGCTCCTCGTGCTCAAGCCGCGCTGCGTGGCCTCCCAGGACGAGTACTTGCTGCTCCTCCACGACTTCCGCCGCAAGTTCGAGCGCCGCCGCCTGCCCTACGAGTGCGTGCACACGTTTGCCGTGTACCAGGCGTCGCTCGTGAAGAGCAACATGATGACGGTGAAGGAGATCTACATCATGATGCTCATGCTGGTCCGTGGCATCACCTTCGAGAAGGCCGTCGTGCTCCAGCTGCGCTTCCCCACGCCGCGCCTGCTCATAGAGTTCTACATCGCGAACGAGGCCTTGAGCGAGGAGGACAAGGGCCTCTTGATGCACAAGCTCTTTGCGGACCAGGTGGGCGCGAAGAGGTTCAACAAGGCCACGCTGCTTGCGGTGTACGAGTCGTGGGGCAAGGGCTAAAATGAAGGAGGAAGAAGGAGAAGGAGAGTGAGAGAATATGAGTGAGAGAATAAGTGAGAGACTGGTGCTTTCGCAGCCGCGGTCGTCCCGCGCACAATATCACTACACCAAAATTTTCGCTCCAGCTACTAACCAACACAACACCATGAGGAGCACCGCCGTCAACCTAAGCAAGCGGGCGCTAAAAGCCGGCAGAAAGTCCGGAGTGCTCCCGGAGGTGCGCCCCATCTTCAGACACAACCCCGTGCGGCCAAAGACGGAGCACGAGAGGGCCGAGGAGGCCAAGATCGAGCAGGGCTTCGCGGAGGGAATCCCGCTCCCGAAGCGCAAGGGCTTCACGTTCCGCCGCCAGCCGGAGGAGAAGCCGGTGGTGACGGTCGAGGAGCGCATCGCCAAAATCGACGCCCGCGCCAAGCCCAGCAAGTCCACGTCCGAGATGTCCGCGGAGGAGTTGTGGGCGCACCAGCGCGACGAGCTCCGCCGCGAGCACTTGAAGGAAGCGTACATTACCGAGAGCAAGCGGCTCGAGAAGATCGAGCAGTTGGAGGCCAGGCGCCTCGAGGAGGCCGAGCGGCACAAGTCGCGGCAGCAGGTGCACACCGAGTCGGAGGCCACCAAGAACACGTTGCCCACGATCGACTCGTACTTGGACGGGCCCATCATGCGGCAGCGCACGCCCGAGGAGCAGGAGCTCGTCGAGGAGCGCCGGCTCTTGAACCGCAAGACGCGCGAGTTGGAGGTGTTGAACGAGAAGACAAAGAAGTTGCTCGAGTTGTACCACGCCGCGGGCGACTTCATCACCACCGAGGAGGAGTTGAGCGCGGCGATCCACGAGGCGTTCGAGGTCAAGGTGGGCCGCTTCGAGAGCTCCGAGCGCTTGCTCGAGGACAAGCTCTTCGGCTACGCGGACCTGTTTGCCAACACCAAGAAGAACGAGTCGCTCATCAAGGACGCGGCCTACGGCGAGATCAACGGCCACCCGGGCGTGGAGGCGGTCCAGGACGCCTTGAGCGGCGACGCCGAGCGGCTCAAGCGCGAGGCCCAGCGCAAGCTCAACAACAACGCATAACTAGTCATGTAAATAAGAATCGACGACCACACGACACAGCGTAGCACGCTCGCAAACCGGTGTTTTGTTCGCGCGGGCGCGCAGAAAACAGATACACCTCCACCATGCCTGGGCTCACGGAAAAGCGCCTCCCGGCGTACGACCTCCTCTTCCTGCAGGTGCTCCGCAAGCGGCTCCGCTACGTCGACCGCATCTGCGTGTTGCTGGCGGTGGTTCTCTCCACGGCGTTGCGTGTGCCGTACGGGTCGTTCTGGCGCAACCTCCTCGACGGCGTGTACCGGGTGCCGGTGATCTTTTTTGCGCTCTGGCTCGTCAAGCGCGGCCGCATGGCCAACTCCGCCGTGGACTACTCGCCCGCCAAGTCCTTGGCCCACCAGATCGTGCTTGCGGTGGGCAGCCGGCGCTTCGCCGTGACCGCGGGCTTCTTCCTCGCGTCCGCGGGCCTCATCTACGGCGTGTTCCTCATCCAGCTCCCGTTGCTCGGCAACTACTACGTGTTGTCCAAGGAGTACCGGCGGCGGCCCGCCGTCAACGACGAGTGGGTGTACTTCTGGTTCCACGCGGCGTTTGCGGCCGTGGGCTACGCCGCGCAGCACCTTGTTTTCCAGCGCAACCGCCTCCAGTTCCAGTACGGCGTGTCGTCCGCGCGGCCCGAGAAGCGCCTCTTTGGCAGTCTCCGCGTGCTCGTGGGCTCCGCGGTGTTCTTCACGGTGTTCTGCCTGGTGGCCGCGCCGCTCGTGTACGTGGTGGTGCGCCCGCTCCTCTACCGGGCGCTCTGGGTGGTGCTCGTGCTCGCGTCGTTGGACACCAGCACGCCGCCGCTCCGGCTCGGGCTCCTGTCGCTCGCGGGCGTGCTGTTTGCGTCGCTCGGCGTGTTCTACGCGTGGGAGTTTGTCAGCCACGCCCACGACGTCTACGCCACCATCGGCTGCTTGGACGGCGCGGCGCCCATCAGCGCCAAGGGCACCGACCCGGTGGCCGCGTTGCTCACGGGCTTGCGCGACGTGGACCCGGCCCACGGCTTGAGCCACTTGACCGCGTTCCAGGAGTTGGCGTACGTGGCGTCGTCGCCGGACGCCTTCTCCGTCAAGGCCCGCAACGCCGTCTTCAACACCCAGGCCGGCCACTTGTGGACCGCCATTGCCGACGAGTGCTCGCTCGTGATCCGCGACACCGCGGCCCGCGTCAACTACCGCTCCAAGGCCGACTTGAGCGCCCTCCGCGGCGACGACCCGTTGAAGGAGGACCCGGCCGGCGCCAGCCTGCTCCAGAAGGACAGGCTCATGTTCGGCAACTCGCACGACACCACGCTGAACCTCACCACGCTGAACGACACCACGCAGTTTGCTGTGAGCGCCACGTCGTCGCCCATCAAGCTGGCCGACAGCGTGTTGGCCGCCCACAGGACGCCGCTAGCCGCGTCGCTACAGAAGTTGGGCGTGGTGGACCGCGCCGCGAGCGCCGTGTTGCGCCAGCTCGGGAGCGCGCTAGCCGCGGCCTTGGGCCGCCCGGGCACCAAGCCGCTCTCGGTGAAGGCGCAAGTCAGCGCATTGCATGCACAAGTGGCGGTGTGGCGCGGCCAGTTCTTGGCTCTGGGCTGGGGCACGTTGTTCCGGACCACGCTCAAGCGGGACACAGAGTCGCGCGTGGTCAACCCGGTGAACTTCGGCAACGCGGTGCTTGCGCTCAGCAACTTGTTGAAGCACGCGGTGGAGGAGGACAGGAGCGGCACCGTCAGCAACGCGCAGATCAGCGACGTGTTGAACCTCTTGGAGCGGCCCATCCGCTCCTGCGCCAACTACACCGACACGCTCCCGGCGTCTGTTTTCCTTACGCCGGCACAGCGGAGCGACGAGCTGCAAACAAAGCAGCATCTCGTGGCGTTGATGCACGACTTGGTCATGAACGAGTTTTTCCAGCTCTGTGTAAAGTACAACTACAAACTCAACGACTTGCTGTTGTCGCCGCGGGCGTTCAAGCTCGCCAAGTGGGTGATTGATGCGTCCATTGCACAGCAGCAGAAACGCGGGCACCACCAGTTGGAGACACTTCTATAGGAACGTAGTAAAAAATGCGATAGATAAATAACCGCGTGCCGTGGCCGCTTGGTCGAGGGAAAAATACATTATGTAGAGAATTGTTCCGGGCTGGAATCCAGCTTTTACTTGCCAACACGAGCCTCCTCGTCGTCGCCGTTGGCCTCGCTCTGTCTCAGACTGGGCAAGGCGTCGAGCAACACGGGCTTCAAAACCTGCTCGTCGAACCTGGTGAACCACTTGGCGTGCTCCTCCGCGCTCAAAAACGCACCCAAAACACCGCCCTGGTTGCCCTGAGCCGCGGACGCGGACTCCGCGCTGTTGCCGGGCAACGTGTCCGACACCAAGTCGTCGATATCGCTCGTGTTGAATTCGTCGTCGTCGGCGGCGTTGCCGGAGTCCGCCAGCGAGGCGCCCTGCGGGTACTGCGACTTGAACTGCTTGCCGTTCGCCAGCGGCGAGTCGTTTCTGAACACGGCGCTGTTCGGGGTGCGGCCGTAGGAGGGTGCGGCCGGGTTGTATCTGCGGTTGCCCATGAGGTTGACGTTGCTGGAGGAGCTGGGCAAGTTGAGGCGCGGAGCCTCGATGTCGAACTCGTCGTCGGAGTCGTCGCCGTCCTCCACCACGCCGATGCGGATGCCCAAGATCTCGAGCATGGACGCGGTGGTGCCGCCAAAGAAGATGACGGTGAGCACCACAACCACAAGCACGGTGGCCAAGAGGGTGGACTTGGCCTCGCCCTGGAGGCCCAAGGCCAAGGCCACGCCGACGGCACCGCGCAAGCCGGCCCAGAAGATCATCATCTGGTAGGAGTGGGTGATCTCCTCCGGGATGGACTGGGAGGAGATGCCGCCGGAGACGTGGGAGTTGCGGGTGATCTTCTCGAACTTGGCGCGGAACAAGAAGTTCAAGAAGCGCGACAACGGGAACACGGCGCACCAGCGGGCCACGCAGATCAGCACGAAGGTGACGATGATGAGCAAGGGCTTGAAGACCAACTCGACCTCGGTGAACAAGGACAAGCCGAGGTAGATGAAGATGAAGTTCTCGGTCAACTGGGCGAGGAACTGGAAGATGTACTTGGTGGCGATCTGGGTGCGGCGGGACATGTTGTAGTAGGCGTAGTGCTTCAAGGTGATGCCGCAGAAGAGCAAGGACACAATGCCGGACATGTGGGCGCCGTTGGAGAAGAAGTAGGACTGGTAGGCGAACAACAACACGAGGCAGGTCTCGATCTGCGGGTAGCGGCGGATGTGGGAGTGCTTCAAGATCAAGGCGACCAAGATGCCCACGGAGATGCCGATGATGGTCAGCACGGTGAAGGTCATCAAGAACAAGCCGATACCCTCGAACATGGAGGAGAAGTGGAGCGGCTTGCCGTGGAACTGCTGGCAGGTCTCGAACATGACGATGGAGATGGCGTCGTTCAAGAGCGACTCGCCGAAGATGATGGTGTACAACTTGGGGTCGACCTTGTAGGCGTTGAAGATGGACAAGATGGTGACGGGGTCGGTGGCGGAGAGCGTGGCGCCCACGGCCAAGGCGTCGACCCACTCCAAGTGCACGCCGTCGACGCCCAACGCGGTCCACACGTAGAGGATGGAGCCGAGCACCAACGCGGAGATGAAGGTGCCCGGGATGGCGAAGGTCAAGATGGAGCCGATGTTGCGGAAGAAGTTGGCCTGGTGTAGCTCGTAGCCGGAGTTCAAGATGATGGGCGGCAACAAGATGTTGAAGAAGTAGCCGCTCTTGAACTTGACGGCGTCCTGGATGTAGTGGCCGGGCGCCACGCGGATGATGAGGCCCACGATCATGCCGTAGAAGATCGAGAGCACCGTCTCGTGCACGGCCTTGATGCGCCGCTGCTGGAGGTAGTACGACGACCAGAGCGCGGAGCAGAGGAGGAACAAGAGGATGAAGAGCGCCCACGACGAGAACATCTCCTCGGTCACGGGGTCTGCGTCCTCCTCGGGGTCCGGCAACGGCGCGTCGGGGAAGTTGTCGTCGTCGTCGTCGCCGGCCGGCGCGCCCACGGCTCGCTTGATGAGGACTTTGGCCGAGCGCACGGCCAAGTGCTTGGCTAGGGGGGCTAGGACCGCTTCCATTGGCGGTGGGACTGGGGAGCAAAGAGCGGCGGGGGCTGGTGGCAGAAACAGGGGCCTGCTGGCGCCAGGAAGGTGGTCTGGCGTAGCCGTGCGCCTGCCGGGAGGCACGGGTGCGGGGGTGGCAGAGGCGCCGGCCCCGGCGCCGGCACTTTCTTCGTTCCGTCCCGCCCTGCGCTCGGTGCTGCCCTGCGCTGGGGTGCTACCCTGCTGCTCCCCGCCGTCCCGCTGTCGCTGTCCGACTCGCCCTGGCCCTGCCGCGCCGTCCTCATGCACCGAATCTTCGCGGAGCAGAACGGCGCGCTCGCGGCTTAGGCCGGTCTGCGGCGCCCGTAGGGAGCCGTCAGGTCTGCTACGGAACGGCCACGCGGCCACGGCCAGTGTGCTACTTCCATGCTACGCCAGTGTGCTACGGCCATGGTGCGGCCCAGCCTGGTGCGGCCAGCTTGGTGCACGCGGACCCTGAGCGCGGTGAGTTTTGCTGACAGGCTCCGCCTCCTGCACTCGCACTCTGTCTACCTCTCTGTCTACCTCTCTCTCTCTCTGTCTCTCCCTCCCTCGCCCTCCTCTGTCTCCGCTTCGCCTCGCCTCCCTCTGCCTCTGCTTTCGCTGCCTCCGCTTTCGCTGCCTGCCCGCGCGATCCTTGCCCGCCATTCCGCGTATCGTTGCCTGCTGGGCTAAGCCAGCCTGCGCGGACTGCAGAGGCCCCGTGCCAGCACTCATCTATTCTGGTCGCACCTCTTCGCTGTTTTGTAGTCTCCCGCCCACTCGTTCCTCTGCCGTTGCCGCCGCTTGTGCGTTCCCTCGCTTTTCGCTTCCTTCGTTTCTTCGCTTCCGCGTCCTTCGCTTCTGTTTGGCTGCTGCCGCCGGCTTGGGTTTCCTTGTTGACGTGTTTGGCCTTTGTTTTTGTTCTTGCTCGGCTCTGCTGCTTTTCTGGCTCTGGCTTTTGGCTCTTTCCCCTGATTTTTGGCTCTGGCTTTTTGGCTCTTTCCCCTGATTCTTGGCTCTGGCTTTTTGGCTCTTTCCCCCTGATTCTTGTGTCTGATCTTTTTCCATGTTGAGCGTCAACCACAGCGTCGAGGACGTCGGGTACGCCCAGCGCACGTCGCAGGTCAACCCCAACCACTCGTCCTCCAACATCTTCCAGTTGAACCACCCCAAGGCCGTGCGCCCCAACCTCCCGTTTGCGCCCATCACGCCGCCCGCGTCCAACTCGCCCACGCCGCTCACCGACAAGGGCGGCTTCTTCCTGATCCCGTCGTCCATCGCCAGCTCCACCGCCAGCCTCGACTACTACCCGCGCCCCGTGGAGGCGCCCCAGCCGTGGTACGTCAAGTGGGCGCCCGAGGTCTCCTGGGACGTGGTGCTCTTGTGCGGCTTCTGGTACGCGTTCTCCATCGTGTCCTCCAACTCCACCAAGGCCATCTTGTCGCGCTACCTGTACCCCGTCACGCTCACCCAGTTCCAGTTCCTCTTGAACGCGTTGCTGTGCCTCGCGCTCTTCTGCGTGTTGGCCGTGTGCCCGCTGCTCGCCGCCCGCTTCCCGCCCGGCACCGTGCCACGCCTCCAGGACTTGGGCTTCTCGCCCGTGCGCTTCCTCACCCCGTCCGCGCACATCGTCTCCACCACCTTGCCCATGGGCATCTTCCAGCTCGTGGGCCACATCACCAGCCACAAGGCCACCTCCGTTATACCCGTGTCGCTCGTGCACACCGTCAAGGCCTTGTCGCCCATCACCACCATCCTCATCTACCGCCTCGTGTACCGCGCCAGCTTCAAGCGCGTCACCTACGTCACCTTGGTGCCCTTGATGCTGGGCATCATGCTCACCTGCTACAAGCCGCGCAGGGCCGCGGCCCCGGACGGCGACTACCTCGCGGGCTTGGCCTACGCCTTCGTGTCCATGTTCATCTTCGTCTCCCAGAACATCTTCGCCAAGAAGCGCTTGACCTACTCCGCGCCCGCAGACAACTCCGCCGCCGCGCTCCCCTCCTACAAGGACGACCTGTCCAAGAAGTTGGACAAGTTGACCATCTTGTTGTTCTGCTCGCTCCTCGGCTTCGTGTTCACCATGCCGTTCTACGTGCTCTCCGAGCTCGGCAACGCCTCCTTCTCCTTGGCCAGCTTGTCCCCGGACTTGTTGATGTTGATTGCCTTGAACGGCTTCTCCCACTTCTTGCAGTCGCTCTTTGCGTTCCTGCTCTTGGGCTCCATTTCGACTGTGAACTACTCCATCGCTAATATCATGAAGAGAATCGTCGTGATTCTATTTGCATTTGTCTGGGAAGCCTCCTTCAGCTTCTCCGGCACCCAGACCTACGGCATTGCGCTCACCGCCTTTGGCCTCTACGCCTACGACAAGTGGGGCGTCCAGAGGAAAAGGTCGCTGCTTGACTTGAAGTAATTAGGTGTAATGTATTCTATATTTTGGCCCCGAATTGTAGACTACTGTCCCCTTCGTCAACCCTTCTAGTGTCCGCCGCCGTCCGTGTTCAACATCTTCTTGAAGATGTCTCCAAACGCAACCATGAACACCGTCTGCCACACGCCCAACGCCACTCTTGGCGCCACGCCTCGGTACAAGCCCTTGATACCGTTGTTGGCGTAGATGTACTTGGCCGTGCTGAGCACTCCCAAGTTCTTGGGTCTGTTGGGGTCCGACGTCTTGGACTGCATCTCCACTCTGATCACCTCGATGGGCTGGTTCCATGCGGACAATCCTCCACCGATACACGAAGCGGCAATCTTCTCCACGGCGTTCAACTTGTCGCCCTCGCCCTTGCCGGTGGCATTGCGGATGGCGTCCTCGGCCAATCTGGAAAGACCGAATCTCGATCCCCAGTTGGTCATCTGCCTGATGGCCACCGCATTGACACCCTTGTTGATTCCTCTGATACCCTCCTTTCTGAAAATGTCCCGGAACACCTGGAACGTGGTCTGCTGCGGAGCTCCGGCCACAGCTGCCTGCTTGGAACGGGTGATCTCCACCGTCTTCATACACGTGCAGAATCCCATGGTGAGGTAGGCCTGGGCCACACCTCCGGTGATACCACCGCCCATACCGGCGACGAAGCTGCTGGCGCCCAAGTTGCGGTAGACGTACTCTGCCTCGGCCGACACGAACAACAAAACAGCGCCCTTGGTGGAGGCCTCAATCCACGCCCAGGGGATCAACCCCTGGTAGAAACCGAGCACACCGCCACGCGACCACACGTGCTTGATGGCCTGGATCAACGACATGTCACGGTTGGCGGCCACGGTGGTCTTGACCACCTCCAACGGCTGGCCCAAGGTGGTGACCTCGGCCATGTTCAAGCCTGCTCCCAAGAGGATGTTGGCGAAGTTGATGGGCTTCTTTTCTATCTTTGGCGGAGACACGTCTGCGGTGGCCATGTTGGGTAATTGGTGTCGGTTCTGACTAGACTGTCCTTGCTCTATGAAAATTCGCCTTAGCGCTAGCCCGGTTGATTTCACGCGCCAGGTCCTGCACACACCACCACAGTCTCCGAGTTGATCGGGTTATCCAGGGAGCCTATGAGATAGGCCAAAAATTGCACGCGCCAACCGTACGGGGGCGGCGACCCAGCCGCTGGCGGGCCGGCTGCGCCCAATGGCGCGCCAAAGCGACGCTGTGCCACGTGACCGCCCCAGACCTGCGGCGCCCCCGCCCCTCCCGGCGCCGGCCCTTTTCCGCCCGGGCGCCGTGGCCGGACCAAAGCAAGGAGCGGCTGAGCCGCACGATCTGGCTGCGGCTGAACGGCCGAGGATAGTCGCGGGAGGCACGGGTTTCGCGCCAAGAAAAAGAACAAATCAAACAAACTACATACCGTTGTATGTCCGCCAGGTACAGCACCCAGTGCAGGAGCCCAGGCAGCCACTGGCGTTGCGCCCAATTCCATGGTGACAGTTACCCAACGCGTGGGGCCCGTCGAGAAAGTCTAATCGGCGAACACGCAGGTGCCCCGGATGTCAGGACGAGAAAGGAAATAGCGTGGAAGGCGGAGGGCGGCGCATCGCGCGGGCCTGGCCGCGGGATTTTGGGCTTCTTAAGTAGTTGCAACTAGAGGCCACGGTGGCAGCACGGCTGCGTGTCTGGCGCAGGGGAGGCCGCCAGCAGCCCCGGAGCGCTGCTGCAAATCCGTCGATGGGGGGTTTTTCCCGTGGAAGCTCGTCCGATTTCTGCGTTGTCCTCTTGCCGTTTTGGTATCTGCTCGCGTAGGGCTAGCAGACGTTGGGTGGTCCGGTCCTGTGCCTACTGCGTGTGCGCCCTGTACATTTTTTTTCTTTTTCTGCTCATTCCATAAAAGCATCTCTGTCCGCACCCAGTGCAGCCCGCCCAGCAGCTTTTTTGATCACAAAATGGCTCAGGTTGCTTCGTTGTCCTCGGTTTCCGGCGCCTCCTCCGGCGCCGCCGCCCCACTGTTGACCGTGAAAAAACAGGGCAATGTCTCCACGTTCTCCGACAAGTTGACCGCCATCGACACCTACGGAAACGTGTTCGAGGCCCCTGACTACACCATCAAGGACATCTTGTCGGTGATCCCCTCGCATTGCTACGAAAGAAGAACGTTGGAGTCGTTGTGGTACGTGTTCCGCGACATCTTCTGGATGGGCGTGTTCGGGTACGTTGCCAACAACTACATCCACTTGTTGCCCAACGCGCCATTGAGGTTCGTGGCGTGGACCACGTACACAATTGTGCAGGGTCTCTTCGGCACCGGGCTCTGGGTGTTGGCGCACGAGTGCGGCCACGGCGCGTTCTCGGACCACCGCTGGGTCAACGACACTGTTGGCTGGGTGTTGCATTCGTACTGGCTCGTGCCCTACTTCTCGTGGAAGTACTCGCACGGCAAGCACCACAAGGGCACTGGCCACATGACCAGGGACATGGTGTTTGTGCCCAAGACCAGGGACGACTTTCTCAAGAAGAAGCACGCGTTGTCGTTGGAGGAGGTGACGAGCGACTCGCCGCTTGTGTCGTTGTGGGGCTTGATCTTGCAGCAGGTCTTTGGCTGGATCACGTACCTCTTGACCAACGTGGCCGGCCAGAAGGTGGCCGACACCGCGTGGGGCATGAACCACTTCAACCCTGCGTCGGCGCTCTTTGAGAAGAGCCAGTACTGGTTCATCGTGTTGTCGGACATTGGGCTCTTGACGCAGTTCTTCGTCTTGTACACGTGGTACAAGCACTACGGCGCGTTCAACGTGCTTGTCAACTGGGTGATCCCATACATTGGTGTCAACCACTGGTTGGTCTTCATCACGTTCTTGCAGCACTCGGACCCCGAGATGCCTCACTACGAGGCCGAGCAGTGGAACTTCGCCAGGGGCGCAGCCGCCACGATCGACAGGGAGTTCGGCTTCATCGGCAAGTACATCTTCCACGACATCATCGAGACGCACGTGTTGCACCACTACTGCTCGCGGATCCCCTTCTACAACGCGCGCGAGGCCAGCACCGAGATCAAGAAGGTGATGGGCAAGCACTACCGCCACTCGGACGAGAACATGTGGAAGTCGTTGTGGAAGTCCGCACGCTGGTGCCAGTTCGTGGAGGGCGACAACGGCTTGTTGATGTACAGGAACGTCAACGGCAACGGTGTGCCTCCCAAGAAGACCGCCAACTAGAGATAGAACATACAAGCTTGCGTTTAGTTATGCAATAGAAGCAACAGAGGCAGAGGCAGAAGCAACAGAAGCAGCAGTAGAAGCTTATGCAATAGAAGCAACAGAAGCCTATGCAATAGAAGTTATGCAATGAAGGGGATGCCCACACGCGTGCGCCGCCTGTAGCGGGCGTAGTCGTCGCCGAAGAACGACACCAAGAGGTCCTCCTCGTACGCGATGCGGCTGCGGAAGAAGCCCCAGAGCTTGTAGGCGCCGACCGCCAAGAGGAGCCGGTTCTGCAAGATGAGCTGCGTGCCCACAAACCACCAGAAGTAGCCGAAGTAGCTCGGGTGCCGGAGGTGGCGGTAGACGCCCCACGTGACGAGCCGGTGGCCGGAGGCGTGTTCCCGCTGCACGTAGTGGTTGAAGGACGCGCCGGCGGTGTACATGGCTAGCGTGCGGCATGCCTGGCCGGCGGCGGCCACCGCGAGCCCCGCGGCCAACAGCCACCACGAGTACGCCGAGTACGGCAAAAGCCGGGCAGCCACGGACTCGGCGAGCGACGCGGCGAACGCCACGTGGAGGTCGCGGTCGCCCAACACAAACGAGTCGTCGTCGACGTGCGCCGTGTTGCAGAGCGCGGTGGTGAGGAACTCCAGCGAGTGGAACACGCACTGGCTGAGCGTGTACAACGCACAGCGGGCCCGGCACGAGTTCCAGGCCGGGGCCGTGGCGAGCAGCGCCACGCACGCGCAGGCCACGGCGCCGAGCGCAAACGACTTGGCCGCGATGACGTGCAAGCGGTTTTTGGCGGGGTTGTAGCAGGCGTAGTCCATGGCGTGACGGCGAGTGACAGTGACGACAATGAATGACGATAATGACAGTGACGATAATGACAGTGACGATAATGCCAGTGACGACAGTATTGACAATTAATGGCAGCGCAGTGCAGCGGCTGACGGATGGCGTGCCGGATGACTGGCGAAGCGATGGCTGAGGTGAGTCCAGTGCGCGGTGATGGCCGCAACAGCAGGTGCCAGCAGGTGCCAGCAAATGGCAAGCAAATGGCAAGCAATGGCAAGCAAAGTGCCAGCAAATGCCAGCAAACTCAACACAGCACTGAAACGAGACTGAAACGTCTCAGGAGATGCTAATTGCACGTTGCACGGCAGAAAGGCGGCGGGCCCCGTCCACGCTGGCCCCGGAGCCGCAGCCCAGCGCGCGCGCCGCGCATCTCAAGTTCTGCCACCTCGCCCACCGCCCAATGGGCCCCGTAGCAGCGCAAAGCACCCTTCTCGCGGCGGCGGCCGTGTGCTCCGCCGTGTGCCTCTGCACGGGGCGGCACGTGCGGCTCGCGGTCTACGTGCTTGGCTGGGCGGCGTTCCACGCCACGGAGTACTGGGCCACCACGCGGTACCTGCCTCGCACGGCGGGCCCCACGCTGTTCTTGATGTACGGGGCGCGCGGCTCGCGCGAGTTGGCCGCGATGCACGCGTTGAGCGTGTTTGAGCACCTGCTCTGGCGGGTCGGCGCTGGAGCCGGCGGTGGGCCCGGCGGTGGCGCTGGGGCCGGGGCCGCCTGGGCCGGGGCCGCGCTCGCGGCGGCCGGGATCGCGGTGCGGGCGCGGGCCATCAGCGAGTGCGGCGACTCGTTCTCGCACTATCTCGAGACGCTGGCGCGCGGGCTGCGGCTCGTGACGTCCGGGCCCTACGCCTGGTGCCGGCACCCCAGCTACACGGGGTTTTTCGTGTACGTGGTGGGGATGCAGCTCGTGTTGGGCAACGTGGTGGCGCAGGTGCTCTGCGTGGCCATCCTCGGGCGCTTCTTCCGCCGCCGCATCGCCTTCGAGGAGCACTTCCTCGTGCAGATGTACGGCGCGGACTACGTGCGGTACCGCGCCCGGGTCAAGGCGTTGGTTCCGTATGTGTATTGAGTACTGACGGGGACAGTGCTGAGGCCGGCACCGCGCTACAAGCTCCTGTTCATGAAGCGTCTGCGGGTGAAGGCCAACCAGTACTTGCTGGGCACCGCGGGGTCGTCGGCGTAGACGCGCTTCAACAAGCGGTCGGCCAACTCCTGGCGGAACTGCAGCAAGTACGAGCGCAAGAGCTCGGCGTCGTTCTTGGACGCGGGCGCCTGGTAGAGCGCGTTCATGGGGAACCCAATGTCGCCGGGCAACGCAAACGAGTCGAGCGCCAAGTTATTTAGCGCCCGCACCGCGTCCTTGTACGGGGTGCGCGGCGACAACTTCGACAAGCACTCGCTGACAAAGAGGATGCCGTAGATGAGGAGCCGGTCCGCGGGGCCCTTGATGTCGAAGTTCTTGAAGAACGAGTTGGCGCGGAACAAGTCGAGCGTCTCCTCGACGATGTCGTACTCCAGGTTGGGCGCGTACGCCGGGCCGCGGTACTCGGTGCGGATGGGCAACAACACCGTGTTGCCCACGGTCCGCTCGGACTCGCCGAGGAACGTGGAGTGGTAGGCGGGCATTGTTGGGGGTGGGCTGGAGGTGCTGGGGCGGGTGCGCTTGTTCTCAGGGAAGCGGGGGCTGTGTGCAGGACAACGACCAAGCAGGCGCTGCGGATCAGGCGGCGCTGGAAAGGTGCATGCTTTTAGTGAGTTATCGCCCTTGGTGTGTGGGGCAGGTCACTGAGTGTCCGAGGAACGGTCCCTGGGGACAATCAGCTCGAGAAGTAACATGCGCACGTTTGGAATGCCGACAGGCTAGCAGGTACAACATCGCAGTCTGTTTGTCGGCGGTGTGCATCGAGGGCTCGAGGCCGGGCGTGCTCCGAATCAGCAATCGAGCTTGCTGGAAGACGCTCGTGCTGACAATGCAAAGTCGCCGGTGACTACGAGCCGTGACCAGAGGATAGGTCCCGTTGGATGGTGTCTTTTGTATCTTTTAGCCAATGAACTAGGTATTGCGCATGTTGCCCACTGCACCGAACCTGACTCTGCGGCCACTGCCAGTGCGTGGTGGTCGACACTGGCCCTGACTGGATTCCGCCGACGGTCGACACTTTGATGTTGCACTCGTGTTTTTCCGGTGACATCCTTCGTTTGCAGCCATACAGGAACATCGCCGCATTTTGCAGTCAAAGTGCGTGCCTCCGCCACCCTGCACAATGTCGCTAGCTTATTGTAACATCGATAGAACCGAAGCAGCGAGAGGGAGCCTGGTCCGTGGTATCTGCGGTGAAGTAGGATTTACGTGGTGGTGTCTTTGCTGTTGCTCGCAGCGTGTTCAGGAACATCCCGCAGTGGTATCGCCACCAGTCGCGGACGTCTAGAGCATGGACCTGGCACCAGAAGTTCCAGCACAGTCCGAGCAAGGTTTGAGCGAAGTGAAAGCACAGCTTCATCACACACATTGGATCTAGTTCAGCGGCTCAGCGGCTCAGCACATTCAGCACAATACAACAGTTCAGCACAGTTCAGCGCGTCCCGGTGACGTGTGGCCCGGAATTCGCCCGCATTTCGCGCTGCCATTGGTCGACACCAAATACCTTTCTCCCGTCCGTGGTCGTCCACACCCGCTCCGCTGGCCGCTTCACGGCAACAGCTCCGTTCGAGCACCCTCTCGGGCCCTCGGAATTAAGCGGCCATCCCGTGAGCGCCGTCCAGCCCATTCCCCACTGTTTGGGCTGTGTGCACACTGTGCGCGGGCTCTTGCTGAGTTTGTTGCTGCCTCTGTTAGCGAGCCAACAGGAGCAGGCCAAGGGCAGCGTAGAAGCGAGGCGTCCCCAACAGCGTAGACCAGCACGTAGCGCCCGGGGTAGCTCGCGGCGGCGGCGCCGCAAAGTGGACCGCGGGCCGGCGCTCTCCAGTTGCCTATTTCGCTCGTACTTTGGCGCGGCTTCGCCTAGCTAGGCCCGTTTTTTCTTCCGTCTGTCTTCCTTCCTACACCCCCATTTTTCTCGCACACCACACAGTGTTTCGGGCTGACGTCGACGGAAATGTCCATCCCTAAATACTCGGCCCAGCACGAGCCCGCCAATTTCCCGGAGCACCTAATACCGCTGGCCATGATGCAGCAGCCTCCCTCGCAGGACCGGCCTCCGCAGCCCGACGCCTACCCCGGCCAGCCGCCGGCCCACACCTCGCCCTACGGCGCCAACCATTCCGGCCTGCTGTCGTCCTTGGGCTACAACAATCGCGGCCCGGGCCCGGCCCGCCACGGCGTGGGCTTTGATGGCCGCCGGGCGCCGGCGGACCAGCCCGCACCGGGCCACCACGGCCACGCCAACCCCGGCCAGCCTCGGCACCAACAGCCCTACCACGAGCAGCAGCCCTACCCGCAGCAGTGGCAGCCGTCGCAACAGCCGCAGCACCTGCAACACCCGCAACACCCGCAACACCCACAGCAACACCCGCAGCAGCCGCAACAGCCGCTGCTCGCCCCGCCCCAGAACAGCCAGTTTGCGCCGCACCCGTACCCTCAGGCGCCCGTCCACCAGCTCCCACCACAGCACCAGCGCCACCAGCAGCCTGCTCCCCCCAGCATGCAGCATCAGTTCGTGCCCCAGGGCCCCAAGGGCGCCTATCCGAACGCGGCCCCTAATCCCTACCCGCCGCAGCATCAGCACAGACAGCACACGGCCGCCAATCCCCCTTTGAGCGTGGACACCGGCGCAGGGCCCGCTGTCAACTCCCCTCAGGGGCTCGCATTCACGGGGCACCAGCAGAGCGGCCCGCCACAGGCCCGGCCTGCCAACGCCCAGTACGCCCAGAACCCGCAGAACGCCCGCTCCTTCGGCCACGCCTACCCCGAGGAGCAGCCCCACGCCAACGCCATGGGGCCGCTGAACGCGCCGCCCAACAGCCACGCAAACAGAAAACCGCCGCCACGGACGAACCCGCCCCAGAACCGCAGGGTGGTGACCTCGCCGTCCATGCCGATATACTCCGCAGACACCATCCAGAACCAGCAGCTCCGCAAGGAGCGCGAGGCCAAGGAGTCGCGCACCAAGTCCATGTCGGCCTCGGACCACAGCGTGGTCCCTGTCACCAACCGCTCGTCGTCCAGCGGCTCCTCGCATACGTTCTCGTTTTCGTCCAAGTCCCGCTCCTTTAGTTCCTTGGGCAAGCTTTCGTCCTTGTCCACTAAAAAGTTTTCCAGCTCCGCCTCCTTACAGAAGGACCGCACCGTGTCCCAGTCGACGCTCGCCACCATGAAGTCCGGGCCGGGCTACTCCAGAAAGCCTATTGTCTACCCGGCCATTCTTTCCGAGGTCGCCCGCGCCTTTAAGGAGGGCATGGTCTTGACCATCAACATGAAGGACGGCTTGGAGTACCATGACTCCTTCACAGGCAAGGCCGCAATCGACCTCATCTGCAACATCATCAGAACAAACGACCGGAACTTGGCTTTGCTCTTGGGAAGGTCCTTGGACGCCCAAAAGTTCTTCCACGACGCAACCTACAACCACAGGTTGAGAGACTCCTCAAACGAGATCTACAATTTCACGAGGGTCTACAGTGACATCGAGTTCTTCGACGATAGTGGTACCCTTGGCAGTGCTCCTGGAAGCCAAAACAACTCCAAAAGAACATCCTCGGTTTATAATCCCCCAAACACCCCATCGTCGCCCCAGGCAGGAACCGCTCCTTACCCAACAATGAACTATCCGCCTGTTCCATCGAGCCCGATCGAGACTCCTCAAGGCAGCTTCACTAGTCTCAACAAAATTGAAGCAGACGAAGCTTACACTGACCAATCCAGAGTCAATGGTGTGTTCACGATTTTGACCGACTGTTATTCCCCAACATGCAGCAGAAACCGCTTGTGCTACTCCATAGCCTGTCCGCGTCGTTTGGAACAGCAGGCTAGGCTCAATATGAAGCCTAGAGGTGGCTTGAAGAGAGCAGTATCCAGATTATCCTTGCATGACACCGAGACCTCCAAGACCTTGTGGCACGAAACCGTCGACCAGTCGGTCCTTGAGAAGCTCGACAAGCATGAAAAAATGAGGCAGGAGTTGATCTACGAACTCATATACACTGAGCGTGACTACGTGAAGGACTTGGAGTTCATGACTGACTTTTACATTATGCCTTTGAGAAACCCTGTCAACAACATCATTCCCGAGAGAGAGCGCGAGGCTTTCATTAGAACCGTGTTCGGGGGTGTGAGCGAGCTTCTAAGACTAGCCAAGAGCTTGAGTGAAGCGCTCACCACACGCCAACAATTGCAAAAGCCCGTTGTGGAGTCCATCGGTGATGTGATTCTTCTGTTTGTGGGCAATTTCGAGCCTTTCATCAAATATTCGGGTAATAAGGTTTTCGCCAGTTTTGAGCATGAACGGCAGCAACAGGTCAACATCAAATACGCCAGGTTCCTAGAGGCTATCGAGAAAAAGCCTGAGTCCAGAAAACAGGACTTCTCGTCTTTCCTCATCAAGGGTGTTCAAAGACCGGCTAGGTACCAGCTTTTAATCAGTGGAATATTAAAAAACACCAAGGAAGACTCGCCCGATTACAAAAACCTCGTGAAAGCGAAGGAAGAAATCGAAAAGGTCTTGGTGAAAATCAATATCCAGACTGGTGAGGCTACAGACCGTCATAAAGTCATGGTTTTACACAGGCTCCTTGGAAGACAAACTCTCGAGGAGCGCTTCAACTTCAAACTCAGCTATAATAATCGTATTGTCTATCAGGTTACGTTGAGCAGGAAGAGGGAGAATGAGAAGATTGATCTTTATCTCTTTGAGCATGCGATGTTGATGGTGAAGCACAAGATACAGAATAAACGGGAAGTTCACAAAGTCTTTGAGAGACCTGTGTATCTCCCGCTCTTGTTCATGAATAGTGGTTATGAAACCCCCACTTTCAAAACAATTCTACCATTTAGAGAAGAGGGGTCCTTGGTTTCCGATGTTGAGTTGAAAAACAAGCAAGAAGCATCTGCATACAATCCAGTATCGTCGTCGCAACAAAGAATGCAACTCAACTTTTTCGGTTTGGGTAGTAACCCTGTTCATGTTTCATTATTCGCTGATGATGTGACTATCCAAAACCAGGTCTTGCTGCAAGTCCTGCAGCAACAGAGGAAATTGATTGAAAAGCATGACATTTTTTCGACGTCAAAGTACGAGACGAGGAGATTCACTGGAAACAACCGCATCAATTGTGCAGTACCATGCTATGGTGGTAAGAAATTACTTTACGGAACAGACTCCGGAGTGTGGGTCTCCACTGTTCGGTCCATCAGTGTTTCTTCCAATGAGAAGATTTGCTCGGACCCAACATTGGTGATTGCAAAGCCTTATGTGACGCAATTGGAGGTCTTGGTGGAGTACTCCAAGGTTTTGGTTCTCTCCGAGAAGACTTTGTACGAGTTTGACTTGTCATGTACAGACTCCTTGGACCACGCAAAGAACACGCGAAGCGGGAAGGTTATCCTCAATCATGTGTCGTTCTTTAAGACCGGAGTTTGTGACGGCAAATTGTTGTTGTGTGCTGTCAAGAGTGGAAATGCCAGAGCGATCAGTATAGTTGAGCCTACGAATCCATTCGACAACAAGAACAAGAACAAGAACAAACGACTTGAGGTGAGAGACATTCTGTTCACATCGGATCCGGTTTCGATCTCGTTCATGAAGACAAAGTTGTGTATCGGCTGCACCAAGGGCTTTGAGATCTTGTCGCTTGAGGCAGGAAAGAAGGAGTCCATTTTGGATGAAGCCGATCCGTCTTTGGATTTTGCAACGCGGAGAGAAAGCGTCACCCCGCTCGCCATCCACCGTCTTGACAAGAGCTTCCTCTTGAGTTACAGCGAGTTCTCGTTTTTCATCAAGGGCAACGGCTGGAGAACCAAGCACGAGTGGGGGATTTTCTGGGAAGGAACGCCGCAGAACATTGCCATGTTCTACCCGTACCTTGTGGCGTTTGACCCCGGGTTCATAGAGATCCGAGACCTCGAGAGCACCACCTTGATCCGCGCATTGGTTGGCGAAAACATAAGGTTCCTCCACTCTAACGAGCACGAGGCGTTGTACGCTTGCGACGAGAACGGCTACGACATCATTGTGTCGATCGACTTCTTGAACTTGAAGCCCAAGGCCGCCGCAGGCACGATTGCGAAATCCGGAACAGCAAGCGCGAGCTCCGGAAGCATTTTGTAAACGGTTTACATGGACAGCGAGACGGAGATCAAAGATAGAGCAAAATCGGAGGAAGATAGAGAAAAGCCGCTACTCGTGAGCCGTGTCCGCACGACACGGGGAGTAGATGTATACAGCCAGGCCAGGAAATAAACGTCGGCCAGCAGCAATGTATGTAGCCTCGGTATGCACGTGAGGGCGGGCGCGCAAAGTCTAATGGCAGAAAAAAACACACCCCCGGCCAAGTTTTCCACGCGCGTCCAAGGCGTTTCCTACCCTCTTTCTCTACGTCGCCGGAAGTTTTGCCATGTCTGGGATTGCAGATTTGTTCACGCAGGAGCCTGTTCTCCAGTACGGGTTGCCGCTGGTGGAGAGGCCGTTCGGCCTCCATTTGTGGCCGCTCTTCAGCGCCGGGTTCGAGAAGATCACCGGCTACCCCGCCGAGGACTTCCGGTTCATCCACAACAAGACGTTCTTGGCCAACGGGTGGCAGGCGCTAGGCATCATCGCGGTGTACTACACCGTGATCTTTGGCGGGCGGTTCTTGTGGAGCAAGGCCAACGCGCCGGCGCTCAAGTTGAACGTGTTGTTCCAGTTGCACAACTTGGGGCTCACGGTGGCGTCGTTGACGCTCTTGTTGTTGACCGTGGAGCAGTTGGTGCCGATCTTGTACCACCACGGGTTGTTCTACGCCATCTGCGACAAGCAGGCGTTTGCGCCCCGCCTCGTGACGTTGTACTACTTGAACTACTTGACCAAGTACTGGGAGTTGATCGACACGGTGTTCTTGGTGTTGAAGAAGAAGAAGTTGTTGTTCTTGCATGTGTACCACCACGGCGCCACGGCGTTGTTGTGCTACACGCAGCTCGTGGGCTCCACGTCCGTGGAGTGGGTGCCCATCACGTTGAACTTGGGCGTGCACGTTGTCATGTACTGGTACTACTTCTTGAGCGCACGCGGCATCCGCGTGTGGTGGAAGGAGTGGGTCACCCGCTTCCAGATCATCCAGTTTGTGTTGGACCTCGGCTTCGTGTACTTTGCCACGTACACCCACTATGCATACAAGTACTTCAAGTCCTTGCCTCATGTGGGCGACTGCTACGGCTCCGAGTTGGCCGCGTTCTACGGCTACTTGATCCTCACCAGCTACTTGGTGTTGTTCATCTCGTTCTACATCAGGGTGTACAAGACGGGCGCCAAGAAGCCACGGGCCAAGGCCGACGCCGCCACCGCCGCCGCCGGCGTGGCCACGGGCGCCGAGCCGGTGTCGGGCGCCGCTAAGCCGCGGTCCCGCAAGGCCTGAGCGGGCCTAATGTTTCGCCGCCCGCCGCCCGCCGCCAGGGCCCACGTATGTAGTCACATGATGTAATACACGTGCTCGCAACTCGCGACTTACGCCCGTACACCAGATCCTCTCGGCGGGGGGCGCGCCGTTCGCGTTTAGTCAGAGCCCCGCCGATTTTAGTAAGCTTAGTCAGTGCCGAGACTTGGCAGCAGCCGTGCCGTGCGGGCGAGCAGCCGGCGCCGGGGAGAGCGCTGGAGCGGCGCGGCTGTCCGCGGTGCGACGCACAGCCTTGCGGACCCTGTGGTGGCTTCCGTGCCCGTCAGCCACCGGCGGCCGGCCCGTCGGTTCGGGGCAGGCCGTCAGGGCCGCTGGCTGTGTTCGGCGGCGGCCCGTACAGAACGCGACGCCAAGATATGTGCGCGGCCCAGACATGGATCTGGTGCGATCTGGGCGGCGCTTTTGCAAGGGGAAGCTTGGCAAGGCTGTGGGCTGGGGCGTGTAGAGCAGACGTGGCACACGGATAGCCGGGCACAACAGCCGGCCGACGGTGTGCGGCTATATGTCGCTTCGTGGCGTGCGTGCACGGCGGAGCACCGAGCCCGGTGACAGCAAGGCTAAAATGCGAGCAACCGGCGGAGCCGCGCAGGCGCGGCGTGGACATGGGGAGAGCGGAACGGGACTGGTCCACGGAGGCGAGGAAAAAATGCCGAGCAACGTTCCGGCGGCCGCGGACCATGCCCAGCATAGAGCCGGGCGCAAGGCGTGACGTGGCTGGCCGACGGAAGGCGATGGAAGCGGCGCGTGTTCTTTTTCTTTTTATCCGCCTGCCGTCGCCACCGCCACTTGTGTCACGGAACTTACCGCTCGGTCCACTGACCAATCCATGTTAACTCCGCGCACTGTGCACAGCCGAGCATTAATGCGCGCAAGTCTCAGCCGTCCCGAAGCTCTGCGGATGCAACGGATGATTTGTAATTTCAGCCGTTATATATACTTCGGCGCCTGCTCCGCGAGACCCCGCCGCTTTTGTTCGCTGTGTCCTCTGGACTTCTCTGTTTCGTCTGCCCACTTTGCGTCCCCATTTTCTGTCCATAGCTGACACGCCGCCGTCGGTCCCCCACGTCCGCGTTTCGTCCACTGGCAAAATCGAGCACCCGAGCCGAGCCTCATTAAGAACACTGGCACCCAGCCACGAACCTGCCCGCCAGGAAAAAACAGCAAAAAAGGCCACGACGCCGGTAAACACCCTTTCTTCCCCAGCACCGACACACCAAGCCGACATGACGAATAAGGTCGAGTGCCGCCTTCCCCTGATCAACTCGCTCTCGTTGGACTTCCCGTTACTGGCTCCGCCGGGCCACTCGGCGCACTTCTCAGCGTACTCCGACCAACCACACACCCTCCCACACCACGCCCCGCTGCCGGCGTCGGCGTACGCGTTGCACTCGGCGCTTCTCCTGCGGCCGGACTCCGGCCAGCCGTTGCCCCGCGTGCCCGCCATGGCGCTGCAAAACTCGTTCTTCGTGTACTCGTCGGCATCGCCGGCCGGCCCGCACGAGTTCTCCGCCGGCGCCCCCGGCCTGGGCGGGCTCTACGTGCCCTCGCTGGCCGGCCTGGCCGCGTTTGCCGGCGCCGTGCACAGCGCGCCGAAGTACCACGTCGTGTCGCAGCAGAGCGGCTCGCACCCGGAGCCGGGCCAGCCGAAGCTCGAGGTGACGCTGTCGTCGCCGCAGAGCAGCGACTACTCGTTGTTGCAGCAGCCGTCGCCGTCGTCGTCGCGCCGCTCGTCGGCGCTCCTGCCGTTGGGCGAGCGCAAGAACCTGGCCACGCCGGTCTTGTCCAACACCTCGGACTCCGAGTCCGTGCATGCCGAGCCGGGCAAGGACTTGAAGCGCCGCAAGAAGCGCCAGTGCCCGGAGTGCCAGCTCTACTTCTCCAACTTGGCCACGCACAAGTCCACGCACCTCAACCCCACGTCGAGGCCCCACGTGTGCAAGGTGTGCAACCGCGGCTTTGCCCGGCCCAACGACTTGTTCCGCCACTTCAAGTGCCACTGGAAGGAGACCGGCGCGGACAACGGCCAGTACAAGTGCCCGTTCAAGAACGCCAACGGCACCGACCACTGCTGCCACACGCTGGGCATCTTCTCGCGCTGCGACACCTACAAGAACCACTTGCGGGCCATCCACTTCCAGTACCCCAAGGGCACCAAGAAGAACCAGCGCAGCTCCACGCCGGGCTGCTGCCGGCTCTGCCAGAAGGAATTTCTGAACGTGGACGAGTGGATCAACACCCACGTAGACACGCACGAGTGTGCGTACGCATCGCAGGATTTATAGAGATGCTGGCCCCGGAAATAATGAATGGTAACGAACACGGCTTGATGGGTAACACTACTGTAGCTGCGTAGCCTGCGAGTTCACGGCCCCCGGCAGGTGGACCGCTCCCGGCGTGGAGAGCCGACTGTCTACGGTTGAGCTTGAAGTCTCAGAAGAATTATTTCAGGCAACGTCTGTGACTTCAGCCACGAACTTGTGGGTTGGGCCACGGACTTGTGAGTTGGCGCCACGGGTTTGTCGTTTTGGCCCCTGATGTATTTTTAGAAGACGAAGTGGTTCCGTGCCGGGCTTCCGCTTTCTCGGAGTATGGAGATAGACTAATGCGGATATCTGCCCGGACCCTGGAATACTGCAAACAGGCCCGAGCAACAACAATTTGCCCCCCTCCGGTTGGATACTCCTCTTGGCGCCGCCCGCCGACCCCTCTTCTCTGCCTTTAGCGCCGCCGTCTCTTTTCTTTTTCGTTTTATCTATTTTTTATTTCTGCTTGTTTTCGGTCTGGCTCGGCTATCCGAAGCACCCGAGCCGCGCCGTTGAAATTGGTCCACCTCGGTCCCTCTCTGCCCCACCCAGACCCATTGGCACACCGGCTCGAGCCCTATTTATTATATCTATTTATTCGCCATGTCTGTACGGAGCTCGATCCTCTCCAGGGCCGTCAAGCTCGTGGTGGCGCTCTTGTTGGTGTCCACCTACAAAACGCTCCCGTTGGCGTACCCGATCCGCTTCTATGGCTACATCATCAGACACTTGGTGCTCAAGCGCAACAAGTACCTCCGCGCAAAGAAGAACACGTACGGGTTCGGCGAGAAGAAGCTTGACATCTTCCGGGCCGTCAGCTACTCCACATACGCGTCGCCCTTGGAGATCGACATGTACCTCCACAAGTCCAACTCCACTTACATGTTGGACTTGGACATTGCACGCACGACGTTCGTGTGCCTGATTTTCCAGAAGCTCTTCATGAAGTACTGGCAGAACGAGAACGGCGAGTTCAAGCGCCGCTCCTTGCTCAACTGCCCCTACGTGCCGGTGGGCACCATCCTGTGCGCGTTCAAGAGAGAGATCAAGGTGTTCGAGCAGTACGACATTGTGTCCAACGTCGTGGCCTGGGACCACAAGTGGCTCTACGTGTTGCTGAAGTTCCAGCTCAAGAGCGGCAAGTTGTGCGCGGTGGCCGTCACCAAGTACGTGTTCAAGAAGAAGGGCAGAATTACCATGCGCCCACGCGACTTCATTGCGGAGTGTGACATGTACAACGAAGAGGTGGAGCAGATCAACGAGAGGAACTACGAGTGGGTCAAGCATCTCGAGAACTCGGATGCTTTGGAGGCCTGGGCCGCGCAGATGGAGACGTAGGCGGGTCAGGTACTAGACATGATAGACAGATATTCAAATATAGAGGTTTAATTAATCGTGTAGAGATTTCTCGACGTATACATTAGTCTTTTATTAGAGTTATAAATAGCAGTCTCTCAACGGCCGTGGTCCTAGCTGAAAACGGAGTTGCTCTTCTCTCGTCTTAGGCCAACTGGAATCCTTCGTGGCCCTCCGAGACCGCAAGGAGCAAGGACCCGCGTAACGTCTCGTAAGAATCGTACACCGGCAAGTCGATTTGGTTGAAGCATGTGTGCGAGGAAGGGAGCCGGTCTTTGGGTCCGTAGTCACGATGTATGCTGAACTTGCATACACCATCAGCGCCCCGTAATTCCTTAAACCCGTTCAACGGCACCTTCGACGTGCCGGTCGCAAACTGGAGAAGCTTGGCTCTCTCTTCGTTATCGAACGACTTCACTGCTCTCCAGAACCATTGGATCTGCTCCGACGACGCCGAGTAGTTGTTGTATGTGGTGTTTCTCTGCCAGTCTTGGACATCAATATCCGGCAAACCACTGATCAAAAGCTCAAGCTCCTGCTCGTCGAAGATCGCAACCAAATCCGCAGGGATGATCTCATGGAAACCTGCAATGAAGTTACTCATCTGCTCGTTCACCGATGTTCGCAACCGATACTCAACGACTAAGCGGACATACTCCTGTTTGTTTTCCTCGGTAACTGGGATGTTTCGGCCATTTGGAACGAGATCAATGATCTTGTGCTCTCCATAGTCATCCGCCTCTACCGAAAAGTCCTCTGTGATGATATCTGTGATGTCGTTCTCAAGCATCCATATCAAAGACTTGTAGTACTCTAAATCGAGACTCTCCATGTCCTTGAGTGACACAGGCTGATCGAGGATCTTCTTGTATACTGCTCTGCTGAAATGACAGTCCAAGAAGCATCCATCATATATCGCCTTCCCTATGATACGCCCGATGAACTTGAAAAACGACAAATGCTCTGGGTTGATGTACGAAGTACGGTTGGGGTGATAGGTATTTTCGTCACTTGCGACGGCAGTGAACAACGCGTAGTCTGGATTGAACATCTGCCTTGACAAAACTTGATACCATTCACGTGTGACCCCACCAGCATCGACACCGTCCTCCCCTTGGAAATCAATTTCCAAGTGTGCTTTTTTGAATTGATCCACTGACTTAAAAAACAATGCTCGATATGAATCGAGGAAGACCTGGTCTCTCCGGATACTCACACTCATCTTGGAGCCTTCTTGCTTGTCGCCATGCAATTGTCTGTTGAAATAGTTC
This sequence comes from [Candida] wancherniae, assembly GCA_003708715.3. Lineage (NCBI taxonomy): Eukaryota > Fungi > Ascomycota > Pichiomycetes > Serinales > Metschnikowiaceae > Metschnikowia > [Candida] wancherniae. The sequence goes on along the minus strand of PPOZ03000008.1, from coordinate 11,040 downwards.
CTCTTGTTATCAAAGTCTAGTACTCGCGAGTTTCTCACCAACATGCTGAAGGGTCCGCTCATGAGGTTTGGATTCGTTCTCACCATTTGGTTGAGAATCTTTTTGTGCTCTTCAGTGAAAGAAAAGAATAGATTTTCAACCGGTTCCTTTGTGAAGTCAATTTTCTTCACCTCGTACTTCATAACGTCCTTTATAGGAAGTTCCTTCACTTTGCTGTGTTTGCAAACAACCATAAGCGCCTCTATAAGTGGAAGCAAAGCAGTAGCAATATGCGAGACATCAGGGTTTTCTTCGAGGACTCTCAAACAATCACTGAGTGCTTTCCACAAGTTTCCTAAATGGAGCTGCTTGTAAAGGCCCGCTAGTTGGTCCATTCGCTCAGTAACATCAGCCAGGTCTGTGTCCCGCTTTTTGGACTCATACATGTAATCGAGAGCAGTGAGAATCCTAAGCAACTTGGCTTGGTCGGAACTTGATGCGAAAAACTTATTAACAACACTGTTTTCGTCTGTTTCGGAAACCTGACCCTTATGCAATTGCTCAGTTAATTCTTTCAAGTCTCCCACGATTTGAGTTCCAAGCTGCCCTGCAATCTTCGATAGTTCAGCAGAAAACACATTCTGAGCATTCTTCAATAAAGAGAGATGATGCATAGCGCTGATCGCATTTCTGAATGTGGAGTTGATACACTCATTCGAAGCCAATATTTTCACAATGAGCCGCAAATTCTTCTCTGGAACGAAGTTGGTTGAGAAGGATGAAGGAAATTGTTTCTTCTTGTCTCGCAACATTAAAAGAGGTCTGGTTGCATGGTGCAAGACACTAGCAAGCAAGTCCACAAAAAAATGCTCATTGCTCGAAACTGGATTAGTCAAAAGTCCAATGATTAAATTAATTGGGTACTTTTCTTCTTCTTTCGAGCACTTTTTCGATTTAAACTTTTTCGTGTGTTTGTTGCCCAAAAATGGGTTTTCATGCTCTGTAAGTAGGAAGACTCTGAGGGCTGCATTCTTCTCTAAGAGATACAAAAGAGCTTCGATAACTTGAGCACCCACAATAGTCGGCGTGGCACCTATTGGCAACGTCCTGACCACTTTACCGGCACTGAACTTCAGAGTATGCGCTCTGAGGGCGAGCAAATTGAAGGTCTTTTCCAAAGCCTTTTGGCTGACCAATCCATCTGACAAAATTGCAATCAACATATTAACAACATCTGACCTCGTCTGCTTATTGTTGCAAATCAGGGTGAGCGTATGGTAAATTTGCTCTCTTTGGTTTATTGGACGGGGAAGGAATAAGAACTTCATGATAGCGGCGATTCCTGAACGGTCAATCAAGGGAACCGAGAAAAGCGTTGTTTTCTTTTTGCTATTCTCCTCTTCTTCCTCTTCAACACGATCGACACTTCTAGACCCACCAGCATTGGAAAGATCAATATCAGCCTCTTCATCTAGATCATCATTAATCTCTTCATCGAGATCATCGTTGATGAACCCAAACGCATCATGCGAAAACCGACGGGAAACAGACTCTTGCTGCAAAATATCATTTCTGATTTGCTCTGGAAGAGCATCGAGAAAGTCAGGGTCAATCTCTCTAGTGACTTGTCCGCTGGTAGTTGCGTCTGCCCTGCGAGCTCTCACATGCTGTGTAAAGACTTCCTCCCGCATGTCTTCAGGCAAGGCCTCGAAGAATTCAGGATCAATATCAGTACCACCAATATCAACTTGCCGATCGCCAATCCACAACATAACAGGCTCACGTTCAGGCTCCGCTTCACTTCTTTGGCTGCGCTGTAATTGACGAGCAGCTTCCTCTTCCTCGCGCTTGATTCGGTTTTGTTCTCTTAATCTTTCAGTCTTTTCTTGTCTTTCCTTCCTAATTCTTTCTCTTTCCTCAGATTTCTTCTTGAATAATGCGAGACTGTCTTCACTAATCCGCGACTTCAATTCTTCTCGAGCGGTCTCAATCAACTGATGCTCAAATGTACCGAAGTACGTTCCAAAGGCTATTGACCACCTTTCAGTGCTAGACCGTATAAGCATGTGGTCGACCGTATTCTTGGGCCTGCTGTCATGAAGAAGAGCATGAAGCGAAGCATCCAACTGAGGGAACACGGATCGATTTCCTCTGGTGCTTCCAATTTGAATCGTACCTTCGAAAATTCCAGATGAATTCATAGAAAGCCCTATTGGGCGAAGCGCATTGAAGAACGAAGTAAGAGATTCTCTTGTCGATCCCGCTCTGTTCAATATAGTCTCTCTCGCTCTTCCTTCTTCCAAATCCAAGCCACTTTCGGGCTCCGAGTCAATATCCAAACGTACCTCTCTGATACCTTCTTCACTAAGAGGACCGCTAAACCTGGTTCTATCTTGATTTTCAGTCCGCTCTTCTGGATCCGCAAATGCCTCTAGCCAGGTGTTAAGCTCGGCTTCATCATAATCGTCGTCTTCAAATTCGTCTTCATAACTCTCAGACCCTTCACCGTCGGAGTCGCTATGATCATCAGTACCATGATCTGAATTTCCAGCTTCGTCCATATCTGAGTGATCATAGTCAGATTCACCTTCCGACACGATTTCGAGCTCCTGAATGATATCGTAATGATCATCACTGTCGGCATAAAAACCGTCATCGATGCTTTCCTCGTCTTCAACAATCTCATCCTCTCCCTGATCATCGCTATCAACTTCGGAATAACTCATCAGTTCACTTCCCTCTGAATCATCCTCAGACATATCTGATTCTGATATCAGTTCAAGTGGCTGATCTTGATAAAATTCCTCTTCTTCATCACTATCAAGATCGATATCATACATTCCAAGAGTAGAGTTCCTGAATAAGTCAGGGGTTTCGTCTTTGTCTTCAACATCGTCCATGTCTTCGTCATCCTTATCACCAATTGCAGAGAACTCAAAAAGATCTGCATTGGCAATTTTGATTCTTGCTAGACTCGACAAAGTCTTGAGCCCAGTGTTACAAATCTTGTTGGCTTCTGGAAAGTTTAAATCGACCTGCGATAACACTGATGCAATTTGACTTCCCAACTGGGCATCAATGTAGGCTGAAGCGATGTAGAGCTGATCGCACTTCGTAGCTGTTTTGCTGAGCAAAGGGTAGCATAGCTCCCGGAACTTCGTTGAGAGTAAGCATGCACAGAGATCCAAGATATCATAGAGCTTCGATACCGCTTTCAAAGAGTGTTCCGAGATTGTTTCGCGCAAAATCTTCGAAATGATGTCCACTGTGAGCTTTCTGACAATTGCCATGTCTGCATCTTCCTTTCTGGGATCAGGTTCTTGGTCGTTTGGAAGAATCGTTGTTGACACGAGAGCCAAAAGAGTGAGCTTCGCAAGAGATGCAATTGCCTCCCGCCTATGAAATTCAGCACCAGTCAGAGACACAAGCAGCTGACTTGGAATCAATTGATGAATGAAAAAATTCAAACTCGTCTGGCGTGGCTTATTGCTTTGATCCACAGTGGATTTCTTGGTAAAAGTTATGAACTCCAACTTGGCTTCATTGTAAGACCCGACCAATTCGCAAAGTGTTTGCAAAAGAAAGCAGATGTAAGCAAACTTTTTGTTTTTTATCAAAGAATCAAAGTCCAGCTCATCCCGTTTTGTATCGTTGTTTTCATCAGCATTTTCGGGTTCTTCAGTTTGTGGTGTCGAAAGCCAATCCTCCTTCACAACTCCCATCAATTGATGAAGAATACCGTGCACAAGTCCCAGTGGATTAATAGCACCTTCATGTTGATCTTGCATTTCAACATCGTCCTCATTTGGAGAGCTATTATCATTTGATTTCCTGTTTGCTTCTTCCAACAAAAACACCCTCTCGATGGATGATGGTCTTCCGTCATAGTTATCTAATCTAACCATGTCAGAGGCAACTTCAATAAAATAGTGTGGGTCTCGTCCTATCATGTATCGAGATTCCACTAAGAACTGCCGTATATCACGCTTCTTGCTTGATAGACTTTTGAATTGTCCTACAATTTCCGTCGTGAAAATTGATTTGAGATAATTCTTGTTTTCGAAGCATGTCCGAGAAACCAAGATGACTGCATTCTGAAGATTCTTGTGGGTTTCCTTGTCAATATCGGTTAAAAATGTTCTCATATTTTGGATGATTGACTTTAATGAAGTCGACTTGATGACCTTGTCTCTGTATGCTTCAATCTTGGCCAAAAAGTATAAAAACTCGCTCAATGATGTTGCCGACTTAACGTTTGTCTGAGGCTCGAGCTCCAATATAACTCTTGATATCCAAGAAATTAGTTCATCCAGGGCAGGAAATCCCACGACAGATTCTGTTCCTTCCAAAACAGCAGGGCTTGTTCTGCTCAAAACCGGGAGCAAGAAGGACAATCCGGAGGCAACATAATCCGTGTCCACTAACGAAGGATTTTCTTCAAGTTTGTGGAAAAAGAACTTTAGGTAGGAAATGAAGGGTGCCTCGAACAATTCCTTTGTTTTATCATCTGCGAAAGTCTGCTCATGGAAAACAATTCTCTCCAAAAGAGTAGTCAAACTCGTGGCCTTTTGTAGCAGTAAGTCGTCCGTATTTGAAGCAAAAGATTTAGTCAAATCGAAAATTCGAGAGATCACAACATCATTCAATCTCTTGTTATTGTAAAGATGAGCAATGGATTTCCCGAGAGATTGTGTGACCGCAGCGATCTCTAAAAGGGCATGCGAAAACAAGAAATTGTCTTCGTTCTCCTTCATTTCCTCAAATTTCTTCTTGATACCTGTGTTTTCCGGGGGATATTTGAACAAGCGATCCAAATCAATAGATTTGATCTTCTCCTGGTATGTAGCCCAATCCTTGAAGTCAGACTCCACGGATTTTGGAGAGATCACCTTTATGTTGTGAACGGACTTTGCAAAATGAAGAATTTGGAAGGCAAAATCTCTCTCAACACCCAAGACTTCGACCAAAAAGTCGATTTCACCTGTAGCAGGAGTCATTCTAGATTCATTCAAGGGGTAGAAATCATCAGATGGCTCCGCTGCCCACGTGAAGCGTAGTATATTAATAAGTGTTTCTGCGGTTTTCTCTGGAAGTTTGTTCATGATTGAGTAATCATTCAGAAGATGTGCTTCAGATTCGAGACCGATTGTATTGGATATGAGCAGCATTGTTTGAGCAACAGACTGGCTAGTAATGCCTTTAACAACTAGACTTTCATTGCTGCAGTATTCTCTGTTAAAGAAGTACATGGTGAAGGGAAATTTGTTCACATTTCCAGGGGAAACAAGTTTCAACAAGAATGAGAGTAATTGACCCAATAGGCTGAGGCTTATGGAGGGCGAAGAATTGTGAACATAACTGATATCCTTGAACTTTTCCAACTCCTCTTCCGAATACTTCGAAACCTGTTTGAAAACACGAATAGCAGAACTAACAAGCTGCTCGACAACATTGGTAGGATTGAAGAAGTTTAACAACAATGATGTGGAAAGAACATCCTTTCCGTGATCCTTAAACTTCATAATGTAAAAAATGACATTTGTCGCGAGTAGCTCGAAGTCGGTTCTCTTATCTTGTTCGAGGAGAGAGCCGATCTCAAACAAGTCGGATAACCCAATTGCTAGCTTCCGCGTAGCAATGACACTAGACCTTCTCCACCAATCGAAAAAGTAATCTTGTCTCCTATGCATACAACTTCTCGAGATGCAAGACAACGTGACGGCCGTTCTGCCCTGAAGCAGGTCCATCAAATAACGCAATTGGAGCGCATTCTTATATTTAGCGCTGGTATAGCTTTCACCACCAGTGAGTCCCAAGCCTGGTTTCTTGGGGAAAACTCTGAGCGGCACGCTACTAGAGTTCATGAAAAGAGATGGGCTAGTTTTTTCAATGATCTCATCAGGCAACGCACTTCTTATATGGACCTCTTCTGTCAACGTAGCCCCAAGAAGACTCACAAGCTGTTCAATCAAATGCATGTTGTCACCAAGGTAGGAAAATAGCGCCAAATAGGTTTCGTTGAATGTGAGAAGTGGGCTCAAGTAGACTTCAGTAATTGCGAAGAGCAAAGAGCTAACTATATTGAGATCTCTTAAGAGCTCAGTTAGCATCTCTTCCTCATTTTCATGGTCCAAGAAGTAGGAAGTATCTCTGCGATGAGACAAAAATTTCTTGATGGAATCCCTGTTCAAATATTTGAGGACCGTGTCTAAAATTTGAGGGAACCCGTATGCTTGCACCTCGTCATTCAAGTACTTGAGGACAGCGACGAGATTCAAGATATCGTCCCAAGCAGTGAAGTCAAAAGGGGTATTGGGCATCGTAAAGAACGCCTCCCAGTCAGAGAACTTCAAGTCTTTAATAACGTCTTTACCCCATTGTAAAGTATCTTCGAGCAAGCCATTGAGAAATCCAAACACGTTGTCCAACAAGTAAGATCCATTCATGCCTTCCCAACTGTCTATTATCTCTCCACCCGCTTCATGATGAATGACTTCTTCTTTTGGACTTCGATACATATTACCATTCTCTGATGTGTAAAACCTGATACCACGTAATTCGCCGTTAGTCATTGCGGGAAATTGCTGCACCAATAGTTTGATTTCCTCCATGATAATGGGACGTAGCTGTGGGTTATGTCTTCCCAATTCGTCAATGGTAGATCCTATATGTGCACACATATCGCCCTTTAAAAGCTTTTTAGCAAATTCCAAGTTGTAGAACGATCTGAAGAAAGAGCTGAGAGCTTTGCTCTCGATGACAGAATCCAAGCCATCTTTGTTCAAAGAGAGGGCATCAAGAATCTCCAAAAGGGCTAGTATCAACTCATCGGCGGGCAAAAAGAGATCATCGTAATTGGTCAAGATTGTGTCGACCAAGCCAGCTTCCTTCAATATAGAAAAAGCGGTGGGTTCATTATGAATGATTTGAGCAATGTCATACAACGTAGCGGCAAGCACAACAGGACCGAAGACTCTGGGATTCGACAAAATTCTGTTGAAGCTGGTCAAGAGCGGAGAGTCAAATAAATTGCGTAGTCTATCACCGACGTCCGACAGAATCAAATTTGACACCAACGTGTGCAAGTTTTTCAAATGCTTGACCTGTTTCAAGGTGATTGTGTGATATGGCGGAGCATGTTCTGGAGGACCAGAACTTTCCAATGCAGAAGTGACCTCAAAGTCGAAGGAGTTGATAACGAGAGTAAACCCACCTTTGTCAGCAAAATCGTTGCCCAACTCGGGTAGGCACGTTATGAGCACCGAGAGAATGTGCACGGCAGCAGAGGCAAGCCATCTGTTGCTGGTTTTGAGATCGATGACAGAAGTTAGCTCTGTCAACAAGCCACCAGCTACCAATCTGGGGGCGAGGGTCTTCGACTCTGCGAGCTCGTTTAGGATTGACAAGAACACCTTGTACCCGGGCTCATACGAGTCGTCCTGACCAGCGCGGACTTGTTTGGTGATGTGGCGGAACACCTGGTAGAGGAGGCCGTGGTTGACGTTACCGCCAAGGTGGCGGACGAGCTCACTTCCCCACACGCGCTTCAAGGCGATGGCCCGGATGGTTTGCAGGGCCGTGTAGAAGATGTCGCGCGAGGTAACGGACATGTGTTCGGGAAATATCAAGTCCATCAAGAAGCTGAGTGTGTAGGGCTCGACCTCGAAGAGCTGGCACGAGGTCGACTCCGTGCTGCAGAAGCAGACGGTGAATGCGATGGCCAAGCACTTCACGCGGGTGAGCTTGGAGCGCAAGTCCAAGGCGGCGGGCAGCGTGGAGTTGAAGGCCTTGGCGGTGAGCGCGTGGAAAGCAAACGCGGACCACGCATGTTCCGGGATGTCTGCGGAGGCCTTCTCGTAGATCTGCTCGATGGACATCTCGCGCACCTCGTCCTCAGACAAGGTGAAGGACAGGAGGTTGTCGGGCAGCCGCAGGCCCGCGGCCAGCTTCTTTTTGTCCCTCGGCCTGGACTTGGCGTCCTTGTCGGGGGAGGCGGTGTTGAAGTAGACGTAGGACACGGACTTCCATTCGGTGGGGCAGTCCTGGGCGGGATCTAGCGCGTCCACCCAGCTGAAGTGGGTCTTCTTGTCTCCGTCCGGGGCGGCGCTGGAGCGGGACTTGAGGCGCGAGTGCATGAAGCTGGCGGGCACCGGGGGCGGGTAGGCCTTGGCCATGTCGAGCACGGCGGAGCGGATGGGCTTGGGGGCCGCGTACTTGCGGTACAGGTTGGCGTGGAGGTAGCGCTCGCCGAGGCCGAGGGCGACCTCCAACGCGGCCAACTTGACGTCGATGGACGGCGAGAAGATCAACTGGAAGATGCGGTCCGCGCTGTTGTAGATGCTCTTGTTCTTGCAGGACTCCAAGAGCAACTTGGAGAAGCGCAAGCACGCCACGAGGAGCGCGGAGTCGGCGGGCGAGGCCACGCGCAACGGCGGGTGGGGCCGGTCCAAGCCGTACGCGGCCACCTGCTTCTCGAAGATGTCGTCGAACAAGTTGAGCACGCGCACCCAGTGCAGCAAGTCGCCCACGGGCCAGTTCCACTGCATGTTCTGGGCGAGGAGGCCCGGCAACTGGGCGGTGTCTGCGGAGCATATGGCGTCGATCAACGGCTGGACGTGGTCCGCGGCGTCGAGGTTCTTGGGCCCCAAGGGCACGGGAGCGAGCATGGCGGGCTCTGGCGGGGCGGGATCAGCGGCTCGGGGGCGGTGCCGCGTGTGTTCGGGGAGCGGTGTGGGGCTCGCGGGAGCAATTGAGCCGGGCGACGGAGCACAGGAGGGCGGCGGAGTGTAGCTACGGCGACGGGGTGGAGGCCAGGTAGCTTTGTGGAGCCGTTGGTGGTAGGAAAAGAGGAGGCCGCGACTTTTTTACGCGGGCTGATGGTCGCGGGGCAGGCGAGTGGGGCACAGGTCTGGGTGGCGGAGCGGGACTGATTGCTTGGCTGTGATGTGGGCCGGAGGGCTGTGGTGGGACCGGTGGACTGCTTGTGCCTGGTGTGCGGTGGGGTGTTGTTCGGTGGTGCCTGAGGTCGGCGCTGGTTGCTTGCTGCCTGCGGCTCTGCCATGCCAGTCTACATTCTCGCTTAGTTATGTGATTGCAGCCGACTTTCTTTCCACTTTTCCTTGGGTTTGTTTTACTTTACTTACTTTACTTACTTTACTTTGCTTTATTTACTTTAATTTACCTTACTTACTTTACCTACTTTACCCTACTTCTATTTGTTTATTTGTCTACTTTTAGTTGTTCCTATTTCATTCCTTTCTCTGCTCTGCTTTTGTCGCTGCGCGAACTCAACTCATCTTCTCTGCCATGTCCGCAGTCAAGACCAAGCGGGCCGTGCTCCCGCCCATCAACTTGATCTTCAAGTACTTGCAGCAGCAGGCGCTCGTGACCATCTGGCTCTACGAGCAGACGCAGCTGCGCATCCAGGGCAAGATCCGCGGCTTCGACGAGTTCATGAACGTCGTGGTGGACGACGCCGTGGAGATCTCCACGCTGGACGGCAGCAAGGACCCGTTGGGCCGCATCCTCTTGAAGGGCGACAACATCACGCTCATCTCCAGCTTGGAGGTGTGATATAGTAATAAAGTACATACAGCGAAACGAAATCGTAGGATTGTAGGATCGCAGGATCGCAGGATTGTAGGGGTAGGATCGCAGATCGCAGGATTGTCCGTAGATCGTCAAGACAGGCTGTCAGGCACTCGCGCCAGCCCCGTGGCGTCCGTGAACACCACCTTCTTCTTTTTCTTGGGAGACTCGTCCGGCTCGTCCGCCGGCTCGTGCGTGCGGTGCCGGAGCCGGGCCCTGTTCTCCCGCTCCTCCCGCAGCACCGCGGCGCGGTACGAGTGGATCTGCTCCTGGCGGCGGAGGTGGTTCTCGTCCCGCTGCGCCGCCGTCTTGCGCCGCGGGCTCCCGGCCCGGTGCTCGTTCTCGAGCGGATCCTGGTTCTCGAGCGGGCCGTGGCTCTCGCACGGGCCGTGGCTCTCGAGCGGGCCCTCCTCGCGCGCGGGCGCCCCCATAGTGTCTGTCGCCTCGGCCAGCAAGGCTTCGTCTAAGCCGCCGCCACGTCAAAGCGTCTGGGCAGTGGTCTCCGGTGCACTGCTCGCGCTCACTGTGCGCTCACTGCGCTACTGCGATCTACCGTGCGCTATGCGCTCTGCGCGCGGCGCGCTACCGCGTACCAGATCAACAACAGACAACAGGCGGCAATACACCAAAAGCCAGCAGACCGCCAAAATTCAGCAGCCCGCAGTCGGCACACACACAACAGTCAGACACCCAGCATGAACAGCGCTCCACCCGGCCACGCCACGCCGGGCCCCGCGCGCAGGCCCCAGCCCCAGCCCCAGCATCAGCATCAGCAGCCCCAGCACACACCCAGCGCCCTGCGACCCGACTTGCTGCGTGGGAACGTCTCGCGGGCGCCGAGGTCCCCGTCGTCCGCCCGGCCCGCGCCCGTGCCCTACACAGCGGAGGAGGCCGCCCGCATCCAGACGCTGCTCAACAAGGTGCTCGGCCCCGAGTACGTGAGCTTCCGCCCCGGCGGCGGCGGGCAGAACGTGTCGTACATCGAGGGCTGGAAGGCGTTGAACCTCGCCAACGAGGTGTTCGGCTTCAACGGCTGGAGCTCCGAGCTCGTCAGCATACAGGTGGACTACATGGACTCGCACGGCGGCAGCCGCGTGTCGCTCGGGTTGTCGGTGGTGGTGCGCATCACCATCCGCGACGGCACGTTCCACGAGGACTTTGGCTACGGCAGCATCGACAACGCCAAGAACAAGGGCGTGGCGTTCGAGAAGTGCAAGAAGGAGGCGTTCACCGACGCGGTCAAGCGCTGCCTCCGCTGCTTCGGCAACCTCTTGGGCAACTGCCTCTACGACAAGGGCATCGTGGCCAAGATGCAGAGCGTCAAGTTGCCGCCGCCCGAGTTGCGCTGGGACGACTACCACCGCGACCCGCTCGTGTTGCGCCGCGACCTCGCCATCCAGCGCCGGGCCGCAGAGCAGGCGGCGCCCGCACGCGCGCCACAGGCCGCTGCTGCGCCCGAGCCGGCCGCCGCTG